>JAVLVB010000713.1:45892-89437 GCA_032876305.1 Orestias chungarensis | reverse complement strand
CCCCACCCCCCACACACACACACATTTTAACCTATTTTCTCATTTTAGAAACTTTACAAATCCCAATGGGACAATACTAAAGCTACAAGCTACAGCCTGAACCAAGAATACATCCCACTGCTCAGTGGCAGGAAGGGGAGGGAGATTGCCAGTGACGTAAGTTTTGACTCCTGTATTTCCAATATTACACATGCTTGAAAATTAAAAATACAGGTGACTGTATGTGTTTTTTTCTGTTTACATATAATCTTTGTTTTGGGTGGGGTGGGGGGTCTAGGTTAAGTACAAGGATTCCCATGAGAAAGCCAAGGGCCACTACATGGCTTCCACCCTTGTCGACTTCCCTGAGGTGATGCGTTGTGGCGGACAGGAGAAGAATAAGAGCCTGGTAAGATACCAACTATATTAAACTTTATTAGTTTGCACTGAAAACGCTAAAACAATTTAGAATTATTGATTATTTGTCAAAAAAAATGACAAGTAAAAACAGTAACGTGTCTAAATTTTATCCATGTTTAAATCCTTTTAAATTTGTATTTATAAAATGTTACTTTGAGGTGCAAACATACATTGATTATACCCTGGTAACAGGGAAAAAAAAACTATATTTTTGTGTGATTGACCAACACAACACAATATTTTACAAACAACTCCTTTGCTTACATACTCCTAAATAGAACATAGTGCAAGCGATTGTGTCCTAATTAGTAAAAATGTGTTAGTTGCAGTTTGGACAAAACTTGGGGCTTTATTCATAGCATTCTATATATGTGTGTCCTAACAGAGGGTCTACCAGAAAGACTACCACCAAACCAAGACCAAAATCCACCTCCCGTCTGACATCATCGCTAACCAGGTGGCTAAGCGGTGCCAGGACATGTTGAGCGATGTCCTTTACCGCACCCACCTACACCAGTGGACGTGCCATCCAGAGCAGGAGGACGCCATCCGGGCCCGAAAGACCAATGAGATTCTCAGTGATGTAGGTCCTTCATTTGTGTGCAGAAGCGACTGCTGTAGTGTCACATCAAAAAACTGTTTAGATTCATTTTTGCTATTGATTTACTTACTTTCCTCATTCTCTTTGACGCATATCTTTAACCACTGATTATATACGTACAAGTGGTGAACTGTGAAATCTAATGTATGTATACGTTCTCTTTCACTTGCCATTCAATAGGTGTTCTACAAGGATGACCTGAACTGGATGAAGGGGATTGGTTGCAACGTCTGGGACACGCCGGAGATTCTTCGCGCTAAAAAGTCCTACGAGTTGCAGAGTGACGTGAGTAGCTGGACTCACTTTTGATATTAAATGGTTCCTTAAAACTCATTTCAGTGCTCCCCCCCCCAAAAAAAGGTCTTAGCAAATCTGTGATCATTTTTCTGTGTGATATATTCCAGCTTAAATACAGAGCTGAGGCGAAGAAAGAATTTAACAACTACTCTATTGTGACTGACACGCCCGAGTACGTGACTGCTGTCCTGGGTCACACCTGGGCCAGTGAGGTAAGTGAGCGGTACTTTAAAAACCATCATATATGACGTCGACAAACTACGTAAACCTTAAACTATTCTTTTTCTAGCTGAGCTACAGGGAGGCGTATCACAAGGAGAAGCACATCTACACTACGGTTCTAGATACCCATGATTATGCCAGATGTCACGAATTCAAGTTGTTCTTTAGCAACGTGAGTAAAAAAAAACAAAAAACTTCTACACAAAAGTACTACAAGTTTTAAAATGAACTTAAACCATGTTGACAAAGTTTAAAATTTTCTTTCCAAAGAAAAACTACACAGCTGCCTGGGATAAAATTAAGGCAAAGAGCTACCAAATTCCAGTAGATTCCAATGCCCTACAACATGCCAAGAAACAAAAGGTCGTTCTCAGCAATGTAAGTTCAAATTCAGTGCTTGCTATAAAAAAATATATACCTTGGTGGTGGTTTTGTTTAAATTTGTGTTTGAAAACGTACTTTAAGGGTCTATGTGAATCTTTTGACTCTTTAGGTCAAGTACAAGGAGGATTACGAAAAATTCAAATCCCTTTACAGTCTGCCGAAGTCACTTGAAGACGATCCTGCCACTGCTCGTTGTGTCAAAGCCGGAAAGCTGGTTCTAGATGTGAGTGTTTCCCCATTTCAAGACTTTTTTAATAAGACACCTACAAACCGTTTCACGTATCGGCAAGCATGACATGTTTCAACTAACACAACCATCTGTTGTTTATCTATTCAGCGTCTGTATAAGGAGAACTACGAAAAGACCAAGGCCAAGAACCATATCCCCCCAGATATGCTGGAGATTCTGTCTGCTCGCAACACCCAGTCCACCGTCAGCGGCATCCACTACCGCAAATACCTGCACCAGTGGATGTGCCTGCCGGACATGCAGATGTATGTCCAGGCTCGCAAAGTCAACGAGCAACTCAGCGATGTGAGCGACCACCAGAGTCATAGCTGAAGAGTGAAAAACCACAATGCGACAATTTGCTGACATTTTATTCCTCCTTAGATCTTCTACAAGGATGACCTTAACTGGCTTAAGGGAATCGGGTGTTACGCGTGGGACACTCCAGAGATCCTCCGTGTGAAACATGCTGGTGCCCTGCAGAGTGAGGTATACATACATTCATGCTGCGTTCCTTTAACCTTTCCGAGCCGACTGGGATCTTGGATATGATGTCACTTTTCCACTTCGAGCGTTTCATTAAACTTTCCGAGGTCTGACTCGGAAGACATGAAAAACACCAGTAGAGCTGTTATTGCGGTAGCACTAGCCGAGTACAAGGCGCTCCAGTTTTGTTTATTCCCCATGCAATTTTCACTTCATTTCACTGTTAAGCTTCTGCCAGCAATCCTAGAGACAATTAGCAACACCGGTTTTAAACAAGTTTTCGCCGCAAACACGGGCCCCCATACCCACAGTTAGGGACGCAGAAAAAGTCGTATGAGTAATTGAAATCTTCATTTAAACATACATAATGGTCCAAACATAATGAAAATATATACTTACAAGTGACACTGGGCCCAAACATCTTGAGATCCAAGTCGGAAATTTTCCTCGGTTTCTTCGGAGTTCATCCGAGAAAGAAAGAAAAACGGACTTCTCGGACGTCCGAGCGTGTCGCTAGGAACGTTCTCGGACGTCCGAATCGGCTGGATAAATGAAGGCACCATCATTCCTTATCTAATCTCACATCATGGTTTATCATGAGTATACCAGCCACATTTTATTATCTTTTTATGCTGCCTTAAAGTTGATTTGGTGGGATTTTTTGTTTTTCTTTCCAGGCCAAGTACAGAGCCAAAGGAATTGAGGCCTTCAAGGAATATACTGTGGTGACGGACACTCCAGTGTATGAAACGGCCAAGCAGAACGCTCAGAACCTGAGTGATGTAATCAATTTATCTTTTTACTTATCTTAAATCAGTTTCTAAATTAGGACAAGTCGTCTTATCATCCACGTCAAATAAAACTTGAGCGTTTCTTTTGTCCAGCTTCACTACCGTCTCGATTACAACGCCAACGTCAAGGGCAAACACACCTCCCCTGCTGTTACCATGGAGACAGAAAGGGCACGCCTGGCCAATCACATCCAGAGTGATGTAAGTTACAGTTCCCTAATTTTCAACATATTTTGTTTAAATTAACACATATTGCGAAAAAATGTCTCCTGAACCTGTTCGGTGTCCTCTAGAACTGGTACAAAGAGGCCCACAAGAGCTTCATGCCCACCGGTTACTCTCTGTCCAGTGATACTCCGCTTATCAAGCAGGCCAAGATGAACAGTGTCGTGATCAGCAATGTAAGTATTTCCGAATTTAGTTTTGAACACTTGACGGCAGTAAAGGACTGTGTTGTACGTTAACATAATGTACCTGAATTACACACTTTGTGCTCTTGTCTGCTCAGGTGAAATACAAGGAGGCCTTTGAGATGGTGAAGGCTAAAGCTTACACTCTTCATCCAGAGGGTGTCAACTTTGTCACTTCCAGAAAGGCTCACAAGATCATCAACGATGTATGTCGAGAAATCCGTAGCGTGGCTGCGCTAAACCCGTGAAGAGGCCTGTAAACCCTTTTTGATGATTCCCGCTTGTTCAAACGTTTTCAATTGGTTTGCTTTGTCAGCGTCTGTATCGTGAGGCTTACCACAAGCAGAAGGACAAGATCCACACAACCTACGACACTCCTGACATCAAACAATTCAAGATGAACCAACAGAACCTCAGTGACGTATGCAAATGTTACCGTGTTTACGCATATTCTGGTTTAACTGAGTGGACAAGATGTGCAGCTATGCATTTATTTATTTATTTTTTCTCACCCTAGCTGTGCTACAAGGAAAAATACTACAACAGCAGAGGCCAGTACATCTCTATGCCTATAACACCCCAACTCATGCACTGTCATCACGTCAATGAAATCACCAGCGAGGTATTATAAAAGAAAAAAAACACCCCCCCCCAGGTTTACGCAAAATCTGTTTTTAAACCATGTTTGTTAACACGTTTTTTTGTCATTTTCAGCTAAGGTACAAAGAGGATCTGATGTGGCTGAGAGGCGTTGGATGCTTCTTGTATGACACCCCGGAGATGGTCCACGTCCGTAACATCAGTAAATTCAGGGTGCGTGACGTCCCAAATCTTATATAATTTGTGCAGAGTCTCCTTTTTTCCGGTGGCACACATCTTATGTATACCTCTTTTTGCTTTTTATAGACCAGTTATCCAGTGGATGCTAAGAAGAACCTCTCCAACTTCACCGTGGTCCTAGATACTCCAGAGTACAACCGAGTGACTGAGCTCAAGACACACATGAGTGATGTGAGTTGTTTTGGGAAAAGGGTGTATACTGGGGCATTAACATCTGTATTGATGTGATAAGGAAAAGTAGGCCTATATCAATTGTATTTGTTCATGCATATGACCGTGATAGTGATGCACCACACCACACGATCCTGAGGTTTTTAAAGACACATTACAATTTTAGACCTTGCTTATACAGGCCGATTTGGATCTCCTGATCTTTGACGCTAGGTTTATCTTTTTCTTTCACTCCTTTTCTCTTTTCAGCGGATATACAGAGCCCAAAGCAGAAAGGATATGACTAAGGTTTCCTCCATAGCAGATTCTTTGGACATTAAGAGAGTCAAGTGGGCCCAGCAGCTAACAAACAAGGCAAGCTGAAGCACATCTGTGGTCTTCTGGCATTTTATTAAGGTGATTTATCACATTATCTATTGTAAGCTATATTGATTGATTTGTTTTTTTCTTTCTACAGTACCAGTACACAGATCTGGCATCAAAGGAGAGATCTCATTTCACTCCAGAAATGAACACTCCAACGATTCAACATGCGAGAAAAATGAAAGTGATCTACAGTGAGGTATGCTCTCTGTCTTCCCTTAACATACTCGACTAGTAAAGTTACAGAAATTAATCTAGGTATTCTAAAACACGCATTTATTAAGTTGCATATTTTGTTCTTCACTCAGACGAAATACAAAGAGCAGTATGAAAAGATGAAGCACAGGTACACCGCTATAGCTGATACGCCGATCCTGATCCGCTCCAAGAAAGCCTACCTGCAGTCTAGTGATGTAAGTCTGAACTATCCAGAAACATTTTTCCAAGATCTTTATTAGAAATGAAATGTTCCCACTTAGAGAAGTTAACATTTCCTATATTCTATTGTTTCTTCAGTTGCGTTACAAGGAAACCTTTGAGCTTTCCAAGGGCCACTATCACACCGACAAGGACGCCCTGGATATAGTCTGCCACCGCAAATTCACTGACGACATAAGCGAGGTCTGACATTAACTGAAAGTTACTTATGAAAGCATGTGCAATCTTTTTTATGTTTTATTTAAATGTCACTGATCACTTGCCCCACGCTCTGGTTCTGCCACACAGGTGAAATACAGAGAGAAGTACATCAACTCTCTGGGCACATGGAAGTCCATCCCTGACCGGCCCGAGTTTTTCTTCAGCAAGATAGCCAATGATAACATCAGCAATGTAAGTACTCAGAACTACACCAAAAAGAAGGACACACATGCTGTATAGTGTGCTGTTGAACCCCTTGTTTTCTTTCATTTCATTTAGGTAAAGTACAAGGAAGACTTGGAATGGATCAAGGGTATTGGGTGCTATGTGTGGGACACTCCCGAGATGGTGCTCGCTGATAGAAACAAGGCTCTGTACAGCGAGGTGAGGGATCAATTCCATTTATATATATTCAGAAAATGCGGACCACATCCATGGATTTTTTATTTTATTTTTAATCACACTTTTCTATTTCAGAGGCTGTACAAAGCCTCATTTGAGAAGAACAGAGGAAACTTCAAGTACACGTGCGACAATCCGTTCTTCGAGGCTGCGAGGAACGCTTCGATGCTGATTAATGATGTGAGTCCTTACATTGTTTTACCCCATGCTTTATCAAATAACTTCATCATTGTTTGCTTTGAAATGATCTGTCTCTGTGCTTCTCTCTTGGACTCTGCCTGGAGGTAAAATAATGTTTTTGTGTTTTCATTACTGTATTTGACTATTGCTGAGTGATGTAAGCACATGATCTATTATATTACTGTTTTTGACAACATTGTTGCACTCTGCAACCCAAGGATTCATTTTTGCCCTGTGTCCAGCTAAGTATTGCTCATTAGGAGCAACAAATGTTAAGAGATCTTATGTAAAATTTATTATAAATGTAAATTGTTTACTACCACAATGTAAGTCACATTTTTGTGATTTATAACACAGGAAAATAAAATAGTCGTGCAAAAAGATAATAGGTAGAGTTTATTTTATGCTGTTATTGATAGGAAAAAAGTTTTGATACATTTTCCCCCATATCCAACAGTGTGAATGCCCTGATTCGGTTGTTTTGACAGCCTTACAAAAAAGATCAGGATTGTGCAAAACTAACTATTTTATCCAACCATTTTTTTTAAAAATTGTGCAATTTTTACATCATTGAGGGGAGACAGGCTTCACAGTTCTGCACAAGAAAAAGACATGCTATGGGATCGAGTTCATTTGATTAGTAATGTGAACGGGCATGCAAAAAAATCTGACTTGATATTTAATTGATACAACAAACAACATTTAAAATACAATTTTGATTTAGCATTTTGTCATCTGAAGTAAGATTCCAATAGTTAAGATGTAATAATTAAAACTTATCTTCCAAATGTGTCTGTAAGCAGAAAATCAACGTAATTAAAAGAGAAAAATGGTTAAAAACATCTTTCTCTGTGTTAATAATCTATATATCGTGTTTCACTTCCACTTTAGACTGAATTCAATACAGAAAAAGTATTTCAGTAGTTTTTGTTGAGAAAAAAGAGGAACATTTAGGGAAAATGGTCAGAAAGAGCCTCAAACTATCTAGTTTTCATTTTTTTGTCAAATTGCTTCATGTTTCTAACGTTTCTTCTGTTCCTTAAAGTTTGCTGAAATGCTAGAGACCTTTTTTCCACACATTTTGTTTTAACAACCTTCTAAAATTCTGAGCAGAGGATCTACAAAGCTAATTATATGAAGACCAAGCATAAGTTCACCATAACTACAGATGATCCTAGATACCAGCTGGCCAGGGAGAACAGGAAGATGAGCCAGGTAAACGTGCTGGATGTGCCAGAGGGCCGGCCAGCTTTCCTGCACACTGCGGGTCTTCCAGACCGCTTGCACCGGCGCATGAGGTTGCCGACAGACCTACCGGTCGGGGTGGTCTGTGCATGTCTGTAATGGGTCCTCTGTATGAGTCTTGACTCATTGTCTCTCTTCCTATTTGTCCCTCACAGGTTCCTACAATTCATGCCACTCAAATAGCAGCTGCTACCTTGAGTGAGCATGGTCTATCTGCATCTGTTCCATTAGAGAGACAGCCTGAATTCACAGCTCATCTTTATGTTACGTGTTTATAGAAAACAAAATGTTAAAGTATGGCTGAATTTAAAGACAATAATTCCTGTCACTCTATGGGAACATATGAGTACATTTGGTTGTCTTGCTCGGATCTCCAGAGCTCTCCTGGTGTCCTCCCTGTGTTGTTTCCGACTCTTGGTTTGTTTCTAAACTGTGGCATGCTTTGTGTATGTTGGCTGTCGTGTGTGTGGACAGAAAAAGTATAAGTCCCGAGCAAAGGATCTACAAAAGAATGGCTGCAATGAGTTACTCCGCCCCGACATCCTCACAGCTCTTTACCAGTCCATTATGGGCAGCAAGGTAAACTGTCAAGACATCGTTGAGCTGTTGTAATAGAGACTTTGTCCACAAACACACAGGAACTAAGCATTTCATCTGGGGTTGGGGTGATCTAATATTTTTTTTTACTTTTAGGGTTAGAAAGGTCTGACAAAAAGCAAATATTGTGGCATTTATAGCGAGCACATTCTAACTGGTGCTGTTCTATGGTTTTGCAAAATTAGTTTTTTTATTTGGGTTTTAATCAAACAGATTTCTTTTTTTATTTCATTTAACGAGAATGTACTATGTGATGCTAGGTTGTGCTATTTAATTAACTAAGTAAAATATGTGAAAGTCAATGGCTACTTACTTGAAAACTACAATTACAACTCACCCCACAGGCGGAAAGGAATAACGCAAGGATCTGTTCGACTGACAGTTCTTTATTTATGCAGCAGAACTGAATCAGAAGCAGGTGGTTGATTAGAAACTGGTTTCAGCTGTGAGGAAAGCCAAGTAATTGAAAATAAACTGAAGGAAAATGGTACTGGAATAAAAATTGAATGTAGAAAGTAAGTAAACAAACTAAAAAGCACATACAAAACCGTACAAATAAAAAAATAAAAAACAACAACAAAAAACAAGCAGCTGAGGACTCTAGAAAACGCACAAAAAAATGTTCGGAAATTATTTATTTATTTTTATAAATACTGTTTAATAGGGTCAGTAAATTCATATTTTTCAACTCCACCTTTGTATTTTATTCTATAAAGGCTGTTTATAGAATAAATTGCAACATTCTTCTACTTTTAAAGTTTTATTACCTTTCATTGTTAGATTATAGATTATTCTATTCCTGTTGTTTCTGGACATGTTTTTTTCCCCATCCATTCCATTTATTCTCTTCATTTAATCCAGCCCATAGTGGTTTCTAAATCCATGCATTCCCTCTTCTTCCTTTCCTAATCCCTCCATCACTTTTATCTCATTGGTTAATAAAACATTAACTCATTGTACAATGTGGTGTCATTGCACAGTTGTGAGCGGAAATACGTAGAATCACAAGATCTTTACTGTAATATTATAATCTTTATGTGATATAACTATTACATTGATTGTAATTGTCTAATTCTTAAACATTCTTTACTATTTAAACTTTTGTTATGTAGCTTTTTACCTAAATAAATTAATTCCACAACATTTATTTCCAGTTGTAATTTCTAATTCTGCAGCGGCCTAATGTAGAAATAGTAACATTTGTGTGCAAATTCTAAAGTGAAATTAAACTTAGCTCAGTGAGAAGAGCAGCTGATTATTGTGGAGAACGCGGGCGCTGCAGAGTTTCGTCACAAAGCAGTGGTAACCTGTGTTTTCCTTTTCATCTTTGTGTCTGTCCGTCTCTAATAAGGCATGTATTTGGTGACCGTTATGCATGACAACACCCCATTTGTTTCTTTTTAATGGTAGATAAAATTATATTTCTGTAAAAAAAAATTATCCAAAAAAGTGAAGAAAAAAATGCATATTACATTTCTGGTATTAACTTAACATTTTATGGTAATCTTTGTTTGTTTGTATATAAATTGCCTGTAACAAAGCTTCTATTTGATTCAAAAGATCCTTTACATTTTTTCTTTGTTTTTTTGGATAGTACTCTCTTTACATTTGGTACAGTAGTTAAAGGCTGACGAAAGTTACATTGAAATAATTGAATACATTGCTTTCTTATGAGCTACACTAACTTCACTTTCTTTAATCATCGTTTCCTCAGTGGAAGTACAGGGAGCAGTACGAGCGGGCCAAAGATAAGTTCACCTCTGTTCTGGAGACACCCGAATACGAGGCTCACAAACGCAGCAAGAAGATCACAGATGTAAGCTCTGTGTTTTTTCTTCTCCATCTACTATATGTCATCATTTATTTCCACCCATATTATTTACTATCATGTTGTCTTTATGTAGATCATCTACCGGATGGAGTACAACAAGACCAAGGCCAAGGGATACACTTTGCCTTATGATACTCCACACCAGCAGCACATGAAGAAGGTCAAAGAGATCACCAGCAATGTAAGTGTCACTCCAGCACTCCAGTGTCACAAGCTAAGGAAACTCAAACTCCAGAGACTCACTCCCTCTCCCAGGACTTTTGAAACTATTACACTAACTATCCTTTCCATCAAACACAGACGCCAAACCTGCACTATTTGCCACTTGCACTTCATGCACAATGTCAAAAAAGGAATAATCTTACACTGTGAATTTTACTAACACTGTGAATTCTTAAGTAGTTTTTCTGAGATTTTAGTTTATATGTTACATAGTATATATATAGTTCATTCTAGGTTATATTTTATTTTTCTTAAGTTAAAATTAGGTCATTAAGCCAACTCTCTCCACCTGCACTTTATTATTTAAATGTGTATTCAGCATTGAGGTTACTGTAGATGTGCTTTGACAATTACTTCTTGTTTCTTAGTCCCAGTAAATTTTTGTTTTTTATTCGTATCATTGCAGGACAGTGAGAAACATAACTTTGATTCCTTGCATGTAAAGAACTGACAATAAAACGGACTTTGAGTACATATTTCCACATAAGTTTTAAGCTAAACTTGCGTGGCACGATCTATTGTTTCTACAAAACCAGAAGCACAACTCTCATTCCTGCATTACTAAATCAAAAAAAAAGAAACTAAAACATTACTTTTTTATTTTATTTAAGCAAAAACATTGGAAAACGCTGCAGCAAATCCATGTGCATTGTTTAAAAGGTTGTAAACAGATGTGGGTAGAGTAGCACTGAAGCAAGAGTGGCGCTACTTGCACATAGGTTTAAGATGCAGTCTTCCAAGAAATTTACAATGTAGAGCAGCTAAAGTATTTAGGAAAATGACACAAAAACAACAACAACAACAAAAAAAACTACTCAAGTACTGGTTATAACTTCTGATTCAATATTTTACAACACTATCAAACACAATATTACTTTGTGTGCAAATTTTGGTATCTTAAAGACCAAACTGAGAAAAGTAGCTGTTCCATTTTTTTAAAAATGTAAAACTTTAAAAAATAATATACAATAACACAACACTTACAGTAGATCATTGACATGTCTGTTGTAACAAGGTAAGGTGCTTCAAGTTTATGCCTGTCCAGGCCCGGACTGGCAATAGGGAGAAGCGGGAGTATTCCCGAAGCGCCGGCCTAATATTGGCCTGCTGGCCTGCGTCTCTGTAAAAAGAATAAATAAAAAAAAGTCTGCCGGCAGTGCGAATATCAGACAGACAGACCAGCGCTGGGACAAGCCATAGATGCAGTCAGGCCAGCAGCATGTGAGAAGGGAAAGATGATTGGTTTATTTCGATTAAGACCCGCCCCAAACGTCCGTATCAACCACACAGGAGGAAGGGGCGTGGCCTGTGTGTGTTGACAGCAGCTTGTGCAACGAGCGAGCGGTGCAAGGAGTGAGGAGAAGCGACTCGGGTCTCCGGACGGGGTAAAAGGAAGATAGAGGGAGACAAAAAGAGAAAGGAGCTGGAGGAGGACGCGGCAAAATGCATAAAAGCAGCAGATTTATTTATTCAGTCCCCCCTTGTTGCCATTAAAATAAAGATTACAAGTTATAAAAACACAAAGTGTTGGTACAAATATTATTTTGAGGCTAAATATATATATTTTTTATTTTAATAATACATTTTTACCAACATTTTTTTGTTTAAAGTTTAAACAGAGACCCCTAAAGGAACTTGAGGCTGCACACATTCAGTCTACAGTGTAAATATGGAGCCAATATAGGTTTAGACTTGAAATTAAGATTAGGACTGGGAAGTTAAAATAACTCATTTACACGCCACTTTATTATTATTATTATTATTATTATTTACTTTTTAAATTATTTATTTATCCAGCTAATCGGATATAATCTTATCATTATCATGTATATGAGTACAAGACCCAATCAGTGAGACAGGCTATATTATCTTACTGTATGAAATACAGTTTATGGAAAAACTGTAAGCATATGTTTGGTATTCAAAGGTGGTGATGGTGATGACACCAGTCCTGCTGGTACCTCAGGAGAATTAGAGCATTTGGGAGAAGTTACAAAACCATTTCTACAGTAGAGCAACAACACATGAACACTACCAGACGCTCGCATAGACATAAATGGTTCTCAACTGTAATAATAGCTTTCTTTGCAATTTGGCGTTATTCTATTAAGTGATTGTGTTGTTAAATATTTCTGTCTGATGTTGATTTGCTGTTATGTATCCCAGATCAAACATGAACATTTGTGTAGTCCAACCTTGGATTTACTGTAGGTTGGGGTTCATTATTATTCCTTGGTGATGTTCCACTCAGCCAGTGGAGTTTTTAAATGACTTGACTATGTAAACCTCTAATTTAGACACTTATTATTATGTAAAATCTTTATTATCTTATTACTATTGCATTAACAGCAGTAAAGTTGCTGTATATTACAACCTCAGAAGTTACAGTAGGTCTAATAGGTGGCCTTTTATTTGGAATTTGCTATGAGTGTGTGTGCACACGTGCACAAATGCGTTTTGCTTGAACCCATGCATTTAGGTGTGGGTGTGAACATGTATGAGTGGGAACATGCATGCATGGCAAGCCCAGGGTGGCCTGGTTAGAAGACTGACTCCTGGCCTGAAAAAATCTCCCAGTCCATTCCTGTGCCTGTCACCATCTGTTCAGTTGACCCTCAATTATGAGACATGCTCAGCAGGTAGAAAATAATACTAAAACAACAAAGCTTTTGTACAAACAAGAGGTCTCACTCTGATGTAAACTTTAAATGGTTGTTTGAGCCTCATACATTTTTGATTGTAAAACATTTGTTCTTTATTCACTGAAGTTACTCACAGTCAGTTGTGTATTCTGTAATTTCAATCACATAGAATCAGAAACACTTTATAATAAATATATTTTTATATATGAACAGAAAATGTAGTAAAACTTTTCTCAAAAGTATAATATTTCATGGAAACGCAACTAGGTGATACTTGTGACTTGTTTGCTCTTCTGTTTCTTAAAGAAAAGCATTGGGAGAATATCAGCGTCATAGTAGCTGGCTAACTAGTCAAGCCATCTGCTCTGTTATCCGGCCTTTGTAATAAAACAAACTCCTCTTAGGTTTCTAACTAGAGTTTTAAAAAAGCACTTCATTGTAATAATCAAATATTTATGCAGCTGAAATGATTTACTGCTGCAACTCATGTAAAGGAATGCAAACTGTAGAAACGGTCTGTTGGAACATTTTATGTTTCTTTCATGATGAAGATCTACTTGCAACAGTTTAATGCAGACCTAAACCATGAGATTTTTTTATAATATGTTTGTTATTTGTCTTGCAGCTGAAATACAAGGAGGTGTATGAGAAGAGCAAAGCCCATATCAACATTGACCCCGAGGCTCATGAGATCCGTGCCGCCAAGGAGGCCTACAAGAACATCAGCAATGTAAGCAGTCACAAACAACCACATAAACAAAATACCACCACCTGATCAAAACAAACAAACAAAACTGATGACAAAACACTAGAGCAGTAACAATAAAATACTCTTAATGTTTCTGTTGTTAGCTTGACTACAGGAAGAAGTATGAGGCAACCAAGAATAAGTGGATCTGGACAGCAGACAGACCGGACTTCCTCAATGCTGCCAAGAACTCTTTGCAGCAGAGTGATGTGAGTCCATTCCATCTTCTAAATTCAAATTAATCTGATTTACATATCTTTTTACATATGTAAAAAATTATCCGGATTCAATGTCGCCTCCAGGTTGAGTACAAGTATGATAAAGAGATGATGAAGGGCTGTGTAATACCTATTGCTGATGATAAGTACATTCTCCTGTGCAAGAAGAACGGTGAACTTGCCAGTAACGTAAGTATTCCTTGGCCCTCCGTTAACGTAAATATGGAATGTGCAAGGAAATATTGCAGTTTTTAATAACTAAATAGTTTATATTAACATGCCGAGCGCCTTTATTTCATTTCCCCCTTTTGTTTAGGTGAAGTACAAAGAGAAGTATGAACAGACAAAGGGTCACTACGTACCTGTTCCGGATACTCCTCAGATTCTCCATGCTAAAGCTGTGCGATCACTGATGTCAGAGGTGAGGAGTTGGAAATCAAAAGAGTTGGGCAATAGTTTGCACGTCCATGAGAAAAAACTCTTGTGTGGTTTGGAAGTCGTCGGATTAAATGTTTAACTGAAAACAGAATAGTACGAAAATAATCTCAAGTGGTTATATGATGAAGGATGGAAGATAATTTTGGAAATAGGGTAAAATAGGGTGGAGCGTTAAACATGTATTATTGTAAATTCTTCCATAATAGATGCGGTACTACATATATAAATTAAGACTCAGGATAAACTGGTCAAATTAACACAGTAAAAAAAATGTATCGTTTCAATTCAATTAATCAATCAATCCTTGTTATTGAACAGTGCATGAAGTTCATTCAGATAAGCTTTCAACTGCTGTGTGTTTAATGGAAACAAGTTGTGTTTATGTACCTTTTGAAGTAAATGGTGTTTAATTTCTATTTTTTTAAATCTTTTCTTTAAGTAACATTCTAAGAACATAGATGTAACATCAATATACTTAGAGAAGGGAAGTTTTATTAGTTCATACTTCTGCCTACTTCCCTTTACATCACAATATAATGTAAATATGAATCATGTGTTCATGTGAATGCGAATTTGTTCGAAACAAAAACAGTCAAACCGGAATACAGTGTGTCGACACTTATTGTTATGATGCTTCCATATTCATCCTCAGAGCAAATACAAACAGGAAAGCAAGAACATTATGCAGTCCGGCTGCTTCACCACACTGACTGAGACTCGTGATACTGCCCACAGCAAGGAGGTCAAGAAGCTGATCAGCGAGGTACACCTTACGCTCATTTCCCCTTTTACATTTTACTTAAATCAACCCGACTATCTCCTCATCATGGACGGTGTTTACTGCACGTACCTGGTAATGAAACTCTTTTGTTTCGTCCTCCCACAAAGAAACTGTACAAACAGAAGTTTGAGAAGGAGAAGGGCAAGTCGATTTACAACCAGATGATTGTGCCACCTGATGTCCAGCACGCAATGGACGTGGCGAAGAATCAGAGCAATGTGAGACATTTGAGTGATTTATTTATTTGTGGCACCTTCATGTTTTTGGGACCCGCTCAGTGTTTAGGACGTGCTGTACTCGCTCTGTCCCCTCGTATCATATCACAGGTCGCCTACAAGAAGGACGCCAAGGCCAACCTGCACTACACCACTGTAATTGACCGTCCCGACATCAAGAAGGCCACCCAGGCTACTAAGTTAATCAGTGATGTAAGAATCAAATACTACTCAAATTGGTTGGGTTGAATAACCGTAATCCTGTTTTACGTGAAGCACTTTGAGAAATTAAAATGCGTGCTGTACAAAATAGAACAAGACAATTGAGACTTGTTTGATTAGCTTCCAGTGAGCCTCCATTTCTGAATGCTCAAACAAACAGAAACCATTGCTCTACATCTTTCCCTAATATTATTTTTGAAACCACAGCTGCATGCCCCATTGTTTCGTGTCCTCTGATCCTTGTTTTCTCCTGTTTCCATCAGATTGGCTACCGTGAAAAAGCTCGTGAAGAGGCCAGCCGTGGAGGCTCTCTGATCAACCGGCCAGACATTGCTTTGGCAACCCATGTGTCCCAGCTGACCAGCCAGGTACAACAACCGAAACACGTCAGTTTAATCTTTCCTACATCTCAAGATACAGACACATCCTTTTTAACTCCTTGGTTTAAGTTAAACTAACTATGGTAGATGTGATGCTAGGCAGCACTCCACTTGGCACAATGACTGAACTAGCAGCTCTTCCATAGTGCTTCCTTTCTCATCTTGTATTAAAAATACATGTTTTAATCTGTCCCTGTGACTTCGTAATATATACGTATATTCATGTTTAACTACCCATATCATTATATCAGGCTAACACCATCCCTAAACCTGACCACATGTGTATCTCTTCTTTCTCCATTTCTGTACTCTTTGCCAGTAATCCTTAATCTCTGTCCTCTCATCTCTGCTCCCATAATGTCTGTCTTCACATTCCACCATCTGCCTGGCCTTTGTAGGTGGAGGGCAAGGCCTCCCTCCATGGAGCAGCTTCCTATGATACCCTTCTGATGCGGCACATTAAGAAAATGAGTGCCATGACTAGTGATGTAAGGAGGCGCATGTCTAAAAACTGAAGGGGTGCCGCTTGTGTGTTTGTTTCCCCTGTCTATTGGCTTACTTTCCTTTCAACGTTTAGACTGTAACAAGAATATTATTTTACTACAATGGTATAAAAACATTTTTTTTTTCAGTCTATGAAACACTTTCATGCTTTCATGTGTTGCTGTTTATCTGCACCCTTCAGTTATGTATGCATCCCTTGTTTTCTTCTCCTGCTACCATCAAGTGTTGGTACTTTTTTTATTTTAAGTTTCATTTATTACTCCTTGTAAAACTTTATTAGGCTTTTCTTACTGGTTTTTATGAAAATGTTTCTATTTCTCAAAAAGCCTGCTGGCATTTTCTTTTATATAACCTTGACACTAGAGGGTAGCATAGCCTTATACAAGTTGAACGTTGTATTTAGTTGTTATTGTGTTTATGAGGTTTATAAAAAAGTAGTTTAATGGATCAGGAAACATTTTTTTCCCCATCATATTTACCATCTTTTTTAAGGGGCATTAAATAGCAAAGGTGACATTTTTTTTAACTTACATTTAATAATTAAGTTTACTTATTTATTTATTTTACATGTGCATATTTGACTTTTCCTTTCATTTATTAGGATTTTATTGGGGTTTTAAATAAACATAGAATGTGATCAATTATTTACATGCGCACATGGTTACATGTATTGTGCCACAAACATTTATTGACATCCTTGATAAAGATGGGCTACATTGCTTAAAATTAATTCACTTTTTATTTGAAGGAGCATTTCTTAAAAAAGTTTTAAAACAAAATTTTTTTATTATTTTTATTCTGTGTGGTGGGGATTCCTCAATTAACAAATAATTGCTTTTAAAGAAATCCCAAGGGTACAGTTGTTGGCATCTATAATGTTAATACTGAAACCTCATTTTGCCAGTATGAACCTGCTTAGTCTTCCACTTAGTTATTTTTAAAGTTGGTGCATATAGAGGGAGGGATTTTTTTTGCTCAATCCTTTTGATTGTCTTATATTACATCCAGTCCAAAAATGTTTGTAAAGTTTAAATGAGTCCATGGCGTCATGTAGTCTAAAATGTTTTCCAGAATATTTAGAAAACAAACTAATGTCAAACAGCCTTGTGAAAAAAAATCACAAACTTATTCTTATCCGATCAAACCATAAAACCTCATTTAAATCAGCTTTGCCAGGTACATACAGGACATGCTAGGAATTTGATTTGGTGTAATTACACTGAGGCAACCATTTGCAGACACAGGTAGGCAGTAGTGCAAAGTCTTTCCTAAGGACCCACACTGGATGCTGTGGTGTATTTTGCCATGGGCTGGATTTGAACCCATGACCTTCCAATTGGAGGTCAGGCAACATACCACTTGACCTATCCAGCTGGTATATATTTTTTTTCAGAATCTTGAAAAAAAAAAAGTACTTGTTAAAGACGGACATGCTGCTGCAAATATAAAGATGAATGAATTATTTTCATCATACATAATTACCAGGAGGGGGCATTAAACATGATCCCATCCTGTTCAAAGCGACTGTTATATAGCATGTGCAAAAGGAAAGAAGAGTGTAAGAAGTCTGAGCTACTAATTGTTTTGGATACCACTGTACACTGTGGTTTGTCTCTTGGTGTCTAGAAACTAACTCGGTGTCCATGCTGATTTTGTACATAGTGTCTTTTTTCCTTTACCAGGTGAGGTACAAGGAGAAGTTTGATAAGGAGATGAAAGGAAAGAGACATCAATTTGACTTAAAGGAGAGCAAGATTTACAAAACCCTTAAGGATGCCAATGATCTGGCTAGTGAGGTGGGTAATCACAAAACTGGTATCATGCCGTGTCAGTTTTGTGTGTGAAAACTCTTCAGACACCACTCCCTCTTAGAAAGGCAGACCTCTCAGTCCTTGAAATATGTGTCATAACATCTGAGCTGATGAAGATTTTGTGCTTGTTTCTTTAAAACTGCATCTATTAACACCATTCAGGTGAAGTACAAGAGTGACCTGAAGAAGATCCATAAACCTTTAGTCGACATGGCCAAGTCTCTGTCCATGCAGCACAATCTGAGCACCAGCAAGCTCTCAAGTGACGTAAGATATCATCATTATCACTCTAACCCTTTACTGCTCCCAACCCAGCTGCCTACTTTCAGTCCACCATCATCTCTAGTCCATTGAACTTTTGTAAAACATTCACCACTTCCTAGACTTAAACTCTAGGATTCATCGTCTAAACATCCATTATCTTTAGAACTCATCTGGTAGTGATCCTGACCCTCCTCACCTTTAACGTCTAATCCTTCACTTTTACTCCTGTAGGTTAATCTAAAGTTTGATTATAGATCACCTTAACAAGAACTTCAACTTTTATTGATTCTCTAATTTTATAACCACATCTTTCCATTCATTTGTTAGCATATATTTCTTGTATATCATTACAGTCCCTTGCAAAAGTATTCATAGCCCTCTGCCCTTTGACAATTTATTCACGACAATGATCACAGGTTTCAAGAGATTTTATTTAATAGACCAATGAAACACTTTTTTTTAATCAGAAGTACAAGGAAGATGACTTATGGTTTGTAACATTCTTACAATGAAAATTGTAGCAGGCATATGTATTCAGTCCCCCTTACTTTGAAATAACCTAATAAAATCCAGTGCGAACTGATACCTTCAAAGACCATCTACTTAAATTAAAAGAAGTCAAAATGATTCTTAGCTGCTCTGCAAACTAAGACATACCTCTCCATGTAAACACACAAGGATTGGCAAAGAGCCACAACCCATGGTAAGATTGGAGGAGCTGCAGAGATTCACAAGTCACCTGAAACCCCACCATTTCTACCGTGGTGATAGGTTTCTTCAGCAAGGACATTTAAACTGGTCACAGGTGATGCTAAGACACAGTGGAAAAAGAGTTGAGATAGGATTCATCTTCCAGAAGGACACCTATCCTTAAACATACAGTGGGAGTTACAGTGAAATGGTTTAAATCAAAGCATGTTAATGTATTAGTGGAGTAGAGTTGCCCAGCTACAGAAAATACCTAAATCAAACTGATTATATGTGACAAACATTGAAAAAAAAAATTCCTTAACTATACCTGCTTATTTCCTGTACTTCACAATTTTGAAATACTTTACATTGGTCTATCACTTAAAATCCCAATAAGATGCCCTAAAGTTTGTGATTTTAGTGTCGCAAAGTTTGAAACGTTGTAGATGTGTGAATACTTCTGCAAAGGTAACTCTGAGCAACTTAATTTGTTATGGAATAGATCATAGCCAGATACTTTTTCCTTTGGTGTAACGAGCTGCCTTACTCCACTGGGAATTTCCCTGTAGTACCGCTACAAGAAGAAATTTGAGCAGAGTAAGGGTCACTACCACATGATTCCTGACACACCAGAGCAACTTCATCTCAAGGAGGCCTCTGAACTTCAAAGCAATGTAAGTGGTGCCAACTCTTAGGACCAGCAAAAACTATAACACTGTAAAAGTATCTTCAAATTTGTCAGATTTTTCACCCAATGCTAGGGGTCTCCAATACAGATCCCGTTCATTTAAGAGTAGGACTGTTTCCAATTCGATTGAATCATTCCTCTGTTTTTCTTCACAATAACAGATAATATGTTTTAATCTACAGGACAACTTTAATATTCTGCCCAATGTGTCATCGCGTTGGGCTCCTGCTGACAAAACATTCTCCCTTGCTTCTTAAACTTTTGAACACTGTTAGATTTATTGACTAGTGTTTCCGCAGCTCTTTGCACAACTCTCAATTATAGCTGAGGCGCAAAGCAGGTCACACGCAGACAAACAGAAATCTGCAGGTGACAATAAAGTTTCTACACACTTTGAAGGTAAAGGGTGAAGGAAACATGGTTACTGAAAACCGTAGATCCTTGAGATCAAAAAACAAACAAAGGGGATGGTCTGGGTTGGCTACCCATGCACAGAGAAACTGTGCTACAACCATCAGTAAAACAACAAAAATGACAGATCAGTTATGTAAAGGACTCCAACACACATTATTTAATAAAAGCCCTGGTTGGTTGAGCACGTGCACCACGGCCAGAGGCTATAGTCCTTGACATGGTTGTCATGTGTTTGATTCGCAGGTCATAATGATATCGTCTCCCTGTTTCTTTGCCCTGTTTGATGTTCAATAAAGACTCTTCAGTAAAGACCACTGATGCAAAATAATAATAATAATAATAATAATAAGTTGGAACCCAATCTAACACTTGGGATGGCATCAGGACATTCCTACCCCACAATATGGTTTAAAAATATGTATGCAGATTTAAATCTTGGAATAGGACAGTGTCCAAGATGAGTGTATGTCTAGCGGTGTACAAGCTTTTAAATCGCAACATTTCAATAAAACCCATTGTACATTGCATATTTCTGGGGCATTTCAGGTTAAATACAAGGAGAAGTATGAGAAGGAGAAGGGCAAACCCATGCTGGACTTTGAGACCCCAACATACGTGACTGCTAAGGAGGCCCAGCACATGCAGAGCCAGGTAAATACTCTTCTCCCCTGTGTGCTAAGAGTAGCTGTAGATTAGAGCTTTGCTTCAAAGGCTCATTTGGTCTAATTACACTCCAAATGTAGTGGTTCTTGTTGGCGGTTGATAAGCTTTTCAGTTGGTTCTTAAGGTATTTACAGAATTTGTTGGCAGTATGAAAGAATGTACAAAAGCTACAGTAGTTACCTGCACGTGGACGCACGTCACTTTGTTTTGATATCTTTTGATTTGTATCAAACCTTTTTGACACTTATTGCTGTCATCATACTTCCTTTTTTACAATTAGTGCGGCTCAAATAACATCCGACCGAAGGCAGACGGAAAAGTGTGGGCAGTTTACTTTAATTTTGATGATCAAAGGGAACTGTGAAGCTTAAATATGTCTTTAATGTGAAGTCTAAAGAAAATTTGTGAAGCAGCAAATTAGGGCCTAGCTAGCAGAAGGGGTTCGTTCCCTTGTGCGTTAACTGTTTCACAATGTACGGTTGCATCATCAATTGTTGCCCTGTAAAACAGTATGTGATCAATTTTTACTATGTTACATAGATCACTGTGGTCGGACTGTGACAACCAGTTAATTTAAAGTTGGGCAAACCGTAAAGATCTAATCGTAAAAATTAAAACATCTACCTACTAAAGTAATTTTTATCAGTCAATAATCAAAGCTACAACACAGACAAAAAAAAAACATTCCCGCTGTTCCACGAGCAATGGTGACGACATAACTCAGTTTTTAGTTTGGTTTAGTTTTTATTTTAGTTGTGTTCTTTCTTCTGGACACAACAAGTGCTGGAAGACAACCTAAAATCAAGGTACATTCTAACCAATGAAATCATTTACACAGTCTTGATTCACTTCTGAACCTTAAAAGCCGCGGTTCTTTTTCCCTAAGAGCCTTTATAAAAGTTATTTTAATACTACTAAACAAGACCACTTTGTCCCAAGTGCTACCATAGATAAAGTTTGTAACAGTTTATTCGAGCAACAGCGAGTGTTTTAGCCGGGTCTTGAACAGTCAGGAAAACAATCCCGGTTTTCAATTTTCAATATCTTATCTTTATTATCTACAGTGATTCATGGCATTGTATGTTTTTTTAAATAATTTAGATAAAGAATGTAAACGTTTTTTGTGTAGAGAAAACTATGTCGGAACATAGAGGATATAAACTACAGATTAGTTAACCATCAATGGTTAGTTATAGTTGAAAGGCCCCCAAATTATTTTATGTTTATATATATGTTTAAATAAGCAAATTTTAATTTATCATCAGAGACTCAAACAAACGTCCAACAGCTTCGGCATCAATCCAAAGTCTGAAAAATGGCTGCTAGAGTGACCGCTTTGGAAGGAACGGTGCTGTGACTGCACCGTGGCCCAGCTCTGCCTGCATGTTTCTGTCTGAGCTCCGTCTGTCTGTCTTGTCTTTGTGGCCAATAGAAAGACTATAGGAAGGACTATGAGGAGTACATGAAGGGGAAGAACCTCTCAGGCTTGGAGGTCACCCCTGCCATGATTCATGTCAGACACGCCACCAAAATAGCCAGTGAGGTAAATCAAGGATGGTTTATCCCGTTAATCCCCCGCCCTCCTTTTTCTTTTTTACCTCCTCATACTAAGACCATACCACAATCAAAAGTCCCACTCTGATTTCACACCTTTTATCCTCTCACTTTCCGTTGTTTAAGGAAACTTTTCTCCTGCTTCCCTTCGACGCTTGCTCATTTAACCACACAAAACCTCTCACTTAATGCATGCTTTACAGAGACACTAGACGTGAAATACTGACTGTTTCTTCTTGTTTTCAAACTGCGTTACATGTTTTATTCTGTGAAATGCATTTCATCTTGTCTACTCTCAGGATTATTGCCAAAGTCAACAATATCTCCACTTTCACCCGGTGACAATGTTTGTCGTTGTAATAATGTTAAAGGAACTGTTGTTTTATTTTATTAAATTTTTTTTGAGATTTTGGTGACTTTGAGCCTTGATTGTCTGTAAGGCTTGGCCTTGCCTGCTTGTGTGGCCATCTCTGCAGTCTCTCTTGTCTTTCTTCCATCGTGTAGAAAGAGTACAGGAAGGATCTAGAGGAGGGAGTGAAGGGTAAAGGGCTAACTGTACTGGAGGAAACTCCGGAGCTTTTGAGAGCAATGAATGCCACCCAAATCCTGTCTGAGGTACGACTGAACTGGGAGGCGATGGAGGTGGCATCACGCTCTAGTCTCACTGACTTACCTTAATCCCACTCATGGTTCCCCTCCTAACTAAGCTGCATCGCCACACTACATCGATTGGATTTTGTTTCTTGCTTTCCGCTTTTTGACATGACTAATTTTCCATCGCTCTTCCTTCAAAATCTTAATCGATTGCCCTCATATTTGTTTTTCTTGTGCGTATAAGATATTTGACCTAAAATGTGCTAAAAATGTATCTTACGGTACCCAATTTTCTTCACAAAAAAAAAAAAATGGTAAGGCAGTATTTAAACTTTGATCCAGTTCAGCTATGGGTGTCTCTGATTTGTAGAATTTAGCTGGGATGAAACTGATGCTAAACAAATAATATAAGTAAAAAATAATTGTTCTTTAATATACTCTTGACTTTCTTAACTTTTGAACTCCCATTCTTTTTTTTCTCTACAGTTTTTATAGGAGTTCCACATATTCCTCAATCTTTGAATTTCCCTAAATCCTCTCCCTAATTCCTGCTAACCTCCTCTGTTCCCTGTCCCTCCTAGGTGTTTTGCAGGCTTCCTCAGTGTAAAAAAAATTCGAAATAATTTGTATTCATGTCTATTTGTAAATAATGTAGATGTTGTTTGAAACTTTCCATATTGACAGAGGGAGTACAGGAAGTCACTGGAGCTGGAGATCAAGGGCAGAGGAATGTTGGCGTTGGCTACCGACACCCCAGACTTTATGCGAGCCAGGAATGCAACTGAGATCCTCAGTCAGGTCTGTTTCAAAGATGCCTGCCTGAAGGTGTCAGTGTGGAGCTCGCAGCATCTTGCGAATGTTTTTACACTTTTTAGAACTGTGTCACATTGCAGTGAGAAAATTCAGTGTATTTAATTTGAGACTATATCTATAGAACACGAAGTGATGCATAATTTTAAGCTGGAAGGGAAACAATACATGTTTTTAACCTAAAATTGGGGAAAGATCATATAAGTAGCCCCCTTTACTCTCATACCTCTAAGTAAAAGGCCTTCCAACCAATCCCCAGATTGATAAATTTGTGTTGAATTCATCCTCAGCATATATTGATCTGTAAATTATCATATTACTTCAAAAATTCTTTACTTATCCCCATAAAATACTTTATTTATCCCAAAGGAAAATTAAATACAATACAATACAATACAATACAATACAATATAATATAAGAATCTTAGTAATACAGATTACTAAAGAACAGATTAGATTAATTGACACAGACTAATATTTTTAAATGTTTGTTCTCTTAATATGGATTTTTTTTAAACTAGGAGCTCTGGACTACATCAGACCAATTAGAAAATATGCTTTTAATGTATTTAACAGTGGGGAACCCTTACGGCCTTCTACGCTTTCAGAGAAGGCCTAGAAATTTTGTGGACCAAACAATAGGAGTATTAAATAAACTTTATTTGTATATTTTAAAAAATTAAAAATTAAAAGTTTTATTTATTTAATATAATTTCATATTATATAATACATTTGATAAATTTTCTCTCATCTACATTCTATTGTTGTAAGTCTACTGTCAAGTTCACGTCAGTAATGAAGGGCTACTGTCCTGAAAAACATGTTATCCAATCAGAATCGTCAGAATCTATCAAGACCCGGTTTTCTGGCTCATTGATTGGTTAGGACTTCATGAGTCCAGAAGAAGGCCAAGCTGTGTGTCTCAGTTTCAGAGTGAAGGGTGACTTGACTAATGATGGTTTGATTTTGAGTGGGCGGGAAAGAAAAAAAAAGATCGTAGGCCTTCTGGAAGTCTTAACTTCAATCTCAGATGTAGAGTGGTAAGAGACCTTGAGAGGGAGTTAGAGAGCCAAATGGCGGAAGACCAGAGTGATGTTGTGGCTAGCTTAATTGCTCGGCCCATGTTATAAGCCATCTTGATTATTATTCACACAGGATTAATATTACACTGGAATATTCAGTATTTTTTAAATTGTAGAGCACAAATAGTTTAATGAAATAGGTCAGCTGATCCCTTATAAATCCTCATATCAGTAGTTTGCGGTTGGGTTTTTGTGCCTCGAGTTTGATATGCCTAATGGTGCGTAATGGTGCAAAATGGTGCGTAATGGTGCTTGGCGTATTGTGCATTTGAAATGAGATTTTACTTTTATGATGCTCATGAATTTATTTGACTCAGTCGGTGTGTGTGTGTGATTTCTTGTGTGCCGCGAGTTTAAAGCACTGCCCATGGTGATTAAATGAGCCTTGGTGTCCGAGTCCGTATGTCCGGTTTTGGTGAAGTTAATGTAGAGCAGTTTGCTTGTTGTGGAGCATTTTGTAGATTTTATTGCCTATTGTTGACGTACTTGTCATCTTTGATTGGATGATTGCAGTTGGTAAGCCCTTTTAAATTAATCATAGCCCATGGGTGGTGTGTAATGGTGGCTAGGGGAGGCTCATGGCTGGGGGTGAAGGCCTAGCCGTAGTGCTCACGGTTTGCCACTGGTATTTAATGTATATGCCCTGTGCCCTGAACTACATATTTCTGGACTGAGACATCTGTTGTTCCCGGGATCTGTTTTGGCCACTGCTCCTCCAGGTTGGGGGTGACCGCCCCGAGGCCCCCGATTACCACAGGTACCACTGTGGTCTTCACGCTCCAGGCAATTTTGTAGTTCCTCTTTGACGTCCTGGTATTTCTCTAGTTTCTCGTGCTCCTTTTTCCTGATGTTGCAATCGCTTGGTTTTGCTACATCCACCACAACGGCTGTCCACAGCTGTTTATCCACCAGCACAATGTCTGGCTGGTTCGTTGTGGCAAACCAGCCGAGGATCTATAAGTCTCACAGGATCCTAGCTTGGTCATTCTCCACCCCCTTTGCAGGTATGTCCCACTTTGATCTTGGGACGTCCAGTCCATATTCTGCACTGATGTTTATGTACACTAGGCCTGCCATTTGGTTATGCCGTTCCATGTATGCTTTCCCTGCCAGCATCTTGCACCCTGTTGTTGTTTGCTGGACTGTCTCAGGGGCCTCCTTGCACAGCCTGCACCTTGGGCTCTGTCTCGTGTGGTAGTACTGGACCTCTATTGAACTGGTGTTTGGGGACTGTTCTTGTGCGGCCAGTATGAGTGCCTCTGTGCTGTCCTTGAGTCCAGCTCTTTCCCGCCATTGGTAGGATCTCCTGATACCAGCCACTTGAGTTATTTGTCGGTGGTACATCCTATGTAGGGGCTTATCCTCCCATGGTGGTATCTCCAATGCATCCTCCTCTGTTCCCCATTGTCTGAGACATTCACTGGATATATAAAACCGGACTGAAACACTGCCGTCCACCTGAACTGACAGGCCTTGCAAGGAGAACAATTAACAATTGAAGTAGCCCAGAAACCCATGTTAACTATAGATGAATAGCAGAAAAATGTATTATGGCCATTACCCTGAATACACCAACCACACCTTAACACAAGGTAATGGCAGCATAATGCTTTTGTGACATGTCTAAAGCAAACACAGGGAGGATGCTTTGAGTTGTTTGGACGACAGACAGCTGAATACAAGGCTATTATAGAAGAAAGAAACAGTATTCTCTTGATTTAAATAGTCTCATATGGCCGAATCAAATTATTGACTTAGATCCAATTAAGCAAACCTTGAGATGTTCTTCTTCCAAACAGACACAGCTTGAGCTATTTTGTTAAGCAGATTGGACAAAATGCAAAAGCCCTCAAGTCACTCCCAACTGTTGTAATAAAATATTCTCAAAATCCCTTAACTTTTATTCCACATCACAGAAAATTCAACACAATACGTTATAGTTTGTAATTGCAGGGTGACGTACGTATGCTGAAATATGGTGTGTTTTCACTCGTAGCTACATCAGGAAGCCCTGACCGTTAGCTTCTGTTTTTAGACCAAGTACAAACAGATCGCCGAGATGGACAGAGCCAGCTACACTTCTGTCATCGACACCCCGGATATCATCCACGCTCAGCAGATGAGGAACATTGTCAGCCAGGTAATGCGGTTAACATGAACCCAAAAAAATAAATGACTACATTTCAGCCCTCCCAAAAATCTATATTTGATCTTAACTTGTGTTGGCTTAACAGAAAAAGTACAGAGAAGAAGCTGAGAAGTCCATGTCTCACTATGGGCCGGTGTTGGACACTCCAGAGATGCAGAGAGTCCGCGAGAACCAGAAGAACTTCAGCAATGTAAGTTAGAAACGACATTCTCTGTCTGCTCCGCGGGGCCAACTTCAGTTTTATATTCAACGTTACTGCTTTCTTGTTCGGTCTATGCCTTTTTCTGTAAAACTTTATGAGGATGTTTTAGCTCTTGTTCACTTGTTTCTATGGTATTATGAGTGCATTCCTTCATAATACAACACATTCTCTATCTTTAGTATGGATTTTCCTTTTTTGCTTTAGCTTTTTATTCCTGTGAAACACTTTAATCCCGTCATTCTCCCTTCTTCTTATAGCACCAATACCAGATTGACCTAAAAAACACGAAGGGCAAAGTGTTTGCTGTTAAGGACACTCCAGAAATGCTCCGTGTTAAAGAAAATACAAAGAATTTCAGCTCGGTATTTATTCCTGTGTAGTTTAAAAAAAAATATATTTTCTTTGATAACCTATTCTTCTATCTTTAACCTTTTTGGGGTTTTGTCTTTCCTCTTTTTAACAAACTCTGACATGAAGTTCTCATCTCTCTGGAACGACGAATACAATTTTGGTTACATACAGAATTTTAATTATTGCACCTAACTCTTCAAAATGTCTGATGTAGACTAACGTTTGAAGCTGTTAGTGCAGAGCTTGTGTGTTTACAGCTGCGGTTTTGTGGTTTCTTGTGTGCTTTTAATTTGTTCCCTATGCTTTTATTTGTTGCCTATTTTATGTCGGCTTGTGCTCTCAAGGTGTTTTTTATTCTAATTCAGGAATAATTTATAGCTTTTGTCCCTCATCCACACAAAGATTCGTTACAAAGAAGATTTGGGAGGAGGAACAGCTTTACCTGAAACGCCTGAGATGGAGAGAGTCAAACGTAACCAGCGCAACATTAGCACGGTACTCCAACGAGTCACCTGGCCCTCAATCATTTCCCCAACCTCGGTTCTCCATCCATACTCCCTGATTGTCGAGTAACTGAGAGTAATCCTAATCTGAGAGTAAAGCTAACACTGTAATTTATTAGTAGAAACGCTTAAATATAGTTTCCTTTAGGCATATATATATATTTTTTTTCCCTCTTCACAAACATACCCCAACGGTTGCTACAACTCATTAATGAATGTCTAAGAAATCAATGAATCCAAAACTCCTAAGAAGATTTGTAAATGGTATTAGTGGATGACCCAGAGAGGCAATGTAGGCATAACATGCTTAAGGATTGGAGCTTTTTAAAGAGACAGACGCCAATTTCAAGATGTCAGATACAGCTATAATGCGACATGACATTATTGTTGATAATTATGCTAACATGGTTACTTGGTTGGGTTGTGTAAAGGGCACCATGTTCCTGGGAAATCCTTACAAATACGGACCTCTGTGCTGGATCACAACCCTCATTTATAATTATGGTTCACTGTTAGAAAACTGCAGCAAAAAGTGGCATTTAAACAAAATACAATTGTACACCTTTTAAAACTGACTTTTTGTGATAGATGCTAGAATTTTTTTGGATTTTTTCCTCCTTTCGTACGAAATGCAAATTTGTGAAATTCAACCAATTCTACAGGATGCTATATTTTGTCGAAAATGAACCTAAGATTGGATTAAAACAAAAAGATGAATATTCAGAGAAGCAGATGTTCAAAAATGGTGATGGCCTTCTCCAGCAAACTTAAACGAGGTCATCATGGGTTCTTTTATTGGGATAAGGATCAATTATCATGGATTATTGATCAAATCTAAACTCTAAAGAATATATTTGTGCAGAGTTAAAGCTGAGTTATATCTAAAAAGTGCAATAAATGTTCTGTTGGCTTATTTATTAAAATTAGCCATTGTTACCAGAAGTGCCAGTAAATGTTGATGTCGCTGGGGTTTCTGCAGACATTGTTCGTAACACAATTTACTCATAAACAGGAACTTTGGTGGCATCTCCACTAAATATGTTAATGTTAGGTCCAAAGTAATGAAAGGAAGCTAATGCAACTAAGAGTTATTAACTTCTTCTTTTATCAACCCTTATTATGTGTTTACGAGTATGAATGGATGGGCAAACATGGAATGCTATCTTATTCTGTACCTTTGTGACATTTGCAATGGGCAGATACAGTACAAGGAATCTGTGGGTCAAGGCACGTCCATACCAGATCTCCCCGAGGTGAAGCGGGTCCGAGAAACCCAGAAGAAAATAAGTCTGGTAGAGGAAAACCACTGCAGTGACCCTCCTCCTTAATATTATCCCTCATACCTTTATTTTCTAAGAAAAAACAAAACAGACAACAACAACAATCATTTCTATTTTCCAGTCCTGGTTTCTCCTCCTCCATCCTAATCACTTTCCATAAATCATTCCTTTTACCGGACATTATTTAGAGCCCCCCCCTCGTTTTAGTTTTCACATCTGTTTTTGGATGTTCCTGTTGAGTGTGTCGCCGCCGTATGTGACTGTTCTGTGCTGTCTCGTTCCAAGCACCAGTACAAAGAAGGAGTGGGACAGGGCACGGCAATGCCAGAGACCCCAGAGATGGAGAGAGTCAAACGCAATCAGCAAAACATTAGCACGGTACCTTACAGCACCCATCCTGTCCTGTGCCCTGTTGCCTTCTACCTCACTCCTCATCTCCCCGAAACGCCTCGGTGTAACAACTCTCCTCCTGTCGTGTAGATGTTAGACGGTTGACACATCAAACCCATCCTCTGACATACATACGTTTACATGCATTTATCATGGACATGGATTTCATATGAATGTTCTGGTTTCAATGCGGCATAACTTAAGCAGGTTTCAAGAGATAAAATTAAAAAAAAAGTAGGATTGAATTTATGCGAAACCAGTCTACTTGGAAAGATTTCTAGAGTTTATTTGAATTATTAGTTGTTGTTTTTTTTTTTAATTTAAGTTTTTATATATAGGGCCAACTCAGTACACATGCCATCTTATGGTACTTTAAAAACAAACTGTAATTTAAAACAAATCATGCATTTACATTCCAGTTTATCGACGTCAAACAATGGAGTCAAGTTGATTTGATTATCCTAATTGATGTTTCTATCTAAGGAAACCCATCAGATCGCCTCCAGTCTGTCGCCATGTTTTCAGATCAGATCAACAATGTAGATGCTTCAAGAGCATTTCAAGACAATGAGCATCCTCAAAACGGGTTTGGAATGAATGCAATCAGCTAACTTCAGTTACAGCATAAACTGTAATCGCCTGTGTTTAAAAGCAAGGCCTGCGCCAGAAAGCCATGGAGTTTCATACGAGCTCGGATATGTCTGGCATGCTGAACGGCCAAAATTATAACCAGAATTATTTCAGAGTGTTTGTATGTGTTTATTTTGAGCTTTGTTTTAGCCAGAGAGCGCTTTAGAGACAATCTACGATGGATGTTTTAATTCAGACCTCTAAATTAATGTGACATTCATGTCCATGAAAAGCGTGAACATCTCTTACCGTAACTGCAACAACAGCCCATCAGGGGAGTGAAGCTTTCCTTCCTCTAACATGAAATGCTTCTTCATTTCCTCAGGAACATTTTTTTGTCCCCCCTTTATTTTTGCTACGTTGTTTTTGTCCGACCCTGTGTCATTGTATGTTATTGATCTTTTCCTTTTCTACTTTTCCTGTACAAAACCCTCCAACCTTCGTTGGCTAGATAAAATACAAGGACTCTCTGGGTCGAGGCACAGCAATCCCGGACCTGCCGGAGGTGAAGCGGGTCAAAGAAACCCAGAAGCACATCAGCTCGGTAGTGGAACCGAGCCGAACCCACGTGTGCTCCTAACCTTTGATCGTAGACCGTAGTTTCCATCGTGCCTCCCTTTTTACCTGCCCTCTCCTCTATCCTGCTGTCTCCTCTCATCCTCTGCTCATCCCATCCATCTTTTTTAAGGCTCAGTCTGCAGAGTGGTGAGCTTCACCATATTCACCCTAATGCTGCCTTAATGTCCATCATTCTCTCTCCTATGTCCTGCTAATCTTCTACATCATTCCTCCCTCTTTGGCCTTTTAATGTAATGTATACTAACACCGAAGCAAAGCTTTCTCCCGTAAAGCCTTCTACCTGATTATGTTTAACATTCCAGCTAAATCATCTGCTGAGCTATGCGGATTGTTTTGCCGTCATGTTTTTTTGTTCCTACAGCAGAGATCCTGGCTGGTCAAACCAGGGTGAATGTTTCGTTATATGTCGTTATAGTCCAAATGTGTGAAAGCTGGCGTGGTCACAACGGTGTAAGAGTTTCTGACTGGCCCACCTGGGTGCTGTGCTTCTGTCCTGTAGGTTTTGTATAAAGACAGTTCTGCCAAGGGAACCCCTGTGGTCTTTACTCCCGAGATGGAGCGAGTCAAAAGGAACCAAGAAAACATTAGCTCGGTACCTTCAGAACCAAAAATTCTTCTACCACCTCTTAACCTGTTTTTTAAATTTTTTTTACCTAACCCAGCCCACCCCTGCTTTAGTTAATATCATTAATTATCCCGACTGCAAATACAAACACCTTTAATCCCACCAGCTGTGGTGTGCCAACAAATCCTCGCCACTAACCTCTTCTTCTCTTCTCCAGTCTGCTCCACTTTATCTTCCCCCCCCCCGTGAAGCGTAAGTGGAGCGTAACTGTTTTTGTCTAACTCTTCATCTCCTTAATAGCAAAAAAAAAGAAAAGATCAAAATGTCCCTGCTAATTCATCCGTCTGACCTCCCAGTAATCCTCTGCCTCTCTCTGCCTCCGACTGCGTGTTTGCTCTTTGGTTCTTTCGTGAAACCAGATTTCAGAGCCTCACTTTTATGGCCTTCCTCCTCCAGGTGTTGTACTCTGACAGCTTCAGAAAACAGGTCCAGGGCAAGGCCGCTTTTGTTCTGGACACGCCTGAGATGAGACGTGTCAGAGAGACGCAGCGCATCATTTCTGGAGTAAGTTTTTTTTTTTTTTGTAATCTTACAATTTACTCATAACTATATACTCAGCTTTTTTTTTTTTTGGTCAATTTGAATTGACTTGTACATTAAATGTAACTTTGCTTTAACTCGGCTAATATCAATACTGCATCCCAAAGTCAGCAGTCAGTCAAATGAAACGCACTTTTACTTTCACCTCATAAAAATCCAAATTTTGCATCGGCACCTTGATGAAAGGATAGTAGACTACATGTGACTATATTCGTGCAACTTTCATTCTTCTTTGTCAGGTAAAATACCACGAGGACTTTGAGAAGAGCAAGGGGAGCTTCACTCCCACCACCTCTGACCCCGTTACCGAGCGTGTGAAAAAGAACATGCAGGACTTCAGCGACATCACTTACCGTGGCATCCAGAGGCGTGTGGTGGAGATGGAGAGGAGACGCGCCTTGGAGCACGACCAGGAGACCATCACGGGTAACGCCAGCAGAAAACACAGATTTTCCGCTCATAACTGCAAGGATGCAGGAAAACCTTTTTTCACCTTTTACTGTGTTCTTTTGCATCTCACTGGAGATAAATGACTATTATATAGAAATGTTATCAATTATTTGTATTTCTTAGGTAGATGAACTCCTACTCTTTCAGCAGATAATTTTCTTTTTGACAAACAAGTGACAGAAGTAGAACCAGTTCTGTGGTCGAGCTGATAATTGTGTGTCTACAGATCTGCGTGTGTGGCGCACCAACCCCGGCTCGGTGTTCGACTACGACCCGGCTGAGGACAACATCCAGTCCAGGAGTTTGCACATGATGTCAGGTAGATATTAAAACAAACTCTTTAACTTGATTATTGAGGGGTCGATAAGATAATGGAGCGTGGAGCATTTCGAGCCTTTTTTGTGCACTTTACTTCTTCCTTCTTTGTTCTTCCTTCTTTTTCTTAGCTGTTTTTCTCCTTCCTTCCTTCCGTCCTCTCAACCTTACATCCTTCCTTTTTTTTTCATTAATTCATCCATTTATTTCCCCATGTCCTTACCTTGTTGTAAGAAACACTTCATGTGAATATGTAGTTAAAATTTTAAGATATCTTAATTATGAACTCTTGACTTGCCTAGAAAAATGCAACATTTTGAGGGGAAAAAAAAGGAAAAATTGCTAATCTTGTTCGCTTGTGTCTAAAGTAGTTTTTCCACTGTAAAGAAAACCTTGCCAAGCATACATACAAACCCATGTGAGATTGTGGTAAAAACAGAAGCAGTTGTACCATTAACTTCTCCCACTCTGACTTGGTTTTGCTGGTTTTGTGCTCCCTTTGCTCCGCTCTGACAGTGCAAGCGCAGCGTCGCAGCAAGGAGCACTCCCGCTCCACCAGCGCCCTTAGCGGCGTGGCTGACGAGAAGTCGGAAGTGTCCCAGGACGCCGACCATCACCTGTCCCTCTACAGTAACGGCTTCATGGCCGGCTCCACTGGTAACCATTGAAACATCGGCATGACGACTGCGATGGATTCTTCTTAGCAGTTTCGACTTCACATCCTAATTCATGGGAGCTTTATTTGCGACTGTTCATGGTGTTTTGTTTGATAACTGCAGGCTACCAGCAAACGAAAACTGTGGAGCTGCAACAGAGGTCATCATCTGTGGCGACCCAACAGACAACGGTCTCCTCCATCCCCTCGCACCCATCGAGCACTGGGGTTAGTAAACGTCTCGTTTTGATCGTTCTTTTCACGGTGGAAGGATGTTAAGACATCAGGCTCTCATCCAAAGAGGCGTCCTCAGCTCTGAGCCTTAACCTCTTCACACGCCCGTCTCTTTGCTCTCCCCAGAAAACCGTTCGCGCCATGTACGACTACATGGCGGCGGACAGCGACGAGGTGTCGTTCAAAGACGCCGACGTCATCGTCAACGTGCAGTCCGTCGACGAGGGCTGGATGTACGGCACGGTGCAGCGCACCGGGAAGACCGGCATGCTGCCCGCCAACTACGTGGAAGCAATCTAAAGACAAAGCCCGCCCATCGTCCCTCCAGAACGGGCGAGACCCATCCACAGGGCAAAGCTGACCGCTCCGTCCCGCCATCTTTAGTGCAATCTGTAGCTTTATACTTTCCTGCAGCTCTCCCTCAACAGCCGTTCACTTGTGTCGTACTTCTCATCGAGTCTGTTATTCATTGTCTGTCGCTTGCGCTCCCTGTGGATGTGACATAAAGCTTCATGAAGCGACATTATTACCGGTTTCACAGACCATGCCTGCTAGAGATGACAGACTGTTTTAGATTGTTCCCTAGACGCACAGGTATAACACCAACAGACCCTCTGTTTTGTACATTTTAACGATTTGATGATTTCATGTACCATTTTCATCCGAGCCACACAGTATTTTATCAGAGAATCTGGACTTGATCCAGCAATGACTACGATCTAAATGGATAAATTGATAGGAGTTAGTTGTACCACACATCTCCTCCATGATCAATCCACTCCTACTGAAGTAAGCCTCAGTAGGAGGCGCAAAATGAAGGCTGGCTAAAAGCATTTAACGTGTGTTTTGTTTCTTCCGATTATTCGGGTCTTGGCTAAGGCTTGTCAGCTACCTTTGATCCGTAGTTAATAAAGCACACAAGCACCTGCAGCACTCTGCCTCTTTGTTTTGTTTCTGTACTGATCACTTTTGTTAATTCAAATAAGTATTTCCAGGTCGTAACTTTTAAAGGTGATGATTTTCTAAAGCATATGGCAAACACATTGGCACGACTAGGAGATATGTTTTAACTCCTCCAATTATTGTATATAAAGCAGTGGAATTAGGGGAAAACCCTTAAAAAATGCTTTCAAAGAGTAAAATGTAAATTAATTCATAAATCAAGGGTTTTATTTGAAATTGGAATCTTTAGAGAGATCTTTGACCATCATCCTGAGTAGCTTTTGCTCTGTTTTCATCAGTTTCAACCCCCTAGATTTGGAGCCTGTAAATTGGGCATATATATTGTTTAATTTTTATCATGATTCATTTTCTGTCATATTTATTAATTGTGATATTTTTTTTTGTCACAATGATAAATTCATGAAATCACACTCCCTCATGTATCTGGCCTAATTAAGTTGGTTTTTTTAAGAGCATTAAAAGCTATGTTATCATCATCAAATTTATATTCAACATATTGCCCACCCTTAATTTGCACAACTTTTCTTTCTTAACTTGGTAGAATAAAATGTAAAAGTAAATAATTTTTAGATTTCGTAAGTTTAGAGTGTTTTTTTGTTTTCAGATAGGTCCTGAAGCCAAAGATCCTTAAACATACATCATTTTTCATAAAGATTTTATCATTTGATTCAGTTGGAGTGTGTTCTATTAAAACATGTTAATATTCTTTGTATCTGAAGTCCCAGCAGTATGTCGTAAAAACCAACAAATCTTCCGTTAGAAACAGTTTGTTCTACTAGCAAGGTGTACCTAATAAACTGGCAGGTGAGTGTATATTTCCCAACTTTAATGAAAAGAACGAACCAAATTTACTTTATAAACATATTTAATTAAAAAGTGAACATCTGAAAACATTTCTCATGGACAAAAAAGATACACAAGAAATCAAATGAATACAAAGAAGAAACATTCTTTAGCTCGTCGAATCTTTCCTCAACAGGGTTTTAGGTTGGATTGGAGAAAAGGCTCCGGTAAGGCAGGATTCTGTAATCAAGCACGAATAACAATCAATGCCTTAATTAGCTGAGTGTGTAAACGTTATAGAGGGCTGGTGGACGGAATACATCTCAGACCCCCGTGGCGTTAGAAGGCGGCGCCATTTTGGATACGGCTTGGTTCTTTTGCGTCTCCTGCCGACGGGGAAATCTTCACTATCCACCTCACGTTCGGCAAGACCGTCGGTCACCTGGTCCCTCCCTGCAGCGTGAGCAAGCCTGCCCTCTGCTGGTACTGATTCCATTTGGCCCGTGCGATTTTCGCCGACAGGTCCGCCGGCTTCTCGAAGAAGTTCACCAGCGCCTGCTCGGTGAGCAGCGACGCCAGGATCTGGGCGTAGCTGACCGTCCACTCGTCGTCGGCGGCCAGAGCGCCGTCGCGAGCCGGGCTGGGTCTCGCCGCCTCGTCCTCCGGCGCTTTGGTTTGTTCGCGGTGGCCGGCCTCGCCGATCTGCAGCACCAGGCTGGTCACCGTAGCGATGGCCTGGAAGAGGTCGTTCTCCTCCGGGTCGCCGTGGAACATGCTGTAGAGCGTCTTACAGAACTGGATGAACTCCCGCTGGGAGAGAAGAGAGCTGGTTGGCTCGGATGCTCGTGACGGAAAATAACTGTGTGGCTCCCGTTTTGCGCACCTGATTCATCAGCGGCAGAGGTTTGTCCGCGTCTTTCTCCTTCTCCTTGACCAAATCCTGAAGCATCAGCTTGAGCTGCTCCTGGTAGTCTTTCACGTCGTCTTTACTGTCTGGAAAAACAAACAAAAAACAAACACAAATTAATCAGATCTGCCAATGAAACGGGTGCAAGAGTACAGGTACGTCTATAAAACCTTGAACATCGCTTAACAACCTTGAGCACCGCTTAGTCAAACGGATATTTTATAGAGATCTATCACACGTAAAATATTTCTAGCTTTTATATTTTTACAACTTTATTGATCATGGCTTACTGGTAAAGAAACCTCAGACTTCTATATACTCAATACTTTTTGGGGGTCCATCAGTCTTGTTGGGTCTACCGTCTTTCATCTTCCTCGTCAGTACATGGACTTTTTCTATGGGGTTCAGGTCAGGGGAGTTTGTCAGCATATCAAGAACAGGAACAACCTCGTCTTTGATCAAGTTTCAGTAATTTAGGCAGAACATGGACATGAGCTACAATTGTCGTCGGTTGATTCCCCGACTGCAGCCTCAGTCCACTTCTTATAAGGCTCCCCCGAAGTCTTGAAAGTATTTTACTGACAATCATTTCAGGGCTGCAGTGCTCCTGCCCTTTCTACCAAACTTCTTCCTTCCACTCAATTGTCCCTATGACTATGTAGCAGAATGACTCGGTAATTTTGAGTTAATTTGCTGATTAAGATGTGACATCATTCCTTTTCCAATGCTGAACATTTTCCACATTATTCTAATTTAGACAATTAGAGACACTTAAATTATTCATTATAATCTAATATTAAAAACAAAAAAAACACGAATCCATAACTATGTGCAAAAATATTGAACTTTTACACAATATTTGAGGTTTCATGTGACGTAACTATATAGGAGTATAAAAGGCTGTTAGAAGGCACTTGTCGGATTTGAAAGGAAATGAGTGCTCAGACCAACCGGGTGTCCCCTTGTTAACGTAGAGGGGCCTGTTTGTTGACAGCAGGGGGCTCCTGAGGGCCGGTTCATCCTCGCTTTCGGTCAGAGCTGCAGCCACACGGATACAGAGAGAGGTGCATCACTTACAGACCCGACAGCCACTCTCAACGTCTTTCATCACATTCACTGTCAGGCTATCACCTGGAGGGATATGGAGGCGGTACAGGAATCGTATTTTCACATTCAGCTCCTCACAGTACAGCGTGTCTGCACACAAACAGAAACCATCAGAAAGCCGGTTGCGTCCTCCAATCAGCGTTTTCGCTCTCTGCACCCACCCAGCCAGCCGGCAAACTCCTTGAACGTGACCAGGTTGTCGTGGTCCTGGGCAAGCAATGTGAAGCTGCGGTTGGCTAGCGTGTCCGAGTGCTGGCCGCACCCGGAGGGCCACGGCGCCAGAAGCCCATAGAGGCTTTTGAACTGCGGCCGGTCCAGCCGATACTGGCGCTCCACGAAGGAGCGGCCGGCGCCGGCGTGCTGCCACGCCGCAGCCTCTGCCGCTGCCGCGGAGCTGCTGTCGCCCCAGTACAGAGTGATGAAGTGCTCCGTCTGGAGGGTGGAAGAAACACAAATCGCTCTCCTATAGACTGCATTTTTTTTCAGAGAAGATATTTCAAATGGAAGCAGGAATGAGAAAATACCTTGAAGAGGTCATACAGGTCAGAGAGATTCTCAGGAGAGATGGAGACGTCCAAGGACACGAGACGAAGCTGGACGCCAAAAGACACAGCAGATGAATTTTAGTGGAAGTTAATAAATAGTCACTTATGAATGGAAGTTCTGCTAACAGGGAAATATTAAACCAACATCGTGTGTGACAGATACTAAAGGCAGAGCTCAAATTTTTGTCATCTTAACAGTCGATAACTAAAACATCAACAAAAATGTGGAACATTTTTACAAAACAGCCAACTAAATTAAAACTTTTGGATTTTATCTGGAAAATTCCTCAATGGGAATCTGAGTGTGATGATGAGGTGTAAGTTAGCAAAAGTGCTAAACAAAAAAAAAAGAGGCAATGTACCAACCACTGCTTGTTTTTTATATCTCCGTTTATGCAGCAGGTCTTCGTACATGCGCCTTTAAATCAACATGTTTTCCATGCATGTCTTTTAAAAAAGGTTCTAACTTAGCGTTTCGTCACTCGACAGACCAGAACTGATGGCAACTTTAACCGGCCTGCAGAACAGAACCGCTTCCAATGCTTTATTAGAAACATTCACGTCTGGCTTAAAAAAGATAACAAACAAGCAAACAAACAACAAACAACAAATAGTCTACCCACAGTGTTGTCTTTGATGGTGTCTTCGTGGGACTGCAACACTCGGATTCTGTGGAGACAGCGCAGGCGCTCGATATGCCGCACAGTCAGGTCTCTGAATTTCTGTGGAGAAAGCAGAGATAGGATGATTTCATCTTGAATCACGAACCTTTATATATATATAAAGGTTCTTTATATAAAGGTTCTATCTATCTATCTATCTATCTATCTATCTATCTATCTATCTACATAGATAGATAGATAGATAGATAGATAGATAGATAGATAGATAGATAGATAGAAATCTCACTATGTAACAAGTTAGACGCCACATTGTCATAACATTACAGTAAGATTATCTCAAACAGGCATAAAAGTGACCAATACAAAAAACCAGAAGACATCTAATAACGCATTTATGAACAAGAAATTACATTACTCCAATATTTTACTGTTCATATAGTATCGTTTCTGCACTCACTCCAAAGGCCTCGTTGATGAGGTCGGTGATGTTCACGTCTCTCACGGTGGGCTTATCGGGGTCGCTGCAGCTGTTTTCCTCGGCAGCAGGCGGAGTCGAGGGAACAGAAGGCGACTCTTGATTTCCGACCTGATCTAGGAAACTGCAGAAGACATAATGATAGGGGGGGTGTTATTAATTCATGCCAAACTGTGACACGATGAGATAAATTTATATATGAGATCTGACTCTTAATAATGACCCACCTTGTGAGGATCATGAGCGCCTGTCCATCGTCTGTACACGCAGACAGCTGCGCAGCGTTGGCGTCCAGCACAGCCAGACCCAGCTGGAAGATGGCCTTGATCCCCTGGAAGAAGAAGCAGTCCACCACATAGACAGCACTTTGGAAGGGCAGGACACTGAGGAAGAGGGTGAGGAACCACGAGAGGGAGACGGAGGAGAGCGTGGAGAGATCCGGCACTTGCTCCGCCAGCTCCGGTAGTCGCTCCCTGATCAGCTCCTCAAACACGGACTGGTCCACCTGAGCTCCTGTAGGGGGGTGGAAATGCAGAGTCAAGGAACGAGTAGTGAGTTTATGGGTGGGGAACAACCGATATATATAAAAGCTATAATTAAAGCTTCCTCAAAGTCAAACTGTGACATGTTTTAACTTCCTAAATGGGAAACAAGCCTTTAATATGCAGCTTTTTGGGTAAAAATTTAAATAATTCTACATCCAGGCAGAACCTTTCTTCTGACTCTGGATATAAGGGGAGACTTTTGTTAAAAATCTGTTTTATAGTCAATTTTAAGCAACGTTGAGCTTTACCAGCACATTGTTGGTCAGAAACTGAAAAAGATGTCTATTGGTCGTTTAATGCACCATACCTGAGGGATAACCTGAGCATCAATCATCAACAACACTGTTCAGAGTGGAGGTTGTTGCCAAAGGAGATAATCTGGTCTGAGTTCGACCTTTGGCAGACATTTGGATATCTCACAGCTAAAGGAAAGATTTGAACTCTCTGGGGGGTTACATAGATGGACTGAAATTATATAACGCTCAACTGATTTTTTTTTTTAATATTCATTTGTTTTAAAAAGTTAATTAAACCCTGAATTACATCAATTATGACATAATTAAGTGTTCACACACACTTGCGGTTTGCTTTTAATATAATCATTGACAATGGCAGGAAGGTGAGAAAAAAACCCCAATGTGAACGATTCTAATTAAAGCTTCAGAATCCATTAAAATTTGGATTGGGAGGTTAAAGAGCATCTATAAGCAGGTCAGCCATAGATAGATTTGGGTTTGATCAAGGGCTCCTACTCATTCTTAAATCCTGAGAGTCAAGTAAACAAATCTAAAAAAAATGAATAAAAAATCATCAGAATATTCCTTCAGATCATGCGATTCAAGCAAATGTTAATATTTGTCTCCATAATTCGGCTACACAGGGTGGGGGCGGGGGGCTATTCATTAGCATAAGGGTGATAATATGGGACTAAAATTGTTTTATTTTTTTTATATTAGAAAAAATTTCAGATAATCTCCTAGATTAATATTAAAAATGGAAATTTTAACTAAATGTAAAACAAAAACTAAAAGGTCCTACAGAGATACAGGCACATTTTTTCTTTTATGATTCTGACCACTAGATGTAGTGTTTTTTGTTTATTTCTTATCCCTATTACACTAGATCTAAAGTTAAGAAGCAAGGATACAAACTTAAATATAAATTACACACAACGTATCCTTTTACTCGCCTTTTGTTGTTTTAACTAAAATTTTACCTAACAGGATAAGAATGACTCCACTGTACTCTCTGTAAATCTGTACCTTGTATACAGATTCTTAGAAAACAATAACGGCAGCTTTAGAGATAAAACGAGGCTGAAAATATGCAGACATTAAAAGAGAAACGGAAATTGCTTCAAAAGCACCTGGAGAGTCGAAAATAAACAGCTTCTGAAACTCAGGAAATAGGCCGACTGCATTTAAAGGCTAAAAATTAACTGTTGGTGTTTTTGGTTTTAGAAGCAACAGTCTACAAATAAATAAATAAATAAACAGCTTGTGGGCTCAGATTTTAATATTTCATTGCTTTTTTCCTCTCGACTTCCTCACCGATGACTCTGCGGTTGAAGTAATCTGGCAGCATCCTCTCACACACAGCCACCAGCAGCCAGAAAGCTTCTTCTTCCTTAGCATAAAGCAGCAGGACGGACGCCAGGATGTTCATGGACTACCCAGAGGGAGCCGAAAAAGAAAGAGACCGTGCAAAAGTTTATAACGACAAATGCACCTGGGGTCATCAATAAACACAATAAACGGATTCTGCTTGTCCGATTCAAAGCTAGAGACTCCTTTGTTTGTTAATCACATGAAATCCAACGTCAAACATATTTGAGGAAATTAAAAACGCTAACAGTTTTGCACAAGTCTGTGTGTTGAAGATGAAGGAGTCGTCTATGTGTTGAGGTACCTAAAAGGTCTAACCTGGCAGTATCCGATCTTTGGGTTGCGGTGAGCGTAGGCGGTGAGGACTCGCCTGAGCGCGGCGATGCCGGTGGGGTTCTGGAAGGCCGGGTGGTCCGGCAGCGAGCGGTGCAGGTCGCGCTCGATCTCGTCCGTGGCCAGGTTGCTGTGGCCCATCGACTTCTGCACCAGGTCGGCGTAGTAGCCTTGGTGCGACTCCAGCTCGGAGCACGCATCTGCACGAAACGACAAGTGGGTACGCGGAGCGCCGCTGAACCGGTGAAACGAGCGAGCAGGAAATATTACGAATTTAGAAGCGTGATTGTCTAAGCTCCAGACAAACTGGGCTGCAGAAGAGGACAGGATATGTCAGATTTCTGTGTCATCATATTGTTAAGACTTCAGCTGCCTCGGGGAACAACAGCGTTCCCAAATAAAACTGCAGTCAGGTTGATGCCTGTTCTACGGGCTTATAGCAGAATATATGTTATTATTGTGTTTTACACAAACACCAAAAAAGATAAACGGGAAACACTTTGATTTTGTCTTGGTCTACCCAAAACTCCTGCGTGACAGGCACTTCTACTGTTTAATGGACCGGTAACCCGTTTTCCTTCAACCTCTAGTTTTAATAAAAGGAAGTGAGATCAAACACAGGGACTGACCACTTCAGGTCGAGCTGCAAAGGGTGACGTAAGCTCCAAGGTAGATGACAGAAGACGATGTCGAGGTAAAACCACTTCTCTGTGCGCAGAGCTGCTCATCATAAACAGGTTTTCTGTCACAGTAAACCTCATTGGAGTGCTATCAGTCGTCTTACAGTGAAATTGAAGACATCATTTCATAATTTGCCGTTTCCATCGACCGTTTTAAAATGCGAAACTGTAAAAACTGCGCACAGAAAACGTTAATGGAAACGTTACTCGTGACTGCAAATATAAGAGCAGATTATATAAAAATGACTCCTAAAAGGCCCAAACAACATGGACACTCCATCAAACTCTTACTGGCACCTCTGGATGTCAAACTGTTTTACATTGAACAATGAATGAAATGTTGACTTTACAGTCGATTTAAGTAAACGCATGTGTTTTTTGTCCCCAGCCCTCGAGATGTTTCCCAGAAAATTGCTGCGATCTCTTCTCGGTTACACAAATGAAAGGTAACAAAACATAACCTGTATCTTATAATACGTCAGCAAACTGTAATGTCACCGAGTCGCAGTAACAACGGCTATGAAATGAAAACGTGTACACAATCTAAACTCTGCTGGCATTTAAATTCGGCTTCGGACCTACGAGCGTGAAATTCGGCTTTTTAAAGAAATATGGTAGTGGATCTGTGTTGCTGTTTCTCCTAAAATTGACCTCAGACTCTTGTACTGTAAGTGTCCATAGAATGAATAACAGAATATTTAAAACTGTACAAGAAAAAATGAAAATATTTATTGGCTTTCTGAGTGGAATAATGCTCCGAAAAACCCCATCACAGAAAGCAAAAACATTTGCTACGGACCCTTGGAACTGATGCTTGAACGTTTTTAGCCTTTATAAAGTGTTTCAATGTCGGATCAAGAATCAAGAATCAAGAATCAGTTTATTTATATAGCGCCAATTTACAACAGGTGTCGTCTCAAGGCACTTTACAAAAAATCAATTAAAATCAAGGATACATTCTAACAAATCAATTTGAAAAAGTTTCCAATCTAAGGAACCCCAGCAGATTGCATCGAGTCATTGACTTGCAGCATTCACTCCTCTGGAATC
>JAVLVB010000713.1:34394-45792 GCA_032876305.1 Orestias chungarensis | reverse complement strand
CAGAGAGGAGTTCTAAACTACGACTCTGCTTCCTGGTCTGGACCCTGGTTTGTCAGTAATTTGGGGAGTTAATAAATTTGGCCATATTTCTAGAAAGAAGAGCGGCTCCATCCAAAGTTGGATGGATGCCGTCTCTCCGGATCAGACCAGGTTTTCCCCAAAAGGTTTTCCAATTATCTATGTAACCCACACCGTTTTGAAGCTATTTAAAAAAAAATACAATTTTAAAAAACCCTGTTAATATACGAATTATTATAAGAGGACCTGCATATGCTTGTGTAAGAACAGGACCCTCCGCTGAGTCGCTAATCGTCTTACCAGAAAACGTCATCCACAGCTCCCCTCGCAGCGACTCTGGGATCCCCGTAGCGACCAGCTTCTGGATTTTCTCCGTGCGAAACATGTGAACGCCGCGGCCAAACTCTGTGAAATGGTCCTCCCACAGTCGCTCCTTCGCCGCCTCCGTGCTCTGACATACAACAAACGGATCGTCTTACAGACAAAAGATCTTCGGGAGTTTCAGCAGACACGGATTCAAGCGGGTGAGACGCTTAGACCAGAGAGAGGAGCGTTTCTCTTCCTTTTCTACCTTCATGCCATCGTTTCCTGGCTGGTTTTGGTGGAAGGCCGTCATGAGAGCCTCGCTGTTGACGGTGTTGCGGAGGACCTGCTCCTCGATCTCCTCCTCATCAGAGAGGCCGGTGTCGTAGTAGAAGGTGTAGTAGGGCGTAGGGGAGGTCTGAGGACGGCACGGGCGAGAGCCGGTTAGACCCTCAGTTTTGGGTTGCTTCAGCGTCAATGAGTTCAAGCTTTAATATCCGAGAGCAGCCGCTTGTCAACCGGTTTACATTTTATATCAATAAAGAAAGTGAAACTGTGAGTCCCAGCCGCGAACAAAAGAAACCCAAGCGGAAGAAATCCGCTGCTGAAGAGAAAACGAGTCGCCCGAAAGTCAGCGACGGCACGTAAATGCGAAACTGAAAGAACAGGGGAAGCTTGTTGTTTTTTTTATTTTGTATATTTTAAATTACGTCCCCACCTCATTTCCTCTTATCCAAATATCTAAACCAGAAGCGTCACTGCAAGCAAACTGCCACAAAGTATCTACAAAACCCAAAAACTCCTGGTTTATTTTGCAGACCGACCGATATGGAAATCTGGGCCGATATTAAGATTAGGATTAAATCAGTTGCACAAAACGCAACATCCGTGTCGAAGGTTTGGTTTTTGTTTGGCTGCTGTTGATTCCTCCAGACGTTTATTTTCATGCTCTTGTTTTAAAGTTGGCAAAGAAAGTGTTGCGCAGCTGTTCTGTTTCCTTCCTCACATTTTTTCTAACTGTGATCCAGAATGCATCTCTGTTGAATTAAAGTATAAAGTTCTGCAGGAAACCAAAATTGTCTGAGGTCCCGCGTGCTCTCTGCACCAAAACCAGACTGTGGTCACTGAGGGGAAGTAAAGAGGGGATTGATACCAAAACTAAAACCATGAGTGAAAAGTTTCGTCCACAGAATCAGTTCATGAAGCATACCGGCACAAACTGATGCGCAATAATACATTTTTGTCCGGTTACAGGGAATCTACAACATCTCCGGGTTCTCGTCGGGGTTCAAAATGCCACATGTGAACCTAAACTTAATGATTATGAACTGAATACGGATACGCTAAATCTTTGTCCTGTTCTTGTGAAACCTCCTAACATGTAAGCCGTTGCCCCAACAGCTGAGTGAATCTTCACACTCCAAACGATGATTCATTCCACTCTTTCACGCACGTGTGCTTCTGCGTACGCTTTCAGGTGGTGTTTCATGTGGTCTGGGTTGTGTAGTCGGTATTCACAAATTCACAAAGAAAGCACGGTTACGTGCTCGGAGAAAACACGTGCCAGGGAGATTTTCTTTTTTTCCCTTTTTTTTTTTAGCTACAAGCAAGATTCTTATACGACTCTCCCAATAAATCTGCCCTTGCACAAAAAAAAAAAAAAAACATCTCGCATGCTTTTAGATTTTCTCCGCTTTCCCACAAACACGCTTTCTGCAATCAGATCGAATTCCTTCTGCTCAAACCTCTCCCCTGTTCTCCGAACATGAGAATCTGTCTTTAGGGAACTCCATGAACCGAACAGGAATGTCCCAAAGTGGGCAGTGATGTCGACGCCCCGCATTTAACTTTCTCACAACTGTTGTCAGGTAGATTTAAAACTGAAAAATAAAAATAAAACTTTTTGTATGCAAAATAATGCAGGTTTTACCTCCACTAGGGTAAAAAGATGAGGACAGGAATTCAATGGTAATTAACTTAATAGGGAAACAAAATGTTTTTTGGAGTTTTTTTATGTTGTATTTTAAAGCAGGATCTCTTCTAAGGTTTGGGAGCAGTGTATTAAGCAGTGTAATAATTTACACCTTTGCATTTCAAATATAAAGTTTATATTTATTTAATAAATATTAATAATACTTTTACTTACTATATAATGGATCCCTTTTCTAAAAAGTATTTTGTGGATGTTAGATAAGGAGAATAACTTTTAAAGTAGCCCCCGTCCCACCTAGAAGTGAGTCAAATAATCTGTACAACAGGATTATCTGTCAAAATAATTACAAACAAATATCAAAGAGCATAAATAAAAGTTACAGTGAAGTGGTAAAATATTCTCAAAAGGTTTTTTCCCCCCTCATTTTCATTTTTTACATGCATTTTTTTTGCGTCCTGCAATACTGGAACCCATCGGTCTCCATAATGTGTTTGATTCAAACGTCAGAGTGCCTTGGTTGGTCTGTTTAACCCAGTTTATAGTTCCTCTAAGCATGTTTTAAAGTCGATTTTAAATCTGAAATCAGAATATTGTTACGCTAAATATATCTCTAAGGTCTTTAAATGTCGCTGATTTAAACAGTTGAAAATAAACAGAGCCAGAGCTACGAATGGAGGGAAAATTAGACGCAGATGCTTAAATCGGAACGTGAGCAGAAAAGTTCCAACCTGCAATACTTAAGGAAGCTTAAATAACAGTTGTGAAACATTCTTACCACACTCCTCCTGCTCCCCTTCTTATTGCGGAACACAGAGTGTTTCCACTGCAGAGCTCGGAGTCTGGAGTTCATGCTCTCCACCAGCTCGTCTTGGTCCTGCAGGTCTATCAGCTGGAAGGCCTTTTTGGTCCGTATGCTCACAATTACCGGGTTGGGAAGGGAGCTGGTGCTCTCTGCTTTTTCTATAGACAAAACCTGATGGGAGAAAGGATGGAAAAACTGGATCAGAGCCTAAAGTGGTGCCGTGCAAAACTAATCTGGAGGATGATTCGCCAGCGAAAAGTTCCTATTGTTAAGATAAAGCTCTTGTTCTGAATTATATAGATCCAACTGATCCCTAAAATGTTAAATATTGAGTTTAAAAAAAAAGAAGAATCTATATTTGTGCTAAATTCACCACTACAGAGTATTCAATCAACAGCTCCTCTAGCAAACTAATTAACAGTTCAGCTAAGACTTAATGAGTTTTGACATTTTCCATCAATTTTGAGGATCTGAAAACATCACTATGGCAGAAAAATGAAATAAAAAAAAGTCCAAGGAAATTATCCTGTTGCGCTATCACTAAAAAACAGGAAACTATTTTTTCACTTTAAAGAAAACAGAAGAAGAGGAAGTGAGAAAGAGAAAAAGTGTGTTAAGAAACAGATACTATCAGTGGGTGGAGGTGAGAGAAACCAGAGGGGTTAGGATAACTCCAGCTGGACCTCAGCAACTAGGGCCCCCATAAGAAAATAATACATTACCAATTAAAAAATATATATCAATATTAAAAGTTGTATGCTTCCAGCCTCAGATTAGTAGCAGGCAGCAGAAGAAACACAGTGATAACAACCATGTTGACCAGACAATAATGGAATCAAGATATTGACAAATTAAGAAGGGAAAAAAGAACTATAAAGTATCAATTTGTGACCCTGTTACAAATTGAGTTGTTCCTCTCCACTGTCGCTACATGCATGCTCAGTATGAGGGATTGCTGTAAAGTCAACGGCAAACACAAGATACAGTTCATGATGCAGGTGGAGGGAATGCTGCAAGTCAATGACTCGGTACGATCTGCTGGGGTTCATTCAATAGAAAACCTTTTAACCTAATCTTAATGAATCGCTGGAAGCGTTATTTGTTAACTAGGAGCAACTGAAATGTTTGTCTGATTGAATTGAAATTAATTCACATGTAAAGTGACTTAAGATTACACATGTTGTGGATTTTCAATATATAAATAAACTAGACTGAATTAAACATATTCATACATTTAACAACAACCACTTCTTTTTAAATGATTTCTTTGCATATTCTTCCTTACAAATCAATAATATATTTGAATTCCTAAGCTGTAAATAAATAAAAAGAAACAAACAACTGGAATGTGTGAGCTGGCAAACATTAACAACAACATGAAAGATCTGCGTGTTGATCTTTAACCAGCACCAGGCAAAGTAAACATAAAGTCATGGGAAAATAACCCTCTTGCATAAACGCGGTTTCGTATTGATTAAAACAAAAAAAACTAAAAAAACTCTTCGCTTACAGAGGTGCAGCAGCTGATAGAAAAAAAAAGGCACAGGTTTTTAATCAAGACGAGCTAAATGAAAGAAAATAAGTGAAAAAAAACAGAAAAACACGAAATCAGTTCAGGCTCGACTTAAAGTCACACTGAGCCCACCTAGACGTACCAAACACCCAACGTCGACCAACATTCAACTTTACTTGCCTAACCAACGATCGACCGGCTGAAAACCCAAAAGTCGGATATTCTTCTGGCCAGTAAATGCCCCAAACCCTGACATGTCCAGCTAACATCAACCTATCATTAAAGGAACAATTATTTTGCATAAAGAAAAGATCCAACGTAAACATAGATTAGGCCTGGAGATTGTAGCTGAGTAACAGTAGCATTACTTTAAAATGATATTACACAAGAAAAACAAATAAAAGCTACTCATGGAAGTGGGTTTTTTCATGAATACACTCAAGTAAATGTAATCACTTCTTACCTATGTATGCTGCTCTCTTTTAATAATAACACTCAATAGTTCTAATAAACATTATTTAACCATTCTGTAATGACCAGATGAAATGTTGATATAGTCTGGACAAGAAGAAAACAGAGTGGTATTTTATGCAGAGTAGATTGATTAATAAATAGGATAAATAAGGGAGCGTCCTAATTTAGGCCTTAAATATGAAATATCTACTATTAAATAGCTGCAGGTCTAAATATGTAAGTAAAACGGGGCCTCCATAGTCCTTCTGTATGATCCAGCCTGGCTACACAAAAGCTCATGTCACATAAAGAGGTGTGTACCTCAGAGAGGGGGATGAGCAGAGTGCAGCTGCCTTCTTCTCGGCTGGAGAAACACAGGTAGCCGTCGGTGGTGTAGAGCGTCCCGGCTGTGTGGGAGCGGCTGTGCAGCGTCCACACGGAACATGAGGCCACCTCGTAGAGCTTCTCCGACCGCGGGAGCCGAAACAAAGCCAACACGTACTCTCTGATCGCTTGTTCCTCCAAAATCCTGGGTGAGAAGGGGACAGAGAGGCAGACTCAGGACCTGGATGTGAATCTGTTTAATTGTGCAACTGTTTGAAGAGACATTGAGGTTTGATAAAAGTAATTAATTAAATGGATGTTTTTATTTTATTTTAGCCACAGTCTTGACATTTTGAGATAAAAGCACCCGAAACATAAAAAGTCCCAAAAATTCACACATCAGATGCTTAAATTTTATCCTGATTAAACCGGGATAGATTTTTTTTAAATTAGTTGTCAATCTTCTGTTTGCAGTCCAACCAAAGCAACAGGTTGGGAGATCTCAGGCCGGTTATGAAGCGAGAATAATGTTAGTCGTATCCATTAATGTTGTTTTACAGAATTTCGAGCATGTTTTTGAAAATGTGCAAAGTTCTTGGTTCCTGTTTTTCTCTCATTTTCTTATGTGTTTGTTGTGTGTGTGTGTGTGTGTGTGCAAACAACCCCACCCCCCCTCTTCAGTTTTTATTTTATGCTAAAATAGAAATCATGAAAAACTACTATGTTTATTTTTAACTAAGACAAAAACTCTGAACAAATGTGGAATTGGCCGTGAAACTGCTTTGGCACTGACAAGGTGATCCCCAAAGAGCTAGTATGTGACAATCTGAGACGCAGTTGATGATAATTTACTTTATTTGCTTGCTTTGTTCCTCCCTATGTTTCAAAAGACATCATTTTTTTATTAGTGTTCATTTACTCCAGAATGCCTCTGCTTTTTTCCCACCTGCTCAGATAAAAATAATCCAAGGAGGATCTAAATTGTTAGACTGTTAGAGCAAGAATAAAAACATTTAAAAAAATGGATTTATGAACATAATCTATTACGAAATTCTTTAGACCAGACTATATTATTTTGGAATTTTGCCTTTATTTTACTCTTTACTCTGGTTTTATGCGTGAACCTACTGGCTTTAATTGCCCGTCTCTGGGACAATAAATATGTTTCCATGCTATTTGGATTTATATGTGTTCAAAGCCTCTAATAAAAGATGCTAAATAAGCTTTAAAACTTTAAATCTGTAACAATTTTACCTTTAAGTTGAAATGAAACAAATTTGAATCTAAATGTATAAGAGATTGTAAACTAGGGGGTTTCCTGATCTGTTAATAATATTAGATGTGGTTCCGATATTATCAAAAAAATCTCGGGTTATATCAACCTGCGCCTAAAATCTTCGATATAAGCACTCCAACAAAAACAGGCTGTTCCAGCGTTCAAACTGTACCACCAATTCTATTTTACGGCTTGTATCCAGTATCCAAAACCCACCAATATCAATATATATCGGTATCGGGCAATACCCAAGACAGAAATATCGTTGTGGTATCGGATATCAAAAAAAAAAAAAAAAAAGGTTTGGGACACTCCAAAAAACTCATAACCTGTAGAAAATCTTACACTTTTAAAGCTTTGAATCACTTTAATTTATTTTTCATCTTCCGGAAGGTTTAAACATTAGAACCCCAGTCGAGTTGATAAACAGGATTAGCAGCAGCGCTGACCTCTTGGTAATGCGTGCCGTCTGCTGCAGAACTCGGTCCAGCTCCAGGCCTTCGCTGTCCAGCAGCCGCCTGAGGGTGATGTCAGCCAGCTGAGCCATGACCCCGAATGCCTCATCCAGGTTCAGGAACATTGAGAACTCCCTCTGCCGCTTCCGGGTGGTGACGCGGATGGCTTCAGTCATCAGGGCGGTGGAGACCCGCTCCAACCGCGTTACCTCCGCCCAGGGTATTACGAACTTCACTGGGGAAGAAGATCAAGCAGGAGGTAGATTAGCTTAAAACGATTTAGGTTTAAAACTTCCCCCTATGAGTGTTCGTACCTTCTTTCCCCAACAGAAACGAGTAGAAGGCCATGTGGTTGACGCTGAGGTAGAGGAAGCCCTGCCGAGGCACCCGGCCCTTCCAGCAGCAGCAGGAGTAGTAGGTCACCAGTTTCTCTGACGAAGGGAGGCTGAAGTGCAGCTCAAACTTCAGAAGAGCATCTCTGAACTTCTCTGGGTCCTCCTCCTGGGCGGCCTGGCGGCCCCCGACCTCCTCAGCAATAAGGCCCTGCAAAGTACGTCCTTTGTGTTCATCACTTTTGAAGCAGGAACCTTTTTTTTTTAAAGCGTTTTTGATGCATGCATGATTATAGTTCAAACCTTGACTTTTCCTTTGACAAAGCTGGCCACATCCTCCTTGTTCTCAAACACAGACAAAGAGTGGAGTACGTTGTGCACAAGCCAGTCCCAGTGTTTGTACACCTCCTCCACTGTGGCTCCTTTTGTACAAAACAAAATAAACCCAAGAACTATATTACACACCATGTATTTTAAAGACAGGAACCAGATTTTAAAAGTGGTGAGTCAACACACCGCTGGCGATGACCCAGCTGACCTGGGAGCCAGGAACCTGGAGCAGGATGCGGAATGGTGTGACCCTGGCATTGGAGTCCAGCACCGTGTCCAGAGCCCCGACCAGGAGACCTGTAGAGAACGCCAAAAAAAAAACAAAATAACATTAGCTTGTGGTTTCGGTAGATTTCATTAAAATCATGAAGGAAATCTTTCAGAGATCTTAAAGGTAAGACATAAAAAGCAAAAACAATTAACTTATGTTTGATTTAAAAAAAGAGAACCCTATGCAGCAACACACAAAGAGACCAAAAAGGGAAGAAAAAACCCCCCACAGGGAGTACAGCTGAGCCCAAAATGATCAAACTCCAGAAAGATTTAGGTTCCAGGAAACACAGCCTCACACATTGTTCATTGTTGGAGATGGAAACAGGGTCTGTTGTGGTCCAGTTTTGTGTGTATAGACACTGTTTTGAGCCTTCTGCTACATTTATGGTAAGCTTCAGAGGTTACATTGCCAGTCTTTCTCAGCAATTGGCGATGACAGGAGTGACTGGGCAGTAATTGCCATATTACAGAGGACTTGGGATGTCTTCGGGGGAGCAGAGTCCTTCAAAACTCTACCGGGGATGCCATCCAGACCTGTACCTCTCCAGCGTTTTCTCTGTGTGTAAGTTAATGACTGGGTGCTCATAGGCCCAGTGGTCTCCTTGGAGGGTTCAAAGTGGGCGGAAAAAAAGCGTTCAAGGCGTCTGGCAGGCGTGGACTCTCAGGGCCCTGTTCAGCACCTTTCTTGCAATCAGTGCATCAAATGACGAAACCCCTGCTAGTTAACAGGTGGTTATACAATTGTTTGTTTGTAGAATCTCCTTATAAATCTTATGAATAATGGCTTAATGATAAACAAGGGCTAAACATCTAAAGCCAGAACTGCTTCAGCATTTGAGCAGTTAAGAAAAGTGGTCTTCAGTGAGACATTTGATTTGCCGATCGGTAAATGTTTGCAGACCGCCTTAATGACACTAACTCTGAGGAGCTCTAAGCACCTTAGCAGATGTTTCAGAAGATTTAAACCATCTCCCGAAAACAGATAAAGTTAAACGATTTCATGGCACCGTGTTTTCAGGCAAACAGAAACCGAGCGCAGTCATCACCAGCTAAGAGGCCTCTTAGGTACCTTAAAAGGCCACCGCCATTAATGTGTCATCGTACTGAAAGCCCGGTTAATCTATAGAGGGTTGGAAACAAGTGTTCTTGATTGATCGTTTCACATGCTTTTAGGAGAGGGACTTCACTATCACACCGCAACTTTACTGGTGGTTTCCAGGGTTTCTAAAATCAGGATAAGAGGCAGGTCTATTCTGGCTCCTCGGCTCTCAGCTTTGTCGCCAGCCAGACATCCTGTCTACCGAAACAACAAGGCCTCAAGGCTGCGGGACATTAGGAAAACAGGAAATTGTAATGGCGTCACCAATAGTCATTATCCCGCAGTTTGGTACTTTCTAATTTTCCGACATTATGGTGAAGCCTTACAAACAACATGCAGGCAATTTAAATCTTCAAATATACAAAATATTAGATACTATTGCAAATATCTATCTATGTTTTTTTTATAGTAAATATGACAAACCTCTGGCAACTTTTAGTCAAACACAGACCTACGCACTAGGCTGTGTATTAACAGGACCGCTTTCTGGAAAGTGCTGGTATTTATAGATGCCGATTGGGGAAGAATTCCTTGTGCTGACCAGACCACGACCTTAAATCGGCTGTAGCTTAATGCTAGGGCGCTACATGGCGCTGCGATTTTAGCGCATCACCGGCCATAAACCCAACATTTTGAAAACAGTATGACGGAAAACTACGCCATGAACTTTACGCATAATTCCTATCAGAAGTTGTGTTGAACTGAATAGTTGTTTACCTTTTTTTTTTTTATCGTCCTATCTGAACTCCTTACACCCGCCCCTACATACCGGGAGAATACTTCAAAACTGAATAAGAAGTTTTTTATGAAAAGTTTCCCTCGGGACCTGGTTTCAAAATGGGCCAATGTCAAAAGACTCCAATCTGGATCGCAAAAAGAAAAACGCTACGGTCTCCTCCTGAACTCCTCCTACGGCGAAGATACACCTCAGTTAGAGGTGACGAGCTTCTAGAACGGTTTAAAGCGGTGGTTTAAAGTAAAAAGCTCCTCTTTTATATAAGAGGGGCCACTTTGAGGTCCCGCTGCAGTTTTTTTTAATCTCTCAGAGCAAGTTGAGCAGCAAAGGGACGCATTGTTGTGCCTAGTTCAAAGCTATAACTTCATGCGATGAAGGTGGACAGATCTTTGTCTAGCTCTATGGTCGGAAACACGCATCTAGACAGGACATGACGGAAGACAAAACAGATTAAGCATCTTGCTGCCCCCAGCTAGGTGTAGAAATCTACACGTTCAAGAGGGTTGGCCTTTCAGATCTGCTAATCCGTGCAGCTGAACGCAACCGCCCTCGTGAGCTGGCTTGGTAACCATACCTCGGCGGAGAAGCATGGTACAAGCAATGTTTGCAGAAGTCCCTTCTGGCGGGTACCTCAGGCTCTCCGCCAGATTTAGAGCGCATCTTCAGATTAAACAACGTGTCTGCAGCAGCAGCCCAGGCAGCCTGGCAACACGAAGACATCCGTCTGTCACCGCAACCCTAGAAAAGCTTTACTGTGGTGAAGCCTTGAGATAAAAAAAAAAAAAAGCTTTTCAAGTCCTCTGTTCTCTGCAGTCGTAGACGAGGTGAGGGCTCTTTGACTTTCAGAAGGTACTGTAGAGACCCGGGACATCAACTACCCTTATAAGTAAGAGCATAAGCTTCTTTTTGTCTGCACAACAGCTGGGAATTAAACTATGGCTATCTAGACCTGAGATCAAGTTCCTTTAGCTTGGAAAAAAAAATAAAAGGGAGTTGCAGATGTTTTGCTTCTCAGGAGCCCCTGCTAAAGGTACAATAGGGCGATATAGAAGTCCGAGGTTTGTTTTCACAACTTTCAAGGTGAAACCCAGCTGCGTTACAGCATTTGCCGCCCTTGAAGCGGCGTTGCAGATGCAGAGAACTAAACATTCCCATCAACTGCTATCTGCAAAACAGAAGGAGCTTGGTTATAGTGGACGGAAATCAGCGGTAAACATGCGTTTTTAATAATTAGAAATTCAGATCTACACATCAATCTAACCCAATGCATTGCTCTATTATATTAAAGTTATTGTCCTGATTGAAGGTGGCAGTGAGTTTGTGCAAACAGGTCACTTTTCAGATGCGTCGCCCTGAAAACAAAGTAACCATGAGCTTTTTCTCCGATTAATGCTTTGAATTTACACTAAAAATAAACTCCAGACAGGTGGGATACATACAAAAAAGGGACTTCCAAGGAATCCTGGTTGCATGTAAGAATCTCCAACAAAATTAGATAAATCTGATGGTTTTAATGTGACCAATTCTAGGAAAATACATTAATTTTGCATG
>JAVLVB010000713.1:0-34294 GCA_032876305.1 Orestias chungarensis | reverse complement strand
AGAGAGAGAGAGAGAGAGAAAGAGAGAGAGAGAGAGAGAGAGAGAGAGAGAGAGAGAGACAGAGAGAGACAGAGACAGAGAGAGAGAAACAGAGAGAGAGAGAGAGAGAGAGAACTAAAAAAAAAACTAAATAGGATTCTTCACAAGGAGGAAGCATAAAGAAGTCAGTGTGTGAACTTTGTACTGCTCATATGGGAGAAAGCGGGAAGCGGCTCGACAGGCTGCATTTGTAACCAACACCTGGGAGGAAGAACAAAAGACAGCAGCATTTTTACTACAGAGAGAAAGTTATAGTTACGGCTCAAACAGCGTTTTTCTGTCAGTTTCAAAAGACTATTTTTTTATATCGTGATCCCAAAAAGAATTTGCAACAAAGAAAGTGCGACTGTTGTGGAGGTTTATCCAAAATAAAACAACAACTTCATTTGTCATAAGGTGTAAAAGCATGCTCAGGGCCTTGAAGAAGCAGTACCACTCCCTAGGCTTTGGTCACATGAGAGCCAAACTTGAATGCATTGTTTGGGGATTTTATATGATCGACTAACACAAGGCAGGGGGAAAATTCAGCATGATCTTTTAAATACTAGGAGAAGAATCTGAAATGCACATGTAGTCGCCCTCCTTTACTAAATGACTGGGAGATGGGGGAAAAAAAGATAATACATAGACAGAAATAAAGTGATGAAACTACTTTCATATCTTAGAATGGTCTAGTCAAAGTCCAGTATAGATGCAACCGAAGAAGATCTGTGGTTAGACTACAAAAGACAAAAACTGTAAGTCCAATCTTACAAAGCTTTAGGTTTGTTTCTAAAACGAATAAAAATCTATATATAGATTCACAACCAGCACCATAGAGACATCTCAGGAAATGACTCACTTTAAAATATACAGTAGGTTGCTGGCTACATTTTCATTCCTACGGCTACTTTGAGCTTTCCTATCCCATGAAATCCCCCCCAAACATGTATTTAGGATAGATTTTATGAGGTCTTATTGTTAAGTAATGTGAATATAGTTAAATTAAGTGTAAAACTGACTACTTTGTACCTTCTAATGCCTTGTAAGGAAAACTTCCAACTAGGGTTGGGCGATAAATCTGTTTCTTATCAAATATTAGGAGGTAATCCTGTTCATGATGGTTTGGTGAGTGATGCCAGCCTGTCCAAGAGCCACTGTTCTGTAATTATAAGCATGTTTTACACATTGTATCTGGTTACATCCCAGACGGAATGATTTAAAAAAAAAAAAGAATCAACATTTGAAATAATGAATCATTTTCTGTCATTTGTGATGTTTTTTTTTTTAAATTTAAGAATAAAATCAATATTGGAAATTGATTTAGTTTAGACAAAAAAACAACAACAACAACAAAAAAAAACAGGGCTTTAAGTTATTTTAAAATACTGCAACTGCAAATATGTTAGTGAATATTCCAGAGACGGTATCTGTTGCTCCTTTTACGGTTTGCATGTCATTGCGGTCTGGTGTGAGCATTCGCTGCAGTGGGACCAGACTTATTCAGTCTTGTCCACTGACTTGGGTTTGAGGGGGAAATAACTCCTCACTGCACAGCAGACATGCTGCCTCTTACCTCCAGGATCACGTCAATAGGCAACAGCAGAAAAACCCCAGTTTAAATAAAGAAGACTTCTGCTTTTAAAACCTTCTGCAGAGGTTCAGACCTGGATTAAAAACCTCTCTGATCACACTTCAGTCAATCTGGATTATCTACTGGGAAAACATGGTAACTGAACTGATGTGTGTGGGGTTTTTTATAGCTCTGAGCTGTGACCTGTTATCATAAAGTGATGATTATCCTGCCAGCTGTGGTGGACTTTGGTTTCAGTGATGTCTGAGAGATCACCTCAGGCAGCTTCACCTGCACAGGTGACCCCCAGAGTTATGGTCTCTCCCTCATAGGTAGAGAGGGGGGTGTTACCTGTTATCCTGTGCGTGGACTCTCCGTGCCCTCTCCTCTTCTGCAGCAGGAAGAAGTCGTTGCTCCTCACCGTCACCCAAAGCTTCAGAGCATTTTTCAGCAGAACCTCCTCCGGGTTCAGCCACATTTCTTGCAGCGGGAGAGAGGAAACCCTCCGCTGGGGAAGAGTAAGGGGGGACTTCCGTAGGTCCTTCGGCTCCTGGTGGAGGTGTTTGGCGGGGGGGAGGCCTGGCAGCAGCTACAGCCGCGGTTTAGGAGGTTTGTTCATATCTATCCCGCTCGCCTGACGCCGGCAGGCTCCGGACTAGTTCGCCTCGGTCGCGTCCGCTCGCTGCGAGCCTCTCCCCAGATCTGCGGCCGCAGCACTCACGCCCCGAAGATCGTGTATGCGGACGCGCTGACGTACACGGTCGCGGAAAGCGGCGCCCCAGAAGCCACGCAGAGTGAAGTCCAGCTTTGGTTTTGATTTCCTTTTCTGTGACGAGCACAACCTGAGAGAATGCATCATATACACTTGTAAGATCATACAGATCTTTAAAAAGTAAAGTAAAAAAAAAAATTGAAAGTTTACAAATGTTTCAAATAAAAACATTTTCTTAGGTTTTTAGTTTATATTGTCAAGAATCTTTTTTGCTGATCTTGAATAGCTTCCATGCATTGGTTGTTCGGTCCACTGGTAGTCAGAATGGACTGAACCCAGAAAAGTTTGAACAGTTTTCAAATGCCGGTGTTGGAATCCAATATGGACGCTCCTCTGGTCAACAATCCGTGGTGCAAAAACGAAATGTGTGGGGGGGGGAAAAGCAACAAATACCTGCAGCATCTTTTTATCTTGTAGCTATTTAAAAAAATACCTTCCAAAGGAGCTTAATGCATACGTTGTTCTTAGGTCGGGTCAACAGTACAGAGGCCGTCCTCTTGCGTCGCCACACAGGAATCCCAACACCATCAGCTGTTCCATTGGTAAATCAGGTCGGACTTCATTCCCCACTTCCAGGACGCATCGTTAAAACTTACAGCCAAAGCATTAAACAAATGCGCTCAAGGAATCTTTTACAGACTCATTTATGCAACGTCTTTTTTATTCGAACATGTCGCGGCAACGTTTAATTGGTTGAACGGTCAAAGGAGTGTTGTCATGCATTAAATGTATATTTAGAAGATAAAGCTGTGAGGCTTCACATCATATGAAAACAGACTTTCCATATAGGCCGCTTTTACATCCTTACTTTAAAGAAACCATTTAGATCATATAATTCAAAATCGATGAATGCTTTCAAATCCTGATTAGTGTTTGATTATTTAACCAAAACAGCATAGACCTGCACTATTATTAGAATAGCTCGTTTACTGAGTCAGGGTGTTTTTGTTTTGTTCGTTTTTGTCTTTGAGATGGTTTAAAAACAAAGAATGATACATAAAGTAACACAGTACAAAACACTTTTCCAATATTTCAGGGAAAATAAATGGGGGGGAAATGCGAAAGCAACGTATAAAAAAAAATTCCTATTCCATTTAATAAGCCTCCTAAATCTAAACATCAACCTGCAAGCGAAAACTAATAATAGATTAGAAAAGGTTTTTTTCAAAAAGCCGCTGATTCAAATTCAGATTTCCATCTTTTTGTTGACTAATTTATACATGACTCCTGAAAAACAGTCAAAGTGAGAGGTCTTCACTACGTTATTCTCTCTTCATTTCACCAACTTTCTCTTTCATCAGTTCATGTTAAGATTTCTTTTAATCAGTGGATTTTCAGTGTTATTTTGATAATTATCTCCCTAAAACGGCTCTTTACATACTTAAAGAAATAATTCACGTGCAAATATTAGTTTGATTAAAAGCATTTTAGCCATAAAAGATTGGGTGAGAAAAAATGGGAAGTGTTTCATTATAATCAGAAACTAACTGTAGGAAGTAAAAATGCTTCCTATTGTAAATGTATTCTAAGAAAGGTGAAGTGTGTGATAAACCACAGAGAATAGTTAGGATTTGCTGATAATGATGAATTCACAAAGGTTGTCTAGTTTGTGAATGAACTCAATTTGCACCACCTTTATTTACTGTATTGCTTTAATGGAGACGAGGCTATATTTATTGTGATAAAACCTTTTTTACTTGTTATTGACTATTATGCCAAGATCATTTGATGATGGCAATCTGATTCTTTGTTAATAAAAAAAGAACATCCAAACATTTGTAATGAATGATGTGGTCGACCTAGGAGCTGTAGATTGTCTTAAATCCAGCCATGATTTAAGGAATCCTGAGTAAATATACTGAGTTCCACCTTACGGATATAATGAGATGATGAGTATAATCATTTTTCATCTATATTTTTAGATGGCCCGGTTAACCTAAAACACTACTCACCACATATAATAATTTTTGGATAAGGTACAATTATAAAATTAGCTACAGTTTGTTTTTACCATGTATGAAAGAAAACAGAGTTTGTAACAAAGACTATCACTTTACTTAGAGGGTGAATTCGTATTTATAATAAAATAAAATACTTTAAATCAGTTTCAGGCTTGGCTGTCTTTGCGGATTCTTTTCTGCGTTTCAGGTTGTAGAAAAGTCATTGTCCTTTTTTTTTTTATCACCTGATTCAAATAACAATGAATTTAATGAGAGTTTGTTGAGCTCGCCTTACCTGATCTAAGAGATAAACTGAGGTGACATCTATATTTTAGTCTCTTTAATAGCGGGGATTTTCCTTTTTGGGCTTGTCTGATGGTCTTTCCATATGATCAGAGGACCTCCTGAAGACTGTATACAGAGGAACTTCCATACAATCTCCTCTTTTGATTTCCACTGGTATTCAAGAAATAAGTGATATACTATGTTAATGTAAAACATATTTTGCTACCCATTACAATATTCCTTGTTACCTTTCAGGTTGCTGTTCTACCATAGCTAAGATCATTTGTGGAGTTCTTCAAGGGTCCATTCTTATGTTCACACAAATTATTTTTACAATGTTTCCAATATTCTTTACCAAATCATATCAGCAGATTATACAGATTATTCTGTTCACATTTGGATTAAGTTTTAAACTATGCTAGTCTTGGTTTGAGTCTCTACACTTAATGCTTTAGCCTAAATAAAGAAATATAAAATGTGAATTAATTGATTAATTTAAAAAAAATAAACATAATAATAATTCAATAAATAGTTTGTATTTGCTAAATGTTTTATTGGAGGAATAGTGATCTTAAAAATATCATCTATAACATTAATAAACAGAATTAGTCTTACTTGATAATGGGTATCAAACTATAATAATGTGTGAGCCAACAGTCTGCAGGGAAGTAATGACTAAGTAATACACCTTTACACCCATATCTATATTATTGTAATATAATTTGGGGAAGTAACTTTACATAAAAGGCAGGAAAACCTCACGTACTTCAAAAATGCTTTGCTGTACTATTGACACGTGCAAAATGTTGGAGTGTCTCTCTTGGTTTGATTGCTTTTTATTTGGCAAAAATATCACTCGTTTGTAAAGCTGAAAAATCTTTTGCTGATATTTTGTTTTGATGCATTCCCATTGCAACAGGTGAGTTTACAACTGGAGTAGCAGCTTAATATAGCAAAAGCTAAAATAACACCTTAACTTCAATCATAAAATGAACAAAAGAAAGACGCCGTGGATCTCCCTAAACCATCTCCTCCATCGATCATGCATGTGAGATCTCTAGCTAGAACATACAGGCTCTGGACACTCTGGTGAATGGCATGAGAAGAAGCATTATGCATAAAATGAATGGCATGAAATGAGTGCATAACTCGCCTAAATATCTGTCTGTTACAGTAGAGCTAAACTATGTAATAATATTTTCCCACTTAGCAAATGTCAGGCTTTTAAAGCCACTATTTAACTGAAGAGCTGCTATTTTGGCTTCTGCTGCTGTTACATGTTCTATGCAAATTCCCATTCATATTTTGGTTTTGGTTTATACATTGATTACCTTAACATGGGTTTTTGTTGTCGGATTATTTTTTGCTATACTATTTGGGCGGAGGCTTTATGTAAGGCCACTGGGGCTTTTTTGGCCCTCCTGCCCTTTTATCTTTATGTGGAATTATTCATCTGATTTTAATTTGTGTTAAAAAACTTCTGTTTATTAACTGTTTATTCTGTTTATATATATATATATATATGTATGTATGTATGTATGTTTGTATATATGTATATACATATGTATTTTTGTATATATATGTATTTTTGTATATATATGTATGTATGTATGTATGTATGTATGTATGTATGTATGTATGTATGTATATATGTATGTATGTATGTATGTATGTATGTATGTATGTATGTATGTATGTATGTATGTATGTATGTATGTATGTATATATATATATGTATGTATGTATGTATGTATGTATGTATGTATGTATGTATGTATGTATGTATGTATGTATGTATGTATGTATATATGTATGTATGTATGTATGTATGTATGTATGTATGTATATATATATGTATGTATGTATGTATGTATGTATGTATGTATGTATGTATGTATGTATGTATGTATGTATGTATGTATGTATATATGTATATATGTATGTATATATGTATGTATATATGTATGTATATATGTATATATATATATATATATATATATGTATATATGTATGTATGTATGTATGTATGTATGTATGTATGTATGTATGTATGTATCTATATATGTATGTATGTATGTATGTATGTATGTATGTATGTATGTATGTATGTATGTATGTATGTATGTATGTATGTATATATGTATGTATATATGTATATATGTATGTATGTATGTATGTATGTATGTATGTATATATGTGTGTATATATATATGTATGTATATATTATTATTTTATATAGTAAAGATGACATCATAATGCCTTCATGTTCCTGCTAGAACATATTCCTTTAAACATTTTTCCTCCCGTTGTAATTCTCCAGCTGTGTGTGTATGGAGGCAACGTGATGCCGGACTGCCGTGTCTCTGTGTGAGCAACACCTGTCTCGTGTCGCTTTCAGCGCCGTCGCTTGGAACGTCGCGCTCTGACACCTTAAATGGTCACGAAGAGCTACGAAGGAAGTCGGTGTCGCTTTTATTATTGTCCTACCAGCAAAAGCGAACGTTCCTGTGTATCTTCATGCGTGTATTAATGATCTCCAAAACAGTTTAAAAAAAATAAAACCTCGCTTAATATGAGCATAGTTATGAATATTAGCCAGATTGTAGAATTAGCTGTGAACGTGGAATCCTTTTGGAGACGTCTTGGGCTTTGGTTTCTTCCGGATGAAGCCTCGGGGAGCTCTTTCTGTTTCCGGTTCGGGGTAAGGAGCAGCGGTTTGATTTCCAGGTACTCTTCTTCTCGACAAAATGCAGGTCAGTGAACGTTTTCATCGCTTCCTAAACAATTTCAATGACTCTTTCTGGACCAGGCGGTTCCCTGAGAGAAGAGGCCGCTGCTGTGTTTAGTTAAAATGTTCGACATTTTTAGTTTGAATCTCTGCTAGCTAGCATAGCAGCAACGCGGCTAATCAGTGATTGATTTAAGATTATTCAAGAAATGATTTAAAATGAGATTTTTCTGAGTAGGCTGTCAGTCATTTAAACAGTATTTTTTGTAACTATGTAAAATGTTTCTTGTTTTGTTTTTAAAACTGGAAAGAATAAAATAGAGTGAAATATGGGAAGTTTTCCTTCTTTATATTATAAGGAATTATTTTTGTAGGGTTAATTCTCCAAAATCCACCCTAGTCATTTATTTTAAAGCATTTTAATTTAAAACTCAACTTTCTTCCACCCCAATCTCTGTTTTACAATACAAAAAGATGGGGGGGGGGCATGACTTAAATAGAAAATAAATACAAAATTTAGCTGATCATTGTGAACAACAACAAAAAATGTTTAGGAAAATGTGATTGTTTAAAAAAATTGAAAAAAAGTTTCAGAAATCATAAATGACACTTTAAAAGCCTTATGCATTAAAAGTATTCTTTTTAGTTTTTCAACTGCAACTAAAACATAATTTTGGAATCAGATTCCCAATTTATGTTTCAGGTCTGGCGCCACAATCATGCTGTTTCATGCAAACTAAGAAACAGTCAACACTTCGTTCTTGCTCGATTGATACCAAATGCTTTCATTCTTTAAAAAACTGACATGTTATCCCAGCGACCTGATCTGATATTGGCTGAATGCAATTGACAGATTACATATTTTATGAAAAAAGAACCTAAAATAATTGAATTGAATGTAATAAACCTGTTTGATATGAAGGACCCGAATGAAGACACAGAGTGGAATGACATCCTGAGGAAGAAAGGCATCCTGCCTCCTAAAGAGATTCCTAAAGATGATGAAGAGGAGGAGGAAGCCGCCCTTCGGCAGCAGTCTGTTGGTATGGAGACAGAGTGCAATTTTTGCCGTCTATATTTTAGTCTGTTTTTAAATACTATCCATAAATTTACAACCATAATTTGACATTTTAAAAGACCAAAGTTGTTTTTTTTTAGTAGGACTTTTTCAACAAATAGTTGAATAGAGCTGAGTTATATTTGAGCAGTTGGTAATCGTTTTCCCCCACAGTCAAAACCTACGAGAGCATGACACTAGAAGAACTGGAAGAGAACGAGGATGAGTTCGGCGAAGATGATGAGGCGGCTATCGAAATGTACAAGTAAGTAAAAAATTACGTTGCTTTATCGTCTTGTGTGAAACAATTCCAAAATCTGTAGATTTTGTTTTCCTACAGCTTTATTTGAAAAGGTAGATGATGGTCAGTTTCCCTCGGAAGATCGGGTGGTGACGCTGGCATTTGGATTGAGCCAAATGCCACATTGATTCGCATGTACTGACGAGCACTGGAATCTCCTTTCAGACAGAAACGCCTTGCGGAGTGGAAGGCGGCTCAGATAAAGAACGTCTTTGGCGAAGTGGGTGACATTTCTGGACAGGATTACGTGAAGGAGATCAACAAAGCTGGCGAGGGAATCTGGGTGGTGCTGCACCTCTACAAGCCGGGGTACGTCAGCCTATAGCAAGTGTCAGGCAAGACGGTCACTGTTTTCCTGCATTAAACCACACTTTACATGTCAGATCATTTTAGGCTACATTCACACAGCAGGGCCCGACGCTCACTATGTGCTAACTATGGATTCTGCTGTCTTCGGATGGATTTGAAAGTAAAACATGGCACTGCTTGCTTCAGCCATCGTGTTCGTCCATATGTGGCATCTCCGGCTTCTTCTGGTGCAAAATTATGACGCGTGTCTCACTTTATGACGGCATGGCCGTTCACACTAAAACCACAGCTATGGACATTGGTTCTGCAACTAACCAGTTTTTTTCATAATCTGTTGATTATTTTTGCAATGAATCACTTTTTAATAATGTATTTAGCATTTACTTTCCCATATAAGCTATTAAAAAGAATTTTCTATAAGGAAAAGGAAAACACAAGAGAATTGTGCCGTTCACTTCAATTTTTTTAACTTTGTTTAAAGGAACGAATGAGATCAACAGTGTCAAATATTGAAAAATGAGGTAGAATTCCATACAATGTATTGAGATTAGAACATATTTACAAAAATCTCAGCCCTTATTATTCTGTACATTTAAATTCACATTTTATTTTACCTTTACTCTGAACGTTCAGCAGGAGGTTGAGCATTCATTTTATGGGTAATATGAACAGCTGTCTACCAGCGTGTTTAGAACATAGTTTGTAAGTGGGGGGGGGGGGTTGAGCGTCTTGTTCCACATTTATTTGTTTATTGTTGCTTGTTTTGTTTTTTTTCTGCAGAGGAAACACAGAAACAGACAAAAAGTAAAAAAGCTGCGCACACCTACAACTCTAAATTAATATTAACGGAATACATTAACAGTACTTATCGTGTTAATTTTCTTATTAAGTGATTTTACAGTGCTGGTTCTTCCTCTCCTGCATCAACTCCGACTTGCTTTCGTCTCAGATGTTCACTTAAAGAAGTCTTTCGTACATTTTCGTGCTCCGCCATCTTACTCAGGTTAAATGTGTTTATGCTGCCTGAGCCATGCGCTAGCAAAACAAGGCTAACGATTGGCTGATTTCTTCTTCTACTCCTCCAAGGGTAGATCGCGGCGTTAGGTAGCTCATTAATGCCACATATTGACTGCAGATAAAACAGATTGTGTTAAAAAATAGACCGGTTACTGTAAAACCTGATTATAAAGCAACTAATTGATAACTAAATTAGTTGTCAACTACTTTAATAATAGCTTTTAATAGATTAAATCTGTAAGTTGTTTTAGCTGTAATGGACATGTATGTGAATTAGTCCCACATATAGAAATTACACAATTTATACTTTGGAGTTTTCGGCGTGTGCACAGCCATATGAGATACATTTTCATTAGTTTGACTAAAACATAAATGGCGGTCGTGATTTTGTTTTGAAACATGATGTTTGAAACAAAGTTATAGATCATAATGCCAGCCTAAAACTAGTCAGAAGTTGCTATGGTAACTTTTTTTGTTTTTTACCTGACTTATTTATGAACTTGGGAATAAAGTTATTGCGTTAAAATGGTTAATGGTTTACTACTTCTTCAGACATCAGTAGATGATTTATTCATCGTGTACACTTTAAACTACTACTACTTTAAATATAAATGCTTTTTTTTTGGTACAATCCTCCGACTTTTATAATTTACCTGTCTTTCCATTTGGTCTCGGCTCAGCATCCCTCTGTGTACCCTCATCAACCAGCACCTCAGCGTCCTGGCCAGGAAGTTCCCTCAGACAAAGTTCCTTAAGTCCATCTCCACCACCTGCATCCCCAACTACCCCGACCGCAACCTGCCCACCATCTTTGTTTACTTGGAGGGAGCGATGAAGGCCCAGTTCATCGGGCCGCTGGTGTTCGGAGGCATGAACCTCAAAGTTGAAGGTGGGGACTTAATTGGTGGCTTAAAAAAATGTATATTCCCAAATTTTAGTGTAGGTGTGCAGGTCTGGTCAAAAGTTTACATTCATTTATCCTGTAAATAAAGTCATGCAAGTTTTGGCGCGTAGGATGTACCCATTTACAAACAGGACTGATTACCCAGCATAACATTTTCAGGACATTTAAAACAAAAATGGTAATACGAGGTCTAATTTGTGAGTTTTGTTTTATCCTTACAGGGTCAAAACTATAAATATATGTTCTAAGGTGGTCAATTAAAAGTATTTCTCGACATCAAAGTTGCTAGAACATAAGTAAACTGTGGTTCCATTTCTCAAGCCTGATTACTGTTAAAACTGTAACTCAATCCCTTCAGTAAGACCTACTTGATAAACCCATTATAGACCCTCCCTCATCCGAACAATTGCAGGCCTCGCATGCCTCAGGTAAGGTTCATGCCTCTGCCATTAAAAAAAGAGTCTGGGAGAAGCGGCTGCCTCTACTTCTTTCTATGGCTGAATGTTCAGCATTTGTACTCTCATGTCCGTTGCAGAGCTGGAGTGGAGGTTATCGGAAACCGGGGCAGTGAAGACGGAGCTGGAAGAAAACCCCAAGAAACAAATCGAAGACAAGTTGATGTCATCGATCAGAAGTTCTCTTCCTTCACGGAGAGACAGCGGCTCTGAGGATGAGGACTAAAAATAGAATCACCAGAATAAAATACTCCTTTCAGAGGAAAAGGCCTTTGAGGAAACGGAACATGACAGAACCGAGCAGGGACAGAGAGGGGACCTTCTTTATCATGTGTAACAGAGCTCTGTCCTGCTTAAAGGCACGAGGGCAGGCCACTCGGCTGGAATGAATCAACTCCAGGTGAAACCAGTTTTAGTTGGAGAAAAGGAACAAGAACCTTTTTTGTTTTCTTTTGTAACTTAACAATCTTACAAAAACTATTAGAGACAAAGTTTAACTGTGTAACTTATTTTTATTACATAGTAATTATGTCACAAAATATGCATATACATTTAATCCCTGTTTAAATAAATGAGTTCACCAACTAATTGCCACATTAGTTTACAAAGTTCTCTTTTGAAATAAAAAATAAAGTGACTGCTGAGTTTTTAGAATGTTTACGTCTTGTCTCAGAGAGAAACTTGGTAATATCGAGTCCACAGGGATGCTTATCCGTCACGGCCTTGTTGGGGTTTTTTATTTCATTTTTTTTTCTGTTTGCTTTTTACAAGTTATTTATTTTCTATTAGGACGATAGCCTGGGACGCCGCGTGTCTCGGGATCAGTAGACTCTTCATCCGGGTCGGAGCCGCCAGCTGGTCCTCCTCATCCACGTTGTGCACAATTTCCCCTCCAGACTCCTCCTTTTACGACGTCCCCTCTGGCAGCTCTCGGATTTTCTGTTTAATTAGCAGAAGGTAACGAGAGGCCGAGAAATGTCAGCCAATGAACACGAACGGTGATGGAAGTTAATGCGATTTATTTTGGCGTCCATCCTAATCACTCCTCCTCTGCCTGAAAGGTTAAGTCTTAACAGGTGGAAGAGAAATAATGCAATGATTGGAATTTTTATTAATGTGTCTGGACTTTAACATCCACTGGCTTAAAGAGTGATACATTACAAGAAAAACAGCAACTATGTTCCTTAGTTTGTGCTCTTACTAAAGGATCCTGTCAGAAAGCTTAAAGTTAGCTGCGTAAATCGAAACGCTGGCTCACTTTAGTTCATGAGTTGGTGATTAATCAAAACCATTTTGACTGTTTCCCACTTCTTCATGTAGATTTGCATACGTATACCATTCCCCCAAACAGTCAAACCGTTCATTTAAACACTTGAATCGTGGATTAAATAAATCCGACCAATCAATTTGCAACGTGTATTAAAGACACACGAATATGATCTTAGATTTATGCAGTTTTTTGGTTTCTAAGTGGATGTTGGCTAACAAGAGGCGTCCTAGCTGACCAATGGAGACGATTACACTTGTCCCACACTGACCCATAGAAGGGCTTTGCCAACTTTCATTCAGACAAACAGAAACTTTGCCATCACCCCACCCTGCAAAGAAGACCACGCCTCCACAAGTGTGAAACATTCTGTAATGCTGGAATCCTAAAGGAGTGCAAGTAAATTCCCAAATGAAACGGAAACAATGTCATCTGAAACTTAAATAAATAAAAAATAGCAAACTGCATAAATATAGGTTTAACTATTGCATACACATAGTAACCACTTTCCACCTTCATTGTTGAAATACACTTTATTTTTGCTTGCAATAATAATAAATAATTCTGCCTCACCCTCAAAAAGAAAAGAAAAATCATTTGTGCAACTGTAAAGTAGTCAGAATATGAAATCTTACCAGAACTAACACCTTCTTCTTTCTCCTTTGGGATAGTTTGGGAGAAAGTCGCATCAAAGGATGAACTGAATGAGACTGAGCAAGAAACAGAGGTTTGATCGTCAATATGAGGGGACAAAGTTATTCCTGATCTGATCAGTGATTTGTATGAACCAGCAGTTCTACAAGCATTTTCTACCTATGTTTACATTTGAAATGACCACAGATATAGGGAACTGTTTCAGTTCCACGGTTTATGGAGATACAGAGATATAAATGTGTTGTATTATGGAATCCTTCCTGCGATTAGCCAGTAGAAATTTTACTGAACGTTATCTAAGATCATGATAAACTGATAAACTGTCTCTTACTTCAACAGTGCAAAATAGTTTTGACCACCAGGGACACTCTTAACTGCAGATATTTAACCTTTCATCCCAAGATGGTCAGGTGATCATCAAGTATGGAAGAGGAGAAAAACAAATAAATAAAACATAAAAAATGATACTTAACCAAGAAAAACAGAAGCAATAACGTTTACTCGCGTAATTCTAATGCAATATACAGAAATACTCCGGAAAAATAATGTACTTCTACTTCATATGCGTGACTGGACTAATAAGACCTAACACGTTTACGTTTAGACCCAATTGCAGTTCTAGCAAAACACATGAAAAAAAAAAAGAAGAGAGAACTTGTAGCTGAAGAAATCAACTAAATAAAACGGATCAAACTTTTGGCCTTTTTGTTTCTCACCTGTTGTTGAACGGCTCCGACAGAGTTGCGCGCTTTTGAGTAGTGAAACAGAAACTGTGTGTGAGAAAAGAACAGCAATTCTGAACTCATTGCAATGCTCTTTACCAGCTTTTATAATGTAAAATTGAACACATTTAGTAAGAACATCTTACTCTTTTGAAAACATTTTGGACCTGCTCCTGTGGAATGAAATAAACACAATTGCTGATCAATATCAGAAGATTCAATTAAAGATGCAAAGGCAAAAAACAACAACATTGTAGACATTGAGAGAAAGAACCAGATGATTGAAAATAATTCTAAACTTGTGTGAAATTTAGCTAATTACATTTCCAAAGTTACCAAACTAACCAACGTAAAACTTGTTTGCTTTTCCAGTGAGTTTGAAGCAACAGTGGTCGACTAAACTCAAGTTCAATAAGTCCTCCCTTCAGATCGGAATTGGTTTAGTCCTTTTCAGTACCTGTGGCATAATCAGAATAGGAAATAAAAGTCCCTTCGTTTTAGTGTGTAGAGGGGCTAAGAGGAGCAGAGAGGTGGAGGGAAATTACTTGTAGAAATGCAATCACAGAGATTATATTCTGAATAAATCCGTTAATAGGCTCAGGGAATAAGCAGATAGGTGAGAGAGCCAAAACTTGGATTGGTCAACGAAACCATGGTCTCAGATATTAATGCCAGTTTCTTCTAAGCCTGTTGTGTTGTTCAATATTAGATATAAAACTCATTGTCATTTCCAGAGGTAATGGGAACCAGCCTGGCCTGTTAAGCATTTGCTGGTCACACAGCTAAATAGTGAGCAATTAAAGTTGGAGCCTGAGGACTTTTCTCTTCATTGTGGGTTGTACGGTTGTTCACACACAATTGCTGGTAAGTTTCATGAAGCTAATGTTAGCGATTGGGTAAAATCCAATCCTTTCGATTTCGCCTTCGACATAGTCAATGTAGCCAGCGAGCAATCGTTTCTCAATAGCTGAGAATCCAGATTATCTGTATGAGTTTTGTTTCCAGGTTTAGTGGGAACTGCTGTAGTTCAAAGTCTAAAATACCTAAACTGAGGAAATACTTGTTGAAGAGATTCAATAACACTAAAGTTGAAGTTCGACCACCTTCAGAATTGAAAATGTTTCTATTCTACCGGTAATAAATTGTAATATAATGACCAAAAGGAGTCCTTTTGACACTTGTTTAACATCAAAGACAACTTTAAATTAAAACAAACTGTGACCGTCACAATGAATTGGTTTGTCACATCGGGCCTAAATTATCTAACACTGTTTAAAGATTTGGTAAAAAAAAAATGTTTGACTATATGAGATTATTTCATAAAACTCTTTTCAATAAACAATCTCTCCTTTTCATTAATCTTTCTTATAAAGCCCCTGGAAGGGCCAAAATTTTCAGCAGTGCTGCGACACTATACGGTGAACCCGCTGAATCAGGAGCCGACTGGGAAAAGTGACCATTATGCTAATTCAAATGATATTTTCTGACAGAACCATAAACAGGGTGAAGAACGATGAATCTTTCTGTAAGTAATCAAGTAAACTTATGACCAAATCGCACATTTTCTTTATTGAGCCTCTTGCATTACTGTTTGAAAGATGGATGAGGCTCTTGTTTGACACTTTTCCATAAACTTACAACATTTCATGTAACCTTTAGTAAAAGTAGCCTCTTTTGGGAACCAATGCTGATGGGAAATGCGGTGCTCAATCTTTTGCTTTTTCCCTTTAATCTTAAATCTTTAATGCCACCATGACAGTTCAATCGCTCAGGGTTTGCTCTGAGGCGAAGGCGAACTGTGATGTTCGACCTACCTCATTCTGGTCTCTCCACAACAAATTACTCATTTCGTCGCTCTGGATGCCTCGCAACTGCGGACAAACAACACGGGTGTTTAGAATTTCAAAGCTCATACAACATACAGCTCAATGTTTTATTGTTACAAATGGTGCTGGTTAGGCCTTTGGAGATGTAAAAGAACAAAATCTTCAGGTTTAATTAAGGCTTAGCATCAATACTGCCTAATTCTGAGGAACAAAACTGCAGCTTCTGGTCTGGATACTACAGATCAGCCGGATTAGTTGCTTTTAATCTGCCTTTTAATTCGTGATAATTAAACAAGATTGTCTAGCCTGTGGCTTGTTGTGGGCAAATGAGGTAGAAGGAGATACTGAAAACCCAAAGTGAAGAACCTTGAAGGTTTGCAGAGATGGTGATTAGATGTAGTGCTCTTGAAAACATGTTTGTGTGAGAATTTACAGAAAACTGCACGTAATTCAAAACAAATCCGGTTTTAGCGGTGATTACGCTAAACCAGCGGGGATATAATGCTCAACCGTTAAACCTGAGTGGACGTAATACAGTAGTAGGACAGGAAGACGGACGTCTCTGTGATGTGAGATGATAAAGGCGTGGACAAAGACAGCTCTTCTACTACCGTTCGTAATGCGGTGTCATCCCTCCATTGTCCAAAAGGACTGGCGTCTGCTCAAGGTGGACACACACAGGAGAACAAGTCAAGAAACAGAGATATTATTGCATCATCGGCATTCTGGTGAATCTTGTTACATTCTTCATGCCTTCCAGGTTCAAAAATATGTTTTCTAAGTGAGTTTTATTATTCTTTAATCAGTTTCACGATCTCTTCCGGCCAATTAACAATGTGGGTGATTTTTATGTGGCATCAGAAAAAGTATGGGATGCTTTTCAGCAGCAGCTATTAAATCTGATCCCCATCAACATGGTTTTACCATCACTCTTACAGATAATCTGATCATTTGTGAGTAACAGAACATCAGCGAAGAATTGGTTTGAGCTGACCCCCAGTGGTTAAACGGCTTAATGTCACACGGTAACTTGGATGTGTTGCTCCTGCTAAAATGTTTCCAGTCTGCTGACCCCTGACTGTTAGCCCAGTCCTCCCCATTGGTTTGTAGAGCTTGTCATTAGACGCGCAGCACTCTCAATTACATGTGTGTGAGAACTGAAAACAAAACTACGCATCATTTTAAATAAATAAATACATCACTTTACTATATCTATGGCAATTAGGAGCATTTGGATTATAAACAGGGTTCTGCAATGTCAGACAATGTATGTTTTTAAAATCAAAGTTGGTGTCACTAAATGTGATACAGAAAATTTGCTGCTTTGTTTACAAAGTGGGTTCATGTTATATTTATACTCCCAAGTATATTTATACTCAATATTTGGAAATAAATAACATATTTTTATCAATAAAGATCTATCTATCTATCTATCTATCTATCTATCTATCTATCTATCTATCTATCTATCTATCTATCTATCTATATACTTAAATTGTTGATTCCAAACTAGATGTAGCTGTGTTCAAACAAGCCTCACTGTTTCTACAAGGCTCGCTTGTCGGATTAAAAACATCCTTTTGAAAACATCCTTTTGAAAATAACAATCTAAGGAAGGTATTAAACATGTTTTTCATATTAAATCCAAATTTTCTATTAAAATATTTTAAATGGGTTTTGATGTAATATTTTAATAATGGACAATAAAAGGACATTTACTATAAATTAATACAATTTAAATATGAATATTCTGTTTTTTTATTGTATTTTACTATTATTAAAGCATGGTGTTGAAGTTTTGCTGAAGGAAAAAAAAATGTCTTCCTCTGTTCCAAATCATATTTTATTAGATAGAAAACAATCGGAAAAATAATGATCTGTTTAATATTTGCAAGATTTTTCTCCATTCATGAAAACACTAGTAAACAAGAGAAAAGGGCAACACATGATTATCATCATAAATCAGTTTTTACTTACTGTCTGCTGTGATCAAATATTATTTAACATCTATGTCTTCCATCTCAGAGATGCACAGTCTAACATTTACATCAGATTCTGATTTAGAACCAACACATGTAATAAAAAAAAACAACAACTCCTACCTGTTGAGCTTGAACATCCAATAAACAGCAGCAAACACAGCAGGAAAAGTTGTCTCTCGCACGATGGAGTCATCTCTCCGGTTCGGCTTCTCCGGTCCTGCTCGGCTCGGTTCTAGTCGGCACTGATCGGATCCGCTCTCCTGCTCCACTTTAAACCTGAAAGTCGACCAATCACAGGCCGATGCGACCCGTCCGCCGCGTGCGCAGCTCCCACGCCTCCATCACCAGTCCGGATCCCTGGGATTTCTGGGCTGATGTAGAAAAACTACCTGATGTCAGGTTAAAATGAGCAATTTATCCCAATAGGCGATCAAAGCTGGAGAAACAAGGTACGTGATGCTCATGGTTACAAGTCATTCTGCCTTCAAGTGACATGATTACTGCGCGTCTTTCTCTGATGGTTAAGATTTCAGCACAACTATCAAGAGTTCATCTGGTAGCAGCATTTTTTAAACAGACTGTTTTTCTACAGCGTATTAACTAATGAGAACAACAGTGATAAATGTATACAGATGTGTCCTTTAGTTGTTTGTTTCTGTTTTAAAATTGTTCCCTTTTATTAGTAGAAAACTGGAACATAAGTGGAATTGGTCCTAAACACCTAAACGCACTGGTCCTTTAATTAAAAAATGAGCCTGGAAAACTTGGGATAAGGTTTTCAGCAACAAACACTTCTGCTGAGTCTAACCTTATCCACAAATATCTGGGAGGGGGAAAAAAAGAAGAAAATTTGGCCTTTCTTTCACACAAATACTCTTTTTTACATCATTGTGTAAAAAAAAAAGAAAAAACGTACACAGAGCATCATTTTTACAAATTATTAAATCCGCACAAATACGCCACTGAATGTTGTATTAAACATCCCAAACCCACAGGGAGCAATGTAGTGCAAAAGTCAAGCATGTGTCAGCCAATCAGAATGCTTCAAAACAACCATTTTTAGTTGTGTAAAAATCAGTTTTTTTATAGCTGAAGTGCCTAAACGTGCCTGAAAATTGTTTTCCAAGACCAGAAAAAAAGTTTAGACAGAGGCCTGAGTAAAGTGGACATTTTAGAAACCTCCATGTGTGTTTAAGTGTTTTAAACTAGATTATAGAGATTTGGGGTCCGGCTTGGCACAGTCTGGCAAACAATGCATCACTTACATCACATGGGCAATCATTGGTATTGTTTTGGCCATGGCCTGAGTGGTGAAAAAGATCAAATATAAAATATTTAGTAGCCCAAAAGTGAAAAAAAAAACAAAAACTTGTTTCCGTAACCCATAATATCGAAGTTTCTTTAAAGATTCGTTTTATATCCTGAGGGTGAGGTTTGCAGATGATCTCTTGTTGCAGTTTGTGTTGATGCTGATGTCTATGACAACACCTCTAAAGACATTTGAATGAATGCTTTTAGAGATGTGTTTTATTTTCATTTTTTAATGTTGTTTCAGATGCTATTTGCTTAACCACTTCAGAAGGTTTTCAAGGATTCTGATTGGCTGACATGTTCACGCACGTCTTATTTCCCTCGAATGACTGAGAGATACAAAACAACACTTGTCGTCTCAGTTAATCAGTTTGAAACCAAAACAAGCCGAGTGCGCGACGCTATGAGTGATCAAAATGTTCTGTGTATGCACCAGCATGCGTGATTGTTTGGATCCACTCGGCATATGCTGTCTGTGGAGATTATGGTTCTCAGCAACAACTAATTATCTTTCCAGATGATTCAGACCAAGGCTGTGGCACAGGATGAGCCGTATTGTTTTTTTATTTCTTTATTTGAAGCAAACTGTTTACATCAGGTCTAGTTTTAGCTTTTGGCTTCGGCTTATGAAAGAATTAAAAGAGATCTCCAATTCAAGCACAAGACTGCTTTTATTTACGTGATATTTGAGGGGAAATAAGTTTTGATTTTATAACTCAAGGAGATAACTTGCAGTCATTGCCATAATTTTCTTGGGTAGCGAGCAAATTGCACTGCAATCTCCGGTGTGCTGTTTTATTTTTCTCCTCCTCCTACGGCCTCAGAAAACTGACTTCTTGATATGAATACGTGCCCATTCGAGACATTAAACACCCGAAGCTGTGTCACAAGATAACTTTCAAACATCTAGTGTTATTCATTGGTCTCTTGAAGAAAAAAAAACCTTGCATCACCAGTTTTGTTATGACCTAGTCACTATCATGTCATATTTTCAGTTTTAATGTTTTATGACAATGCAATCATTAACGACCTTAATTAAAACAGGTACACTCCATAGATAGACTATATCCCTCATTTAAGGAGATAGTAATAATTTTGGATTCTAACTTCTGGTTTTCGATCAATAAATAAATCTTCTTTCTCTCTTGATTGCAGCATTGAGCAAATCAGAATTGTCTCGTATGAATTCCGATTGAACTGAAACAATAAACGTTTGGACTAATTTAACTTCAGAGAGCGAGAATAAAACCAACAGAACATTTCAAGCCACTAAATAAAAGATGAGACTCTCAAACCTCCTGGATGTTCACATGATTACATGAAGCATGCATACATTATTGAGGCTAGTGTATTTTTTTAAACTCTGCTAAGCTCTGTTTCAGAAGAATCCCGAATTTCTGTCCCCTCCTCGTCCAACATTCTCAAATTTGCACCCCAACAAATCGCACCAATAAAAACCTGATTACCACCTGAAATTGTCTTTTTTAGAGAAAACTCTATCATTCAGACTTTTCCCTAATGCTGATAAATTAAATTGACATCAACCAAAGATTTACCCAGATATTTGTATCATTTAGCTCTAAACTGCAACTGTATATTTGAAACTGAGTAATATGTATTATACCTTTAAATTTTTATTTTGGTGTCCTGTGATGTTTTTGTTAGTGTGAGATAAAAACAGCAACCTCTCCTTATGCATGTGAATTTGATAGGCTCACCCGACTCATGTTCTTGTTTTATTCAACTGATCAGATAACAGACCGTCTGTCAGATTTGTTGTTTAGATGTGGACACTGTTCAATTTGTCTCCATGCGTGGGGATTAACTGCTCTAACTGATCAGTGGGGTGTTGGTCGAACCTTAAGTTGACATTTTCTCTGATCCTGACACCTAAGCTCATAGCACCCTCTACAAGCTATTACATATTCTCAGTTTAGTGCTGAATTGAGAAGATGAATGTACAGGACATTCAAACCTAGAAACAAATGCATGAGATTTTGAACATTAATCCAACTTTAGGGTGTCCGCAGATCACTGTAAAGAAAGTAAACCTTTCAATTTTGGGATTTTTCACATTAACATCTAAATCCTACTCTGACCTCACCATGATAGCCAATGTTAAAGAAAAATACGACCAAAGAAAAGTACAACAGTACAGTCCAAGACAGTATTACCTAATTTACTGTAAGGTGGACAGTGTTTGACAAACCAGCCTAAATCACGATCCTCTTCACCACGAAACCAGAAAATAGTACAAGGGAAAGCAGTCAACACTATTTGTCCAACAGGTCCTAAACATATGTTAATATCACCTTACAGGTACAAAGACAGCACATGATTTACCATCTTGTAGCATTGCTTTAAGTAATACAGACATTACAGGATTCAGTGTCTGTTTCATATAAGAAAAAGATCAAACCATGCCTCATTCATTGCAGTAGTTGGCAGGTGTTTTGCTGTGTTTTGTTTCCTCCTCATTGCATTATATGAAAAATGTTTTGTTTGGTCTGATTTTGTCCACATGACAACGTTTCAGAAGGCTTGTGGTGCCATTCAGATGCCGCTTTGAGCCTGCATCTGAATCCCAATCCTAATTTGAGCAACCCTGTAAGGCCATAGTTTTTCTTTATGTTTTATTTAATTATCCTATTTACCCGACTGAATAGCTGAACGCCCTGGAATTATTCTACTCGTAAACTCTGAAAGAAACAAGGAAATGGTCAGTTTTTTCATCTCATTTTTACTGTTTTGCTGTACTAGGCTGCATTTGACCTTTAATAACACAATATACAAAACACCAGAGTAAAACTAATCTCAGTTTAACAAAAAAAAAAAAAAAAACATAACTTTTACCTGCCACCATACCACAGCCTTTTTAACTCAAGAAATTTCAGATACAAAATTCATCCAAAACATGTTCAGGATATTCCGGAAGTTTTTAAATTTCATTTCCAAAAGAAGTTGAGTCGGTGTTAATTATTTATGAATAGATTTTCTTTGTATTTAATGAAAATAAACTAAGCAAAAAAATATATGTTTTATTTTTTTGAATCTTCAATATAAAAAGTTGATAACGTTTACTAAGAGAAAGTTCAAAATTATAAACTACTTGTCTATTTTTTTTTATTTGCATTTCTGAAAATATTAAATCATTTACTTGGTTATAAATCATCTGAGATCCACACTATGGCAGGTCCTGTTTAAATTTCACAACGAAACCGAGGATAATCCGAGGAAAGTCTGTCTATTTTCCTCTCGGTGTCCTGGAAACACATGGTCAAGGGTCACCTTTGGAGTGAGAACTGTCAGAAAAGCAGCCAGAAAAAAAAGAGGCAGCCAAATAAACTTACCTCAGCCAAATCTTCATAGAACATATAATGAATTTTTGGATAGGTCTTCTTCTTATTCCACCAGTTTCCCACATGGTCATACCAGGAGCAGCACAACACTGAAGCCACAGAATAGCACAGAAAAGTAAAAGACAATACCATCAAACGACAAACCTAACAAAAGCATTTCATCAAGTTTACTTACTCTGTCCATCCAGAAACGTCTGGAATTTGTTGTTCCATTCTCCAGGCTCTGGTTGAACCTGATTCATGCGATCGAAGTGGTAAAAAGATACCATGTTGTCCTTTGCATTACGAGCCACATATACGATCTACCAAAATAGGATTGAACTCAAATCAATAACAGCTATACAGCTGGTACTCTTCGTCTCTCTCCAACACAGAGCCTTGTTAAACTTTTTACCTCACTGGGTCTAGCGCTGCTTTCCCAACAGAGCCTCCTGACTTTTTGTTATTTTTCTCTACAGGTCTATTTGTACAATGGCAGCTGAAATTTAAGAGACTGCCATGGATTTATTTCCTTAAAGCAAGAGAACATGGACATTGGACATCCATGAACTACACCTAGATTTACAGCTAATTCAGAGGCATTTTGACTTTAGCTAGTTTCACCATCTACTCCAGGACTTGCGTTCCAACTTTCAGCCCTTTTCATTTGACTACCTGCTTGATCCATTACATCACCCAGAGTCTATGTGATTGGTTGACACTTTGTGTCCTACTCCAAAAATGTACATTTCTCAACTGAATGATCTGCTGCTTTGGATGTGCTGTATGCATGTCAAATGCTCAAAATATGAAAACAGCCAGTTACAAAAGGTTAAAATGCTTTCAAACGAACATTGCTAGACATGCACAGAGACTTCTCAACTGTCCTAGACATGCATTGGCCATAGAGTTGGCATGTAAACCATATTGACCCTGATACCTAAATCTTGTTTGGTCTAAATGCACCTTAAACGTATGCAACTTTACCCAACAATTCTGATCCCAAAAGGATTGAGGCACCAACCGAACAGGGAGGTGAGTCTTAATGAGTCGCGGGGAGGTGGGCAGCTTGTCTGCCAGCTCTGTTCCTGTGGACAGACGAGTAAATGCAGTAAACGAATAAGTTGATTTCTGAAGAACATTTTTTCAAAAGAATAGTAATTCAAACATCCACCAGAAACGACAGAAGGGACTGCTATCTCTAAAAAAGGTACTCTTTCATAGATAGGGATGGATGTCTGACGATCTGGAGATGAGCGCCCAAAGTACAGCAAGTCAAGGATGTAGCAGACCCATGCAGTTCCTAAAGAGACAGCAAGATGGAGGAAGATAAAACATTGGTACACTCCAAACTGTTAAATCTGCTTGCTCACATTGAGAAACTGACCTGCTTTCGGGTATGTTGCAATAAGTATATCGTCTGGTCTGGCTTGAAAGTTTTGAACTTTCTCCCAGTTGTCTGTGACAACGTGAGTCATTGGGATCCATAGAAATTGTGCAGTTCTGGCCGAGTACTCATCTGGAAAATGAAAGATCAGCTTTTGATGCAAAGGTAATTACTAGATACATTTAAGATATATGAGAACAAACTAAATTAGACATAAAATCACGAAAATAAGCAATAGCCCGTGTCCTGCATTGCTGAAAAGTAACTGGTTTACCTTTGCAAGCGGTGTCCCCTGGTTTGCTCCTTCCCTCTCTGTCAGCTACATTTTTCAAAGTTCACGGTTAACATTTAACATCCCTTACTTTACATTTACAAACAATTTTTTTTCTGTGTATTTTCACAGAGGTAGTGATTGTAGAATTCATAGGATTCTGATTCTGCAACTTTATTATCTTTTCACCACAATTGTTTGGCAATATACAACTCTCATATGTAGTTTATTAGTATTCTACACAGTAGTATTACAACTGTTTAAGAAAAATATCACTGGTACTTTGCTAGTTTGAAATAATTTAAGTAAAACAAAAACAATAATAAAAAGGTATAACAAGTGTTTTTCATACCAAGTAAGCCAAAGATGTTGACTGGAGGTTTTTGGTTCTCTTCTTGTTCTGACACCAATGTTTATAAATTACTATCTTTGTGTAATTTTCTTTTTTTTGTAAATCTTTTACCCACAATCTGACAACCTTTTAAACTCAGGGGATATAAATGCCGCACCACTCTGGAATTCCTTGCCTCATATTAAATATTTAAGAATAGACCTTGTAGATACATTGCTTCTTTCACCACAAAAGCGATCACAGTGTATGATTATCAAATGAGTTCCCCCAATTACCCCATTTGCTTACTAGTGTCTGATAGTAAGCAAAATGCTAAACTGCTGTTTAAATACAGAATGTAATGATAGGCTCTAATATTATGGCCACAGAGAGATTATCTGTTTAAATTTGTTTAGAGTCCCAATGTTCTATCATCTGCTTTGCCCTCTGCTTGTAGTCTTGCTGCAGAGACAAGGGTGATAAAGGAGGTAAAGTATCACTTAAAGATGTTCAGGCTCCTAAGTCAATGTCCACTATCAGCCTGTTTTTCCCAAAATCCATCTACCTAGAGCAAAAATTGTGTATGTGTCTAATGTGCACTAAAACCATTACCTGTCTCTTCTATTGGGATTACTCCCTTTCAGTGTCTATAGTTATCAGATTCTTCTATTTTCATCTTCAAGGTATCACCCAGGCCAAAAGGTCTGGCTTTCTACTTAACAGTCTCCCACTACAGACAGTCGTTAATTGGCTCCTTTATTGGCCCATTCCCAATATACAAAATTTATAATCCTGTGGCTTTGACACTTTCTATTCCATGATCTAAAACATTAAACTGACCTTACCATTAACAACATAAAGCCAGTAAAAAAAAGCCCTCTTGTAAATGCCATCTGACTTCCTTCACTCCCTGACTCTTCTTTATGTACCAGGTTACAGAGTAATTGCTTGCTTCACGTCACAGCAGTCATAGCAGCTAATAACTTTACTGGAATTGTCATGGGTCCACTTTAGAGAAAAAAAAGTATATATATATATATAGGGCACTCACAGTAAGTCCACATTATAAGTTAATATTTGATCCTACTGGTCCATAGAACAATGTCACAGATGCTTTAGGACTCATTTAGATGCACCTTTGCTAACCCAAGTGGAGTTGGCATTTTGTTTTTGAGAAAAACCTCCTGGCAACACTGTATAGCCACAGGTTTGTATTATTTGTCACTGTATAGCATGACATAGGCGTCAGTTTTCTTTTCCCCTTCAAGACAGTTTTTTTTTCATCTTGAATGTTTACCATCAATCCATCCATCCATCTATTGTCTTCCATTTATCTGGTGTTGGCTCGCAGGGTCAGAACACCAGGAGGCATCAAGGAGGCATCCTAATCAAATGGCCGAGCCAACTCAACTGGCTCATCTAAATGTGGAGAAGCAGCGGCTTTACTCTGAGTCCCTTTCAGGTGACTGAGTTTTCACCCTATCTTTCAGGGGCCGATCAGACAAGCTGCAGAGGAAACCTATTTCGGCGGCTTATATCTGTGATTTCATTCTTTCGGTCACAACCCAAAGCTCATGACCATAGATCAGGGTGGGAATGTAAGCTCTCTCTTCACCACTCTTTTCACCATGACAGACAGCACCAATTCGCCTATCGATCTCCTGCTTATTAATAAACAAGACCCTTTAGACACTTAAACTCTTCAACTGGAAACATGATCTCTCCTAATAAAACGGAAACCTTTTAATTGTCAAGACTATGGCTTTAGACTTGGAGGCACAGATTCTCATGCCTGCCGCTTCACTCTAGGTTGCAAACTCCTGCAGTAAGAGTTGTTTTCTCACTATGGAAAGTGGAGCATTGAACAGTTTGAATGTAGTCATACAACTGCTCTGTGATAAAAGCGTGAAGTCATCGTTGTCATTTGTTCACCTTGGCATTGTATCAGCTTAAACTTTTGAGTTAAACCTGAACAACATCTCAACAATCCTCCTTTAATACAGGTGGGCACCTAGACTAAAGTTTTGTAAAGTTTATAAGGCTGTTGACCTGGGGAACTGGATACAATTACAATAAACTCAACAGCTGAAGGTATAACTACTTTTCTCCAGGATTTTAAAAGGTAGCAAAAGTAGAAACTTTTACATTTATCCCCACACTACAACATGCAAACATGAAATAGGCTAACTCTAGCCTTTGTTAGGAAAACATTTTTTTATTTTGTCATGTCTGGCTGGCTTTGTGCTGCTTGGTTTGATCATAATAGAAAATATAACCCAACACTAACTGTCATTTCTATTTTACCTTTATGTGTTTTCCATGCCACTCTGTCTAACTATTGCAGGTTTCCAAAGATTTACATGAAAAGGGAGATTGTGAGGTGTTCCATGTCTAATGCACTGCCTAACGGTGTTAGTCACACCTTTTTTAAGATGAAAACAAAGCAGGTGTGTGCAACCAGACAAGTTGGTTATGTAATGGTTTTATTGATAGATGGTAAATTCTTTGTGTATTTTTAAATATTTGCAACTTACAGTTATGACTGAATGACAATCAGTATAGCTCATTCCTAAAATAAGGCAATTTTGTATGAGTGGAAATTTCCATACAAGGACAGGCATTATGTACCTCAGAAGAGGCTCATAGCCATATTTAGGCAGCTGCTACCTTATATATTGTGTTGTAAGTTCGGTTTTACTTCTTAAAAGATACTGGGCGTTGTTTTTTCACAGATTTTGTTTGCTTTTTCCAAATATATATAACTGTTCAGCTATCATCTACACAATGCACTTTTAATTGTCAGGCAACAATAAATGAAGAAAGCTGAAGGCAGATGCGCTGAATCGTCCTTCTAAGGTCTGGCCAAATATTGCAGGATACTATAAAGAAAATTATCAAGAATACCTATATATGCTCAGATTTAAAAAAAATGGATAAGACAATGATCAAATGATTTTGACAACTCTAAAACATGTAACAGTGTTTGTTTGTTTGTTTGGTTTTGTTTATTGAAAACTCAAGACAAACCATTTTCTTTAATGAATTTCATAATAAAAACCTGATTCAATTTACTAGTAGAAAAGTTACAATTAACTAAAATAAAGAGAATATTTTCCAGACACTACTTTGTGTTTATATTCCTAGTAATAAATCATCTGAGCCTTCTTCTTGTGGTCTTCCAGTCACAAACATTACCTGGAAAAGCCACAGTTAAATCATTCCATAGAGTTTGGAAGAGTTGGCCATCTCATTGTTTTTCATATTAACCCAAGGGAGGAGCAAAGTTTGTTTATTTCCCTCTCCTTAAAACACATGGTCAGGTGTCACCTTTGGAGTCAAAACTGTCAAAAAGAGTCACCAAAATAAACGTTCCTCACCTATAGCTTCATAGAACATAAAAATGAATTTTTGGATAGTTCTTATTCCACTTGTTTCCATCATGGTTATACCAGGAGCAATACAACACTGAAGCTTCAGAATAACACAGAAATACCAACAACGATAAAACCTACCGAAAGTACTTGATCAGGCTTACTTACTCTGTCCATCCAGAAGCCTCTGGAAGTCGTTGCTCCATTCTCCAGGTTCTGGTTGAACCGTTTTCATGCGATCAAAGTGGTAAAAAGATACTAGGTTGTTTTTTGCTTTACGAGCCACATATACTGTACAGTGCAATAAACAAAAAGAGGATGAACTCAAATTAACAACGGTTGCAAATATCTTTTGGATTCTTGATTTACATATAAAAAAGTAGATTGTTGACTGTGTCAACAAATTAATCTGAGTTGGACCATTCCTCTGTTTTTGAAAGTGCCTGATTTTGTTTTTAAACCATTCTGACTCAGAGTTGAAACCCATTCCCATAAATGGAGTAATGGTTTCCTTTTACTCTTATTCCTTTGCCCCTTATTCCTGACCCCATTACTTACTTCTCTACATTCTTGTCCTTGTCTTGTTGCTAGTGAAATTCACATACCTTTTGTAAGTCTTAGAGTCGAGGTTTCTCCTTTCAGTCCAATTGTAACTGTATAAAGCTGTTGGATGGAAAGATCTTAGAAAAAGCAGGAAATTGTCCCGTATTACAGCAAAGAAAGACTCAAATTGAAAACCGTTTTGCTTTCTTACACTCTGAGTACGATTATTATCAGGGTTGTCCATTAACATTTTTGTTTTTAAAAGTATGCGTTTTTACTTTCTTTCCAACAGATGACAGCATATTTTGCACAACCCGCAATCGTAGCCTTTTAGAAGATCTGTAGAGTAGTGGTGCAAACATTTTTGTTTGTAAAAAGCTTCACTGTTGTGCATCTAGCGAAGTCTATGGTCTAGTTGAAGGAATACTGCTCCACCTCTTCTCCCATTATGGAGATAGGGAGATAAAACTGTTTATGTACTGAAATGTCTGAAGCATGCACATCACAGAATTGCCTAGTATGTATGTCAATGATTGGAGACAGTCTTGAACTGGAAATGTGGTGGGACAGAGTGAAGAGGATGGGTGAGAAAAAGAGTCTGCTGTGGTACTCCTGTGTTGAGGACCTGGTCAAAAAACAATCTTAATGTCTTACTGACAAAGAAAATCAAGCTAATTGTGTAATAAATGCAGAGTCAATCAAAGAACATGATCCTCACAATGCTGCCTGCATTGTCTTCAAGATAATGGGTTTTTGAAGCACGTGTATTATTCAGCCTTCAACTGCAAACCTAAGAACATACGTATATATCTGTTGTTAGCATTGATGTTTAGTCCTATTTCTTATTTGGTGTAGAAATCTTCTCTATATAATCACTATATAAGTTATCCCTTTGTGTCTGTGTTTTCTGTATGATTTCATTTTTTTATTATTATTAATATTTTTTTATGTGTAGTTATACTGTATTTTCTCAGCTTTTTGGGAATGGTTGATAAAATTAAGACATTTGTGTTGGTCAATCACAGTCATGATCCTATGAGTTAACATGTTTATTTTTCCATATGATGTATGAATGAGGTATGACCCAAGTAACACACACACAAAAAAAAACACCAAACATTTATGATGTAAATATGCATGTTGTGAATGATAATTTTCTGTAGGCTTGCAGCTGATTGTAGGATTTTTCAGATTTGCTGACTTGTATGTTAGGCTTGTGAACACAGAATAAATATTTTCACCCTAAAGAATAATAGATGCTAAGACATTATTGAAAGAAAATCTAAATTTTGTTTTAAAATAAAATGTGTTACTAATGAATACAATGAAAATCTACAAAAACAAAACCTAAAAATAAAAACACGTACAGTAAAGGTAATTAACACATAATGAAAGGGTGAAGAGGGAGCTGAGCCAAAAGGCAAAGCTCTCGATTTACTGGTCGATCTACGTTCCAACCCTCACCTATGGCCATGAGCTGTTTTCCATTTCCTGAGTGTCTTCTGTTTGACACTATTAACACGTTTCACTTTCAACAGTCTAACTTAAACTCACAATTCATGAAAAATAGATAAACTTCGATAAAAGTTTCAATTGACATTCTTTGAATTGAATTAATTACAATTTTTTGATGCCCATCAAAAAATAAAAACTATTCATTTCGCACCAAGCCCCTTGATCCTTAGACCCTTACCTTTTGGGTCTATGGACCACATAAAGTTTGTCATCTTCCCCTCCAACTCTGAATTCAAGTTCAAGGTTCAAGTACAGTATTGCTACTGGTCTCTCTACAAGATATATTAAGAATGAGAACTACACAAAACACACCAATGAGCAAACATCTTGATTTCAGATCAGAAAGATCAGCTGACTGCAACCATAACGATCAATGTTACACAATCGTCCTCGGCAGGAACACCTGGTCACAATTAGCAGATGTTTGTCCACTCCATGCAGCAGATAAATGTGAAAAAAATGTTTGTATAAGCAAATACTATTTGATGAATTCACAGGAAAGATTAATCTCCAGTCAGATTCTGTTTATCGCATAAACGTTCAAGTTAGTAAAGAAAACTACTGACTTGGTGTTTAATGCTAAGCATTCTTTTTTTACTCATGTTTTGTTTCAGAGTGAGTAAGTCCAGTTCCTAAAGCATTTGTATGGGAATTAAAATTAAAACTTTTTCAATTATTTAGGATGCTGGCATTAATTTGGACACCGCTTATGCTCTTGCAACTGAGTTAAAACGATAAAATTCCAAGTAAGTCCTATCTCTAAAAGCACAATGGGAGGTAGATCTTTCAGTTATCAGGCTCCTCTCCTGTGGAACCAGCTTCCACCTTTAGTCCGTGAGGCAGACACCCTGTCTAGTTTCAAATCTAGGCTTAAGACCTTCCTGTTTGATAAAGTTTATAGTTAGGAAGAGGTAGAGAAGACAGCCTAATCCGGTTGGGGGAGGAACTCAGTCTTGACAGACGGTTCTCCTTTGCTCTACCTTCTTCATGTCTCACTCTATAGGGTTAAGTTATGTAAGTTTTTCCATAGTTATGCTGCTATAGGCTTAGACTGCTGGAGGACAATCTGACCACTTCTCTCTCTGCTACTTTCTTCCTTTGTCCAATCTACTTAGTTACCGTTATGTCAACCTTGTTAACCTTTTGTTTTCTCTTAGTGTTCTTCTCTCCATAGTAACCACACCTGGGCTGGCGTTCTGTTAGCTGAGACAGCTTCTTGGATGAGAACATGGGCTGAGATGCTTCCAGTGACGTTCTACAACTGCTGCTATAAACTCTTTTATTTCAGTGTCCTGTGCTTCTAATTTAGCTTTCTGTCTTTTCAAACCCCCAGTCGGTTGTGGCAGATGGGTGCTTGTACTGAGCCTGGTTTTGCTTGAGGTTTCTTCCTGTTAAAGGGGAGTTTTTCCTCTCCACTGTCGCTACATGCATGCTCAGCATGAGGGATTGCTGTAAAGTCAACGACAACACAAGCCTTTGTTTCTGCCTGCTGATTCCAGAGGAGTGAATGCTGCAAGTCAATGACTCGATGCAATCTGCCGGGGTTCCTTAGATTGGAAACTTTTTCAAATTGATTTGTTAGAATGTATCTTTGATTTTAAATTATTTTCTGTGAAGTGCCTTGAGACGACACCTGTTGTAAATTGGCGGTATATAAATAAACTGATTCTTGATTCTTGACTTTCCTTCCTGTAGGAGATCCAGCATAGCCCTGAAATAGGGTCACGGTTATTTGTCTTCCGTCAAAACGGTAAATTCTGCGCAAGTTTGACGAAAAAATGTTGAAGTTCCGGTTTGTTGAGCTCTTTGTAACCACAGTTGTTTTCAAGTATGTCTTTCCTCTCTTTATCTGTCATACGGATAATAAATGTGTGAACAGGGAAGTGTTCCACTTAAATTTTTATTGGTCACTGACATTCTAACATATCAGAAACCCTGAGGTGCAATTTTTAGTTGTTTAGAAATTTCAGAGCCAAAATTTGTGGCAAAAATCGGCCACACGTACGTTATCACTATACGAAAACGAGTAAATGTTTCTTTGCCTGAATAAAAAAAAAAAATTATGTTCGTTACTTAATATGCATTCTTTTGCTTACTTGTAAACTTAGATCCCAGGTAGCAAGGAACAATCCAAACCTGTTTACTGGAAATCGTGGGACAAAAACACAATGCTCATGATCAGTAATGTTGAACACCTTTAACGGATTTTTCTTTTCCTCCAGGAAGTTCAAGATGTCTCGGGGAATTTCCTGAGGTTTCTTATTATTGTAAACAAATCTTCCTTTCCTGAACCGCATGAGTACCCTCAGGGCTTAAGAAGAACATGCCTCATATCCTCCATGGTTATGTGGAAATCACAAAAACAATAGTTTTTAACTATAAAAGAAAAACTTATATGAACTCACTAAACTGTATACTAGTGTTAACATGGTATTCCAACACTCTGTAACTTGACCTGTGACGCACTTTTGTTGTTGACTCCTAACATATTAATGATAAATCTTTGCCAATCATCAAGTGTAGTCTACTGATGTGCATAGTCATTGTGAGTCAGTTCTGTCAAAGCCGTCATTTTTGATCTCTGGATGTAATTACATGGATCTCTCTTTAAGAAAGTGGAGATTTAACCTATGCATTTGCCGTGGTAGAATAATGTCCTTTAAACAGGAAATTGAACACTCGAAATATCAGCAGTTTATTATTTGTTTGACCTTTGCATAATTAGAAGCACGTCGTAAGGGAAGATTTTAAGATCCATATGGAAAACCTGAAACTGTGAGCTGTATTCTGAGTTGTGTGTGTTTAAGGTTTCCCCACAATAGTTTAAATACCTGGTAGTTGGTTTTATCTGCAGAACAAAGATTTCCAACTGCCTCAAAGATGTAGAAGGAAAACAGGTTCTTTACAGAAGACTGTTGTCTGTGAGTTACATGAGAACACACTGCTGGTTTGAATTAATTTAAGAATAAGAAATACAAATTGCATAACGTGTTTGCAAAATTATGTTTCTTATCAAATAAAATGAAGAAATAAAGACTAGTCTTCATGGTTTTAAATCTGGCGAGACGTGTGGAGAGTAGCCTCTTTGCAGATGCACATCCACAGTCCATGTAGTTTGTTACGTATAGATCTAATTGCATGTGTGCTACAGTCAGTGTCTCCAGACAATATGGAAAATGACACAATACACAACAAATATTTCCCCATTAAGTTTCCCAGGCACTTCGGCTGCGTGCCCCTGTGGTCCCATACATTGACACGTGTGCTCCGCCTGTGCAGCTGCTCTGATTCGACTCATCAGCAATGCGGCGTGATGGAGAAGCTTCCTGCCGCTTGGTGGTTTCCAGCTCAGCCTTTTAGAGTGATTGGTTGCTTGCAGCAGCTGCCTCTTCGCCGCAAATGTGTTGAGATGTTCGAACATTGGATGTTCATCGGCTGCTTCCACTGCTTTTGGTTTAGAGCCACAAAGATAAAACAATAAATAAAAATGTGATATAATTGGTAAACATAATACATACAGATGCATCCAAGTTATTGGTAATAGAATAATTAGCATTGTTTGTTCTAGATTGCAATATTTTAGGTAATAAAATAATTGTATATACCTTGAACTTCTACAATGTTATTTTCAAGTGAAATGACTCTAGAGCACTTTACACTATAATCAGTCATTTCTAATCTGATGATGGTAAGCTGCACTGTAACTCCAGCTGGTCAGGGGTTAGCCTGCTGCTAAGTAGGCACCACCTAGCCCTCTGACCCCCACAAACGGGTGAGTTCAAAGAAAACGAACGTTGGCTCTGGAAGTACACTCATTAACGTGGGTAACCGGAACCTCTGAAGGATGACGGATAGGTGAACTGATGATCCAGGTAAGTGAAGAGTGCTTTGATTATTTGTGAAGTGGAGGTTTACCGCCATGGAGAGATGACCGGATCTGAAGGGCTCTGCTGGTTTGTGGTAGTGTTGTTGTTGGTGTTTGCAGGTTAGGGTGTTCAAGAATGGTTGAGGCTTTTCCGCATTGTAAGATTACTTGTGGAGTACCACAGGGTTCTGTTCTTAGCCCAATTCTATTTACTATATACATGCTTCCTATTGGTAAAATCATCAGACAGCATGGTGTTAATTTCCACTGTTATGCTGATGATACACAACTGTATTTATCTATAAATCCCGATGAATCCAGTCAGTTTGGTAGATTACAGGCATGTCTAGATTACATAAAAATGTGGATGACTTTAAACTTTCTGCTCTTGAACTCTGAAAAGACAGAAGTTGTTATCTTTGGACCAGAACCTCTAAAAAAGAAATTGCTTAGTCAGCCACTTGACCTGGATAGAATCAGGTTGGCATCTGGTGACAATGTAAAGAACCTTGGTGTTATTTTTGATCAGGAAATGTCTTTCAAGTCTCATAT
>JAVLVB010000712.1:219226-230059 GCA_032876305.1 Orestias chungarensis | reverse complement strand
ACACACACACACACACACACACACACACACACACACACACACACACACACACACACACACAAGGGTTATCTGCTCTGCTAGTTTTCAATCTACTCCCTGATTTTGCCCTGATATTTGTCAAGTTTGATTGTGATTGTTAATATTTCTGCTCTCTTACATACAGAACCTTCTGCATTCAAAGAGATAAGGCTGTTGTACTGGAAACGGTATTAAGGTTTGAGGTTTTTTTATGGTATTGAAACAAACCTGCGTACCTCATATTAACAAGATGTCAAGTGGCTGGAGTATCATAGTAAGTTTATAACTTAATTAAAGACTTTGATCAACTTACGTTAGGAGCTCACTTTTATATTCTCTAGATATTGAGAATAATGTCAGACAATGATATGACAGTTGGAAGAAAGGATGTATTTCTAAGTTTATGGAAACAGAATATTTTCCTTCTGTAGTTTATGGGCCTCCAATAAAGCCTCAGACCACCCTTTATATTAATGTCAAGTTCTCTGCTTAAGATAGTAAACCATTTGAAGAGGAAGGGGCTGTGGGTAGTGTTGTTCAATTTACAGTGTCAATAATCCATTTCTGTTAAAATGATGGAATCCAGAAGACGTTGAGCTTTACTTAGTGTTCACAACCTGTGTTATTGGTTAACTCTCAGTCGCACATGAAACCAACCAACCAGCTAAGTTTCAAAAGGTAATCCTCCTATTGTTGTTAGGAACAGCAGAGTGAGATTTAACCTACCTGTCATATCAACATATTTAGTCGACATAAAATGATGCAAGTCAAAAAAATATTTTCCGATTCATAGTTTCAAGAGAATAGGATGTATAAACAGAACAATGCCATTAAAAATGTAAAAGAAAAGTATTTAATAAAACTCAAAATAAGCCACACTTTCTTACTTCTTTAGCTATATAGGCTTTGGCTTGTTTTGAATCATGTGTAGGAGTAATAAACAGGCAATTGCAAAACTGGAACAAGTAAATAGGAGTCGGGATGTGACGTGTAATGATCAAGTTTCAAAACAAGACAGCGTGTCACGAGGTTGGGAGGACCCTAATGAAGAACTCTCCGTAACACTGTATACTTGTTGGTTCATGTGCCTGATATTTAATACAGGAGCTGGGTTTTAAACACGGCTGTACACACTTTTATTTACAGGAGCAACATGTTGAAAGAGCTCTGTGTGCTGCGGCTGATGTCCTCTAAATGAGAGCTGCTGACATTCAGAAATATGACACTAAGTGGCAGCTGCATCTTTTAATCACAGCCTCTGTATCAGGAAAGCTTTTATGTCTCCTTTCACTATTTCCTTTGCTCTCCATGATTTGCTTTTGTGCTCTAAGATTGAAAGGATATGTACCTGAAGTTTAAACTCCTATTTGCTTTTTAAAATTAGGAAAATTAGGAATTATGTGTGACAGAACAAAACTTATAGGTATAATAAAAATGCTGGAACTACCTAATGATTAGACTTTTGGTTACTAGTTAAATCTTCTGTAATCATGTTAAATATGTTCAACAATGTTCAAAGTTTATCACAGAGCAGCAGAGACGTATAGGACCCACAATCACGAATCCACTCAGACCTAAGGACAGTGCAGAGAGACAAAAACCAGAGTTCCCAGCTACAGCCCATAACTCTATAGGGGCAACATGGTAACACAACGCTGACTAAACCTTGGCTAATGTACTGCTGACAGTTGGAGCAGTAATGTAAAGCATGCAGGACTAAAACTAGAGACTTCTGCTCCGTAACAAGTCACCGTATTATCTGTTCAGTTGATCTGTATCTTTAGTCTGCAGTAAACATTGAAGATATAAACCACAGGGTCTAAAAGCAAGGATGCAGTCTTGAGGGTATTTTTCGGGGCATGTGGACAGACAGTCTGCTCCAACATTATTTTGAACTTGATGTTTTGTTTGAGTTGCTTTTTGACATTGTTGTTTTTAGTTTTCTCAACAAAATTTCGGCTGTTTACCTAAAGATGCACCGATACTTAAATATCCATCTGATGCCTCACATTTCTACTAAAATACTTCTGCTATTCGCCTCCATTTTGTGCACTATGGGAAAATTATCACACAGTGCACCCAGAACTCTTACCCCTAAAACTGCATTATTACTTTTTACATATTTCCCTCAAGTTGTCACCAAAACAACCCCAAAAAACCTCATTACCAGACCCTGTGGTGTTAAATCCACTAGAGGGACAGGAGTATCTCATCTTTTATAGTGGACAAGTCAAGTAAACTAACTCTGCTGGGTTTGTTTGTGTACCTTCATTTCTATTTCACAAACTTTATGTTTCAAAACTAGGAATGATAGATATGTGCATAAATACGACTGCAGTGATGAATAAACAGTCCAGCATAGTATAATAATCTGGAATACCTCCTCTCCTTCCTCTTCTTCATCCAGACTACCCGGCACATCTCGTTGCTCCATAGTGGACTCACTTTGGACTCTTACTATTTCATCTGGTGTGCTGTCCATCAGAGAGGGCTGGTCAGGAAATGCCCTAATTAGAGGACCTGGTTCCTGCTGGACCAGCCACGTCTCCAGCTCTGTCTGAGGAACCTGTGAATAAACGCCTTGGATAAAAGCTTTTTACTAGAATAACCTATATCTTAAAATATATATACAGTATTATGGTAATAACACAATAGAATTTTGTGATCCTCCTATGTTAATCTCAACACTGTAAATGATTTATTCAGATTCTGGCTTTGGGTGTGAGTCTTAAATGTTTTGTCTTCTAAATGATGCGCAAGAAATTAATACCACAAACTAAAATTTGGGTGCTCATCTACATCTTTGGTGTATTTTTTTTAGTAAGACAAGGTAAAAATTACACATACAGGCAAAAATCTAAACACGTTTCTGGTATGATTCTGTTATTGATTTTAAAAGCAACACATTTATCATTGCAGTGATGAATGTAAGTAAAATTCTGACTTCAACCATATCTAATAATGCTGTTCCTACAAACCAGTGAAGCTTCTGAACATGCGAGTCCTGTTAATGTGTCAGGATGCCAAAAAGAAAGCCCAAGACACGTTACCCTACCTGTAACGGATCCACAGAGTGGACCCAGCCTAACAGCCTGCGGGCAGTGAAGAACTGCCGCAGATCCACGCTCTTGGGATGCAGGTGGTTGAAGAGGTTTCGCAGCTGTGCAGAGGGCTGACCCTGGATCAGGTTAGGCCGGGATCCAGGCAGGTACTGATCCATTCCCACAAACACTTTGACTCCACAAAGACTCAACAGGATGACCATCTGAATTAGTCCCTCCAAGAAGTATTTCTTTAGAAGCAACATAATCCCTTGTCTGTCTAGAAACCTTTTGGGTTATAATGGAAATGTTGCCCACCACTCTGGTACTTCTGTCATTTGGTGTGATTCCATAACATGTGTCACTTTAAAATGATGTGAGCAACTGTGGACTTTACAATAAATGTAATAAATGGTTAAAACTTATTTTAAAACAATATAGAAAGGAAATTGTTGCTATTTTGTTAAAGATTATGGCAGACGGCTGGCCCGCCCTACAGCTTCACTCCAACAAGAGCAGGATTTGAGCTGAATTTCTATAAGGATGGCAGATAATCATGTTGGGTCTTCTTCAGAGTGGAAGTTTGACTTTGTACAGGAAATAAAGCAGAAAAGGGAGATCTATATTATTTCCACAGGATAAAGTTTACAGGGATCAATGCTTGTCTTTTAGATTAAACTGTGAATGTTTCTTTGTATTTCATCTCAAACAAACCTTGTTGCTAAAATTACAAGCAGTTATCCACATTTAACACTTTTAAATAACTCTGATGAGCAGCTTCCAGTTATAATTAAGTAAATGGTTTTAGCCAAGTTTCAGTTTTCAGTGGTAGCTAAACCTCAGAGGCACAATGTTCAATCTACACATTATAGTATAAAGTCGGAAGAATAATAAACCTGCTTTAAACAAATATGTATTCAAAGCTTTTGATGTTTTAGCATTTAAAAGCCTTTTAAATTAAGAGACATTTTTGGTGTTAATCCTAACTTTCCAAGATAAAGAGAGATATAGAAAAGTCAAAGTAATATGTTCCACAATGGAACGATGCCTGTAACAATATGTCAATATGCAGGTTTCACAATGTTTGCAGCCTCCATAAACAGATCCTTATAAACTAACAAAGCTAGAAAAGCAATCAGTGCAGTCAGTGTTGGAGCTTCAAAACAGCTACGACTAAGAGGAGCCCATGTAAATAAATGACACAAACAAGTGAATGAGATCATTTCAAAGAGATAAACATACTTCCTGTTCATCCACCATCTTAACATCGGGGTGAAGGGTTCGTCTTACCAGGCTGACTCTGTCCGCTGTTCAGAAGCTTTCCGTCACTCACTTCCAGGATTCTGTTTCTGTTCTGACCGACTTGGAGGCTGAGACTTTTTAAAGCAGCTGCCCTGGAGTTGGCTCCCCCTCCCAGTGAGTCATGGTGTCCCATCATTCTGTTGGTGAGCAGCAGCACAGAGTTGCATCACTCTTTAGGCTGCAGTGGGCTTCTCTGTGTTTGGTAACGTAACACAGCAGGTAGACAGTTCTGTCCTCCAAACATTGGCAGATCTCATGTGAGTTGACCAAAGGTGGCTGATAGTTCCCAGCAGAGTTTGTATACACCAGGCCTGAAAGTTACTTTCATTTGCTTCTCTCAGGACGTTTTTTACCCCTTTCTACAAAGCTGGATAGCAAGTTCTCCAGCGATAAGACAAACAAGTGGATAGTGAGACGTAGAATTGCCTCTTTTTTTTTAACCATCACACTCAGATCTGAATTGAGACTCTGGCTGGTGCAAAAATGTAAATATTACGTCCATCAGGAGACACAGCAGGGCAAAAACTAGGGCCTAATATTTGGTGTGCAGAAAGCTGTTCAGAACTTGTTTTAGGTTGTAATGGTAAATGTATTTTCCTTTTATTGCCTCTTTATTTTATGATGGTGCTTACGCTGTCAAATTTCAGTTTATCCGTAATTGATGAAGTTGTTTGGATAATTTGGATTTAGTTTTTTGATTAGTGGGTAGAAATGTTATCTATGATGTTTGGGAGATTCAAGTTTGATGGAAGCATCCTAACTGGTCTAAAGTGAGTTTCTTAACCAGGTAGTTTCCTGGACGGATGTAAAAGATTCATTTCTAGAAGCCTCTCACGTTAGCCGATATACATTTTATCCACACAACTCCGGCTCCACCCGTAAACTAACAGGCATTATGTAATTAACTGCTTTATTTTATTATTTGGTTGGTGTGTTACAGGATCTATGGTCTGTAGGATCAGGAAAAGGGCAACATAAATCTCTACATGCCCCGCATGAACCTAGACACGTTAATCCCACAGACCCCATCAATATTTGAAATGATCTAATTACAAGAAACAGTCATGTGAAAAAAACAGCTTTGGTTTTATTTATTTTAAAACATGACCCATACGTGGACAACTGGCCAAACAGATTTCATTTTAACAAAACAGAATAACACTTTATTAAAAGAACAACAAAAACATAAACTTAATGGCACTTTGTGTTGGACACGTTATCTGTGATTATAAAAAAACACTTTTTTTAACAACTTGTTTCACTTGGAGGTGAACTACTAATATGTTCTTACACAAAAACTCTCTCTGCAGGCTCCATGTTGGGCTAAGGAGCAGATTTAGTTAGACAGCTCCGGAGAATGTCAACATATTTTAAAAAAGGCGACATGTTCTGGATGCACAATATGTGGAATTCACAAGCAAAACTTTAATTTATGCACATATCTAGACAAGGGCTCTACATTTTAAATGAAGCTAAAACACCTGCAGATATTCAATGCATTTGTTTCATGAAAAAACTGCTATAAAATGTATTTGTCACTATATCCAAATTTAAAAAGATTAGTCGCCGCTTTCTCATTTTAAACTCAAGTATACAAGGCCGTCGTGGAAAATCTAAAAGGCCATTTGCAGGTTCAAAGAAGGAGGTTACAGACAAGTGATCCACAATACCTGAAAAACAACTAACCTTTTAAAATATTTTAATCACTTTGTAGAAATCAGTTTTCACTCCGACAGATTTTTGCTGATCATTTTTAAAGCAACATTAGGGTAAAACATGCAAGTGGTAAATACTTATATATATATATATATATATATATATATATATATATATATATATATATATACACAAACATACTAATTATCCTTATTTTTATTATGAAACAGGAACATTGACACGTTCAGCTTCTTCACAATCAAGATCTTTTCTCCTTTCATGTCGTTCTAAGATTCATATGTGACTTACAATTCTCTTGTACTTTCACTCACACTGCAGCTTATTTCATTTATAATCTGGAGCTGGGAATAAGTTTTTTCTATGTGCAAACTTTTAGCAACAGACGCCAACAACAATCCATATCTCTGCTGTTTGTTTAAACACAAATGAACAAGAGTAAGCTGAAACTGTTCATGTTTAATACTTTAGCAAAGAAACGAACTCCAGTGTAATAAAAACATGTTTTCCCATAAATCTGATTTTTTATTTTCTAATCATTAACAAGATTACAGCTGATTATGGACACACTTGTTTCCAGATGCTTCCAACACAGAAACATTGCAGGAATTAAGTCAACGGTTCTCAACTTCTAATTTAGTATTAAGCCAGGCTGCAGGCTGCAGGTGAAGCAAAACGACAAACGTGACATAATTCAGGTCCGTCAATCAAATGAAACAGGACCAATAACCTGGAACAGAGGCAGTAACTTAAGTCTGATTAGCTGTTCTCGTTAAAGGAAAGTTGGAACCGATTTCTTTTGAAGCGGTCTTAGAATAAATTAAGACATTTATAAAAACTCCTAAATGCATCCCTAAAACAGAACATGAATAAATATTCTTCATCTGCAGATTTATAAAAACTGATTTAATCCACTTAAAAACCTTCAGATTCTTTAAATTGGTCACTGTTAATAAATATCATCTTCAAAACATCACAGAGAAACATGTAGAACCCCAATTTGTTTTTGCTTTTTTAACCTGACGAGATTGTTTCATTAAACATGCAAAACAATAGCTGTGTCTGCAAAATGCAACAATTCCACCTAAAATAACTTGTTTCATAAACTTAAGTAACAAGTTGGTCTTTAGCTCAGAGTAACCTGCACTTTTACTCTAACCAGGTTCTTTACAACAGGATGAACTAATTAATACCAGCCTATTGCCTGGTTTAGTTGTTGCTATGTGGTTATAATTTATGTTTTTTTCAGGACGTATGAGCACTTTAAGGGACAAAAATCATAAAATTATACGATTCAAATTATACTGCAAACCCTAGTCGGATGTTTATCATATCAAATTAGAGTCCCGATCTTATTTCAGGGAATAATGAGCTGCAGCTTGGTAGCTCATTAGCAGAAGGCCATTAGATGGATGCTGGAGATTCCAAACCTGCTAAAACCTAATAAACCATATTAATAAAAACTTAGTTACAGCATTCAACGAAATCCAGATAAAGATTCAAGGCTGTTAAAGTCAGAGCAACCTTTGGCAAAAATCTTTTTTTCTTGACCTGAAGAAAGAAAAAAATGCAGAAAATGTTTGTTTTGGTTTTTTTTGTTCAAATTTAAATGCAAAGCCTCACAAAAACCTCAAGTGTTTACATGAACCTCATATTTATTCACACCAATGCTGGGCAGCAGTAATACTACACTTAGTAGATGAAAGAGCCTGAAGGCCCTGTACCTCTGCATGTATCAGTGGAGCTTAAAGAAAAGTCCTATTTCTATATGTCCTGCCTGGTGAGACAGGAGATGTCCTTGTGTGGTTGTTTTTGGCTGATCGCTAAAGTCTTTTTAATTATGTAAAAATATCCATAACCTGTAACGGACACTCCCAGAAAAGCTGTTCCTCTGTGTGTTTGTGAGTTTGGAGATGACTAGTATGGACCTCCCAGAAAACCACTGAGCTACCTAAGAGCTATTTCTGCTCCTTTATTGTTGACATATTTACATGTTGTAAAGATCAACATAAGGCAGCTTTGAGGATGGTTTGTCCACAGAACTGACAGAGGAAAGCTGCACAGTAAACAAGGAAACAGCTGTTCTTCACTAAATAACCACAACTAAACTGAAAACATTGTCAAACTTGAAACTTTTTGTCTTGTTTGGTAAGTTTTCAAAATATTAAAATATGCATCACTGCTCTTTCTTGCCCTTGGTCACTTGGTTCACCTCCTCCTTGTCGTTTAGGACCCAGCCTCCTGCTCCTGCCCCAGGGCCTCTAACAGGAGCCCCATGGGTGTCCCCTTCAGGCCGATGCTCTCCAGTTTGTTTTCCAGCTTGTTCTTTAGGTTCTGCAGCCTGATTGAGGAATGAACGAGGACCACTAAAAACAGGGACAGGTAGAAAAATAAAGTCTCAACACAATAAAGGTACGTTTGTTACAGTCTACTCTAAACATTAATGAGGATGAACAACTTTACAGTTCTCCAGCAGAATTCCCCAACCATGACTAGTTTTATGCTAATGTCATTTTCCAACAGGATTTCATACCAGCTCACTGACTTTGACATTTCCATGACTGACTGATCAGCAACAGCTATGAAGGATCTATGGAGTACTGCCAAAAACAGGATGTGAGACACCAGAGACAACAATGCAGATAAGGTAAAGGTCTCTGGAATAGAATCTGGGCTTCCTGAACATAACACAAAATAAGCTGATCGCCATGCAACCCTTGGTAGATACAGAAGTTAATGGAAAATAGACCGGACCAAGCTTTCAAATGCATAAACTGTACAGTATACGCAGATCTTCTGAGGTTCAGATTTCCTGTTTGATGACTTAATTGTCGAGAAACCAGATGTTGTTTTTCACAGGCTTTGCACAATCCTCAAAAATACAGCAGCCGAAATGTCTCTTCATATATACTAAATCTATATGATATCAGACTGATATTTCAAAATGAGTATTGCAAATAAATGAGCTTTTGAATTATTCAAATTTACTGAGCTACACCGAAATCCAGAAACTGAAACAAGTTCAGTCACTGAAAGAAAAGAATAAACTACTTGGCAGGAAACGCAGTGGCTGAACTGCAAAGCTAATATTGTACATAAAGACGGATGTGTGTGTAAAGTCTTACTCAGTATTGGACTCGCTGCTCCTAACAGGAACACAGCCACTCCTCCCAGCATAGATACCAACAGGTAGCTGGCCAAGAGAATGGCGAGGACGGCAAATAATGGGTGATTTCTACGAAAACGGCGGATGAGAGCTTTGTTCTCTGCAGCCCAGACAAAGCCCAGGAACAACAGGGCAACCACGGCCATCCCAACAAACATCTGGAGCGGCTGGAAATACCTGATGACAAAAATACACACATTAGAGTTCTGGAGATCCTCACGTGGACTTCATTCACTTTGTACTGTTTAAGTCATATTTAGGGTTAATAGCAATAGTTTTACAGACTTCTCTACTACAACTAGTGCTACAGGCGCAGGATAATAAACCCTTGCAGACAGAAAAAGAAATGCTTCTGCCTTTCTTCCCAACAACGTCCCTTTCCCATATATTTGGAAACTACCCCTAAATCCCTTCTACTTACTTTAGATGTGCTACAGCTTTCAGGTTTGATCATCACTTAATACCAAAGCAGACGGATTCTCGTTGGAAGGTAACCAACGTTATAACACTAGTTAAGTTATCCCTAGAGAACAGAATTAAACTCACAAGCAACTAAATGTAGTTTGCATCTATGCAGAAGTGCTATACAGGATATGAATATCTGCTTATATCTATACAGTAATGAGATTATAAATATCCATTATAAATATGCAGAGATTATATAAAGATAAACATGGTCAAGTGCATGTAAGGGGTGTGTGTGTGTGTGTGTGTATGTGTGTGTTTTAGTGTGTGTGTACATGTGTGTGTGTACGTGTGTGTTTGTGTGTGTGTGTTTTAGTGAACGTGTGTGTTGTGTGTATATGTGTGTGTGTGTATGTGTGTGTGTTTTAGTGAACGTGTGTGTTTGTGTGTACGTGTGTGTTTGTGTGTGTGTACGTGTGTGTGTGTGTGTATATGTGTGTGTGTGTATTTGTGTGTGTGTGTATATGTGTGAGTGTGTGTGTGTACGTGTGTGTATACGTGTGTGAGTGTGTGTATGTTTATGTGTGTACGTGTGTGTATGTGTATGTGTGTACGTGTGTGTATGTGTGTGTGTGTACGTGTGTCTGTGTGTGTGTGTGTGTGTATGTGTGAGTGAGTGTGTGTACGTGTGTGTGTGTGTACGTGTTTGTATGTGTGTACGTGTGTGTGTATACGTGTGTGTATGTGTGTATGTGTGTGTGTGTATATGTGTGTAGGTGTGTGTGTGTGTGTATGTATATGTGTATACGTGTGTGTGTGTGTAGGTGTGTGTGTGTGTGTGTATGTATATGTGTATACGTGTGTGTGTGTGTGTGTGCATTCATGTTGACACCAAAAATGACAGTCTAAATGTAGCCTTTACTGCCATTTTAGACTCAATTGGCTTCACTCAAAAAATCCAAACACCTACTCACTCTCTTGGTCACACTTTAGACCTTGTACTGACTTATGGCATTGAGTGTGAAAATATTATAGTGCTGCCTCATAACCCTCTCCTTTCTGACCATTTTTTGATAACTTTTGAGTTCTTTTTCACTGAGTACTTAAAATCTGAAAGAAAATGTCTTTATAGTAGGTGTCTATCGGAAAACGCTGTAACAGCCTTCAAAGAATCCATTCCACCTCTAATTTCTTCAGTATTTCAGAAAAACGCAGTGGAGGGCAACA
>JAVLVB010000712.1:196293-212870 GCA_032876305.1 Orestias chungarensis | reverse complement strand
GTTTCCCCCTCCTTACAGATGATTTCTTGTTTGTGGTTCTCTGTAGCCCTTGTTGCCCAAAATGTTTATGATGGATAAAGATAACCAGTTTTCAACATATTAAACCACATTTGTTTGAAGGCTCAGTTCCACAAGCACATGCTCTATAGGTAGCTTAGCGCCAGATAGTCATTTTTACAGAGAAACTCTCTGATGGTGGCAGTTGGAAAGCAAAGTCTGTGACATGTGTTAGTCTGCACAGTTTACTTTTTCCATGACTTTGGGATGGCAGTTTCAGTCACAACGGGAGAAACATGCATTGCTAACAGAGGCTGCTGAACCAAAACGACTCCACAAACGCATCAACAACTCAAGCAGGACGTCTCAAAATAATGGAAAAAAAACCTGCATCTAAAGCTCTGCTGACCTCACTTGGCTCAGTTATGGTCAGTGTTTATGATTTATCAGTAAGAAAGAGACTGTGCTCCAATGTTCCAAGGTAGAACCGCTGCCAGCCAAAAACAATAGAGAGACAATTCTTACTCACATTTGCCTAAAACATCGTAAGGATTCCTAAGCTTTGGGAAAAAATAGTTGAATGAAAAGAGTGAAGGGGAAGGATTTTGGAAGGTGTGTGTAAAAACCAGCGACGGTTAAATGTACTCGTGGGAATATGATGGTTTGGAGCTGCTTTCCTCACTAAAGGCAGGGACAACTTGCCACATATGGTGGATTCAGGCCAGAAAACCATGCAGGAGAGAATCTAGTCAACAGTGCGGAACCATGAAGCCAGTCAGCCTTCAGTTAAGCTGCAGGACAACGATGCGAGGCCCTTTAAGAGACCAAGCAAGCAGAACTAATAAAGGAAACACTGCATTTGTATTTATACATGTTATCATTAGGATAAAAACTAGAATTCCTAACGCTGTAATCTGTAGGCAGTAAAACAGTTTTTGTTTTGTTTTATCTCTCCATATTTGGCTTGTGTCTTAATGTTCGCCGTCTAAAGTGCCAACAGTCTCACTACCTCCATCTCTTGCAACCGAATCTTCCATTTGATCACCATGAACAATGCCTGAAGAAATCATCCTTGCCATACAATATTTGCCCCATTTAAACTGAGCTTGGGTGGCGTGTCACACAGGGTGTGTGTGTGTAATCTTCTAGTTGCCTTCTCTTTAGGTGCAGGTATCATAGTTGTATTTTAAGGTTTGCGTGTTCAGGCTAACGCCGTTGTTTGTTATGTTGTGTTTATTGTCGAACCAGCAAATTGGCTAAAGAAAAGAAACCAAACCGAAGTGGCCCAGATAAACGGATCATGTGTAATGTGCACCTAACCTCAGTGCTTAACATGAATGTAAGGGGGATTCTCTTTTCACCATGTCTGCAGTTCTGACTATGTTCCCTCAGGCTTTTCTTTTTAAATGTCATGAAGTTGTGCTTTAGTTGTTTTCTTTTTTCCTTTAATGTTTTCCATGACTGTCAGAGAAAGAAAGAAATCAAACCTCCTTTTCATTCCTGCATCCACCTTTTCAAACATTTGTGGGGTTTTTCTCTAAATTCTCTGATTCCTTAAACAATCCAAATGTTTTCAAAGTCTCTTCTTTTTGGTTTATTCAACACATTTTACCAAAAGACTTAAGATTGAGTGCTTTCCTAATGGTAAGCTGTAGGTGAGGGGGGTTAAATGAAGCCGTCATCATTTACTCTCCTTCCAGCACTGTGGCTCCGGTTCTGGTCAAAGTTCTGTGATACACTCTGACTGTAAATCTCCGCTAGTCAGTGCATAACAGAACTTTGTCCCGTTTCTGAAAACTCTTCAGTAGGACAGCCGGAGACCTGTAGCAGGACCAGGCAGGACGGATGGCGATGTCTTTAAAGGAGATTATTCAAATAAAAAACATCCAAACACCAAAGAAACACAACATTTTAGTGGGAAACCTGCTGTGAAAAAGAAGCAAAAAAGGAAAACCAGAAATTATGGTGTACAATTATAGCTCGGATACACGATCTGGAGAATATGGATGTTCTTCAGCTGCCTTAATCTACAGATGAATAACACAGAAGGTTGAGAACAAAGTACCAACATTATCTGGATGGACAGATTTAAAGAGGTGTAAGAGTATTCCCATATGAGAGGAGGCCTTAAAAGCAGATTATCTGGCAACCCAGGAATACAAAAATCTGTTTATGTATTATAAAACTCTTCTCTGATTTAAAAAGAATGGGAGATTTACCCTTATAGTAAAGTTTTATTCCAGTATGAATGTAACTGGAGATCCAACACAAGTAAAAAAATCTCCTTTTGTGTTGCTGCAGGAACCTTCTCTCTATACGGTGAAAGCTGTTTTTATTCTTGATAACGATGGCACCAGACTTCTGTCTAAGGTAAGGTTTAAAGAACTTTATTAGCATTTGAACTGTAAATATGATAGAATTAGCTATGTTAGTTTATTCATGTTTTCCTTATCAGTGTTTAATAAACTGTTATATAGTTTTACCGTTTCCTGTGGTTTCAATACTATTTTGTTGGCCTAAAATGTTCTTAATTTCCAGCTCAAAGGTCCCTTTAATTATTGTAGAATTTATATTTTAATCATTTCTTTAAAACACCTAAAAAAAAAACAACTTTCGTTTTAAACATATTTCCCACAAACTTACAGGCTACAATTACAACAAAAACATGCAATAAAGCCCACTAGCTTTATGGGTTTACGTTATTATTATGAGGTGAGTCTTCCCCGTCCATCTCTTCATCACAGGTGTGTCCTCAAGTTCATGCTACAAAAATATACCTTCGGTTAACTGTGATCTCCACTTTCAAAGCTGTAGTGTCATCTTGAAAAGCTAACTGGCTTTATTGGATAGACAGGACATGTTTAGTCGGACTCATCTTGTTCTTCACCTTCTGTAATCTCAGCTGATTTGACTGGATTCCCTCTTTTTTAGTACTATGACCCTGAGCTGTACCCAACTATGAAAGAGCAGAAGAACTTTGAGAGCAACGTCTTCAGCAAAACACACAAAGCAGACAGTGAGTTTCTATATTTTGAAGCCTTCTTTTGTTCCTTGTTTACCGCTTTATTCTACTACACAGGGAAATCACACGTGTCTCTAGTGAGTCCTCTAAAGCACGTCTTACACCGAGCTGGTTTCTGCTGACAGTTTTCTCACATTGACTTGTTGGTGACCTTTAGTAGCCGTTATGGCTTCGGGAAATTTAAGGGAGTTTGATGTTCAGAGAAACCTGATCCCACTCTTTACACTCTTTTATAGAAATCCAGCATTGATACCTGATATCCTGTTCCCTTCCCTGTCCCCCCACCCAGTATGGAACCATTTGTTCAACACTCCACCCTCTGTCCTCCTTTCTGCAACCCTGCATCCTCTTATTACACTCGTATATTTCTATCTTAGTTTCTTTGCTAATATCTTATTTCCTCCTCCTTCCTTGCATCTATTTTTTTGTTTTCAAATGAATGAATGAAGTTACTAATCATGCCTACTCATACCTTTTTTTATATTTGTAGATGAGATAACGTTCCTGGAGGGGATGACCATCGTGTATAAGAGTAGTATAGATCTTTTTTTCTATGTTGTGGGAAGTGCTCAAGAAAATGAGGTACAGTGATTTTTAGCTTTTATTCTTCATGTAACTTACAAGAGTTTATTTTATAATTTTTTTTCTAGAGAAATTTCCAGTTCCATTCACCGTTTTATCCACTTATGTCATATTATGGGCTTTTATTTGTACCATTCTTTTTCCTGTGTGAAATGATTGAACTATATTGTGTTTAAAGGTCAAAATTATACCTATTTTTAGAAATATTTATCAATTCTGGAGTCTAAAGTCTTTGCTTGGTGTATCATAAGTGGTTAGTCTAGAATTTCTTCAACAAGCAGAAAGCCTGTTAACTTCTGGGGAATAAAATTCATGAGATATTTCCTTTTTCTTTTTTTTTACCAGCATATAAAAGACAGTTTTTATTCAGATTAAATAAATAGAAACTCAGAACCATGAAAGAAATTGAAGGAGGTGTGAAGATCTAAGAAGAACTACAGATGTACACAAGTTTTAGCTTTTTTCTACAAGATCTTCACTTCAGACTAGATATGGGTTAATTATTTGAAGTTATTCTGATGGGTCATCATTTCGTCATGTTCTGGAAGATGATCCCATGTTAAATATATAATTAAGACACATTTGGCATAGATGACGACCTAACTGCGCATGGGTGAACATCCCACATTATTTATTATCACATAGCACTTAGTTTAGGACTTGGTTTAAAATCCGTTCTAGTATTGTTCTTATTTATTTTTTCTCTTGGTAGCTGATGCTGATGTCCGTGCTGAACTGTCTGTTTGACTCTGTCAGTCACATCCTGAGGTAACTTTATTTATTTTAAACACTTTAAACAAACAGAAACTATAAAAAGATACTATAGATTTTTGTGAAAATCTATAGCAAATGTTCGCTGGATTCCTGAAGCACAAACTAAACTCTCCTGGGAGTAAAGTTTCATCTTAAGTTTGCTGAAACTGCTTTACATTTTTTGCCAAAAGCACTTTTTTATTTTATTTTTTGTTTTATTTTTTTATGGTATGGTGTTGTGATTACTAGTTTTTTAATGAGATATGAGTATTTTACAATGAGATTGGAAGACCACTCCTTTCAGTACCATGCAAAACAATATATATACAGGATAAACAGAAATAGAGCATAGTGGTTGTTCTATATAATACCTTTTACATACAGCCTCCAGTAAATAAAAGTACAGTCGCAAAAGCACCAAAAAACTGTATTCTGCAAACAGAAAGATCATCTTTGGATGGATTTGAAATGTTGTAGCAGTTACATTTGAAAGTCAAACACGTGCAGAATCCATTTATATTATTACGTTTCCTCTGTTGCTTGTTAATCTTGTCAGATTTATTTGACAAGTCTCATGCAGTTGTGGGTCTGCATGTATAGAAACTTCCTAAAAGTCTTTTGTTTTGTTTGTTTTTTCAGAAAGAATGTAGAGCGGAAGTGTTTACTGGACAACATGGAAGGAGTGTTCCTTGTAGTGGATGAAATCATTGATGGAGGGTAGGTAAACAACTACTGAACAGTTACTAAACTTTTTAAAGGTCTCAGTGTGAATTAGATATTTATCTCTGTTGGTCATTTGTAGAATAGCATGAAGATTCACTCCACCCACTCCTGACTGACTGCTTTCTTGTGTTGCCAGGGTGATTTTGGAGAGTGACTCCCAACAGGTCTTACAGAAGGTTAACTACAGGGTAAGACGGCTGTAGTTCATTGTTATGTACAATTATATCCACATCCGTGTTTTTCGCATTTGAAAATGGAATAAGAAGCTTGTTTGTGGTCTAAATCTTTTAGCTTGTTTTAATTATTTTTCTAAGATTGGCTGAAGCTCCCTACTATGTTTTCAGTGGCGTCTTGCCTCACCTTTCTGTCTCTCCTTCTTCCTGTCTTTCCCTGTTCTGATTGGTGTCAGCATATGTCTGAGTCAGCCTATGGCTTCGTCCTGTTTGATTACATCACCGGTAACCTAGAGGCACAAACAGACAGGAGCCAGCTGCTGTAGACAGTCAGACAAAACCCAGGGTGAGAGAGCGTTGGAGGGAGTTCCTGAAAGCTGGCAAGAGACACTGACTGAATGAATGAGAGTGAGATGGAGACAGCTGGGTGCTGGAGGGGCTTTACAGATAACAAGATTATGTGAATGCATGTTGAGAGCATGCAAACTGACCCGCTTATTGACCTTGATCAAAGTCTTTAGACTTGGTTTATCAATAACTACACAAATATCAAACCCAACCATCCATCTAGCTATGGTGGCTCTGCACTGACTGACTGAGCGAGAGTGTTGTTACCCCACAGCCAAGACATGAGCATGTGTAAAATATCACTGCTACACAGTTTAGAAAACTGCTGTTCTCCATCTGAAGGTGCCTACATTTCTTTCGGAGTGACCAAAGTTTACCATTTTTTATTTTACAGGCTGATGACAATCCGTTAAGTGAACAAAGTGTGTCCCAGGTAAGTCACACTGATGAGCAAATAGATGATAACATATTACGCCACACAATTATTTTATTGTATCAGATATGCAGTTAGACACAATACAACTGTCATCGCTTCTTTCATCCCTTTGGGATAAATAAAGTATTTTTAAATGGTCCTTAAAAAAAGAACTACCTGAATCAAACTATATCCGATAACTGAAAACACACAATAAGGGATTAACACAATCTCAGCCAAAAGTAAATAAAATTGTATATTTAGTTTTCTGTCCAAATGACACAAATAAAAATGGTGATCGTGGTTAGCGGCTTATTGTTACACAGCTGCGGTGGCGGTAGCAGTCGTTCGGAAAGAGTTTGGGGTATCATGACAGTTTACCTCAGGGCAACATGAAGTTACATAGGATAAACAATATTCCACAAAATGTAGAAGCAAAGTGAAATTTGAGCAAAAATGTCAAACTCTGCTTTTGAAGCAGCGTTCTGTGAAGGTGTTTCTTATTGAAGACGATGTATGGAGAACCGTTTTATAACTTAATTAACATTGAAAAAACTGTTTTTCATTACTCCTGCTGCTGCTCTGTTACATATAAAAGCACTTTGAATGTGTTATACATTTAGTAGTTGTAACTAAAAACTCGATAGTAACTTTTGAATAAGCGAATTAAACGTAACCGCTTTGTCTGTTAAACTAGAGTTCACTGGAACGTTTTTACATATTATTGCAAAAACTCTCAGAAAACAAGGAAGGGTTATGGCTTTGCTGCATTCATTTTTCTCTTGTGGTTCAGATCCTTACTTGGACCAGCTTGGTCCTACTACGACAGTTTCAGACCCCTGATCAAACCAAAATAATCTGGTGGATTTTATTTTTATGGTCGCATACACAATGCTGAGTAGATTATGGAAATTTATTTTATATCTGTTCTAGTCAAAGTAGGTGCACATACAAATACACGAAGAAATGATCAAATCATTTTCTTTGGTACCAGGATCAGGACTGTAGATCATCTCATTTCATCTCCCAGAGTCAGACGAACATCGAAGGCTCTTCATGTAGTTGTAGCTGTCTGGCTTTTCTAGCTCCATCAGACTACACATGTCCAAAACATCCTTCTAAGTCATTAACATCAAAGAGTGAAGAATGCTTGTAATAGAATAATAATTGCTGATCCTGCTTAACAAGTTCTCTGAATACTAATATTCTCTCCTGATTTCTTAGCTATGCTTAAAAACACCTTTCTTTCCTGTTTTTCTTTTTTTACTTTTTGATTATTGTTTATTAATATGATGTGATTTGCACTCTAAGTCTCTGTTTACTGCTCTAACCTTAACAGCACCTAACAGAGAAGCTGGCACTGACCACTAATGTAAGTGTAATGTCTTCACACCAACCCAGCATGCCACCTCCACACTTTCAGCTCCAGGGTTGGGAACTCTTTACCAACTACTTACATTTGCATAACACATTTATCATCTCAAAACACATTCAGCCCTATAAGTACATTTTATGATACAGTGTACTGAGAAGTCTACATATTCCTGTTAAAACATCAGTCATCAAACCCCACATCCACTTGGTTTTGTTGTTTAAACCAATTAAACAAAATGTTCAATGTAAGCAAATCCAGCAGGTTGCATGATGTCCAAGAGTAGATAATTGCTAGCGTTGTGTCATCGACTTTCCAGCATTTCCCTCGCACTGAGCATGAAGTGGAGATGGAAAAACAACCCAAAACTACAAACGGGCTCAGTGAATGAATTAAAGTCTTTATAAAGTCAATTAATATGTGTAGGTAATGGAGGAGTATTATGGTGTTGTTTCTTTTAAAGTGCATCAACAGAGTATTAGGTTTAAGAAGGTTACTTCATGTTTAGATTTTGTCCTCTCCTAACTGTGCATACCTGAAGTGTCAGATCCAGCAAATTTAAGTGATTTTTGACCGAGTTCTCTTGGTATTGATCTGGGTTGTGTAAATGATTGACTGTCACTAAATAATCCATAGGCAGGATAAACCCAGTCCAATACTCACGTTTAACATTTTAATGTTTGCATAAACGCCTCAGTCTCACATGGGTCTGACTACCTTTCATTGAAATCTGGTTTCCTGGGAGTATTAAATGAACACCTTGCGCCCCCTGCCGATGAAATATAGAATAACATCCCTACTGATCCTCTATCACACCCAACACGTTCCTGCCCTCTTATGGTGAAATTGTGGTACTGCATCATTTGTTCGATTCCTTAATGCTGCTTGTAAAGGTGATAAAAATCCTATTTTTTGTAATAATCTCCTTTTCTATCCGTTTTAGGTTTTGCAGTCAGCTAAGGAGCAGATTAAGTGGTCTATACTAAAATGACCGCAGAAGAAGAAGATCAGTGAAAAGAACTCTAGTGAATATTTTCTGTCTCAGCTATTTTTGTATGTGAGCAGATCATTGCCTGACAGCTTTTCTGGTCTATTGGTGTGATGGCAGTTTGTTGCTTTTTGTCTGAACTGTATTTAAAGTTTTATTTTGTGTTTTTTGGGTTGGTTTGTTTTTGTTTTTTTACAAGCAATTGTAAAAGGGTAGAAATGCACATGTTGTATTGTAGCAAGTCGAATGTTCCTGTTGGTTATAAAGTGTAAAATAGGAATAGAAACTATTAGGGTTGCAAATAAAGAGATGATAATATATGAATTGGTATGGTCAGTTACAAACTGAAGTAAACATTGCATATCAAGTGGTTGTTTTTTCTTTTTTCTTATTTATTCATGTTTTTCTCCACGGTCTAACAAGCGTGCCCACAGCAAAGTGTTTTACAATATAACCACAATTACTGGTTTTTGATCAACACAGTAGCAGCACAGATATTCTGACTTATACGTAACATTTGTTTTGTTCAAAAATATTTCAAACTGAAACATTTACCAGTCCCAGAGGATTTTTGGACTATTGTACGAGGCCATATTCCTGAAACATGAGTGAACCTTTCAAAAAATACAACATTTGTGAAGGATTCCCCACGATGACACTAAAGTTTCCACACGGTTTGTTTAGAAACCAACACTTTGTGAATAAAAGATGCAAAACCGAAATGTCTTTCTTCTTGTTCAGTGTTTAAATCGATTCATGATGTCATGAAAGATAAGGAAGCTAAAACTAAACTTTGTAAAGAGTGATTAAAAAAAAAAATTTGTTTTACTTTTACAGTGAGAACTTGATATGTTCATTGATATCAAATATTTTCATAACTGAAAGTGGAAAATAATGCCAAAGATTTTTTGTGGAGAGCATGTTACTGAAAAAGAGTTGATTTTATCGGGTGTCGGTTAGACGAATAAAAATGATTGTAAAAGTTTGAATCTGCTTTTTTTTTATTACTGTGCATTATTTCTGTTCTTATTTAGGACCATTTTTAAGAAAAACAACGTGAAACCTCAAATTCCAAATCCTAAGAACCTTAATGAATATTTATGAGCAGCGAGGACCAATTAAAACCAGGAGGGTTGGAGAAGAATGTCATTGGCTGAAGTCATTGACGTCAGCAGTCACGTGACTGGGGTCCTCCAGCCAGTTATTTGCTCTGCTTTGATTTCTCAGTGATCTGATTGGCTGGATACGTGAACCTTGTGAAATGATCCCCCAACACACCGAAATTCTATTATGAAAGGTTATTGTTGTTTATATTATTATGAGCTATTATCTCAAATTGAAATAAAACTTTGTTGAAACTAAACATTTTGATTATATTTGGAAAAACTCCTATTTGTGTGTTCTGTTACCTATTACATCAAATACACACACAGACACACACTTCGATATATCAATAGATAGATACACCTGTATATATGCTCACAGGTTTAAATTGGTGTTGGTTCAGTACATTTCTGGTATGCTTTGATCAAGACATACACACAAAGTTTTTTAGTTTTTTACCACTGATCAACAATCTATTCACATTTTTACACTTTTATCACAGAATGGATTTCAAAGAATTCCCTGAAGGTTCAGTTTAAGTATTTCATAATTAACAAAATTATAATCAGCTGTGATTAATGCCTGGGAATATAATAAAAGCATAAAAGCAACAGAAGATGATTAAGAATATTATTTAGTACTTTTTGAATAGTTTGCAGTACAAATGTGTGTAAGTTGTCCCGAAATGCACCGTAAAGGTTGAGGTATTGGAATGTCCCCTTTCCACCTAATGCTTTGAAACAACACCACAGCTGTGTTGAAAGAAATCCTGACGAAACCTTTGGCTCTTTCTTTCTCCTTCCTCACTAAATGACGAGACTTGATTTCCCTCTTTCTACAATCTCAATTTCTTATACAGGGCTGTAAAAACTGTTTTGTCCTTAAAGAAAAGTAAGAAAAAAAATGTTTTCTCTGGGGAAACCAAGAATATTAAATTGTGTTACTGACTTTGGAACCTTCCCTCATCCTGATCATGCATAGGGAGTTAGAGCAGGTACTTGTATGTGAGCAGTGTATTAATGAGTTAGCCAATAAAGGATAGATTGAATAGGAGAAATATAAGCTCTCTCAAAAGTTTAGGGCAACAAATGCATAAACTAGTTTGTCAGCATCATCACAGGAGAGGATATTTCTACATTTGAGCCATCCCGAGTTTTTATGTCAGCAAAATTCAGTTTCATTTAAAATTATTTTAGCTAATTTCTATAGTGCTAATTTACAAAATATGTCGTCTAAAGGAACTTTATTAGAAAAATAATCCTCTAATCTATTTCAAGGATTTGGTTAATCAGGATTTCTAGATATATATATATAGCAGAATATATTGTAATCCACAGGCCACTCAGGGTGAGAGAAACGTATTACCATGAACCGTGTTTATTTGATCCCTGTAGTTTGTTTAACTTTTATTTGATTTCATATAATCACTGAAAGTAACAAAACCAGAAAAGATCACGGGTGCATAATCTGAGGCCATGAGAATATCGTCAGTGACTTTAAGTAGAGCCTGTTTAGTCCTGTGATGAGCTCTGAAACCTGACTCAAACTCTGCAAAACTAACTTTGGCTCAGATGCTCACAAAAATGAGTAACTGAAATGTTTTAAAATAATTTTAGGTAAAAATAGACGATTAACATATATGTCTGTAATTTTTTAGTTCCTCTTGATGAATAGAAATCTTTTTTAAGTAAAGATTTAATTACAGCATCTGTGGCACATGTCCATTTGTTTAAGATATCAGATGTCTTTCCAGTAATCAAAGGGAACAACGTTCAATTTAAAGGTTTAGATGAAGCAAATATTTTGATAACTTCAAAAGGCAAAGTGAATCAAAAAAGTCCAATTACAGATCAGGTTTGGCAGTTACAACTAATACTGCCTCACTTACTGTGGAAGGAGTGATCATGTTTGGGAAAATGACAGTAATTTTACTTTTGATAAAACTTATTTTATTTTAAAGAATCCCATAAAATCATTACTTTAAAGGGAATGAATGGCTCAGCAGAGCTATGACTCTGATTGGGCTACTTTAGTGCTGTTCAGCAATTCTACTAACAAGAAATGCTTTCAAGCTAGACAAAGGGTATTTTTATACCGTAGAGACTTCTCCCAGATTAGGTATAATTATAATCCAAGGAGCCAAGGTCCTCTTTACTGCCGCATGTGTAATATACTATAAACAAAAACATCAATTTGTGAAGATGTAGAGATTAAATGTGTTTTTCTGAGGAAATTAAAAAGGGAACTAATTCTTTAAAAAATGTCACAGCATAAATATTTCATTTTCTCTCAGGTTTAGAGTACTCCTAAAGTACCATTAAAGATGGTAAGAAAAGACAGAGTCATGGTGAAATACTATTGTTTGTTAACACTCAGTGTTGTTTGTGAGCTCCAGACGATCAAAACAAAATGTGTAAATTTGCAGATATTCTGAGCTTTGAAAATTAAGCCTAAAATAGGATTATTGACTACAGACTACTTCTGTTAGTGTCAGCACAGATATTAGAAATGCTGAGAATGTTAATGGCCTTATTAGTGTTTAACACTAAATCTCAAAATATATCCGAAAACTGATCTAAAGGTTGGGAGTAAAGGCTCGGTGGATTATACAAAACAATACGATACATGAAAATAAAGCACTTTTACACGCCATCATTCCTCATCTACAGGGCTTTGCAATTTAGATGAGGAATACAGAAGGTTCAAAAGAGCCAGAAGCTAAGAGCCAGATCGTTTTGCTCAGGATTGATCAATAAATCTTAAACTCACAATCTATATCTCATAATCATAAACGAGCCTGTCTAAGCATTCCAGATGTTTCTGGTATTTCACTGAGAGCTGCTAATGAAAATGAAAAACTTCAGAGACTGAAGGGGATGTGGAGGAAGGTAAGATCAGATCAACAGTAACTACTTTGTGTCTGATCTTTTGTAAAATGTCCATATTTACGCACTTTCTGTCAGAGGCTCTAATTTGCTTCATCTTTATCTCTCCATCTGTCGTGCATTTTGTAGATTTCCTCTCAGTAATTGTTCTACTGGGTGTTATTCAATGGGTTCCAGTAATTATTGCACATACTCTGAATATTAACACATGCATACATTTAGAGACTATGTTTAGACGACTAACGCCACGCATGACACACAATTCAGTCAACTTGCGTTTAAATACTCAGAAACAAAAATAATTATTATTATTTTCAGACAGTTCACAGATGGAAGGAGCAAGCAGCTCCCAGTCTGCCATCATCTTGTCTATTCTGTGCAGTCTGAATGTGTCAGCATCAGATCCCCTGCTGGTGTATGTGGTAGAGCTAGGCTCAGTTCCATTGGCTTGGTGCTCAGTTCTAATAAAGCAGCTGATTGGCCGGCCTGGTGACAGTGAAGGATTGGGCTGCCGGTGACTGGCTCATTTCACTGTGATTCACCAGCTGTGGGCTGGGAGTAGAAGAAAGAGAGAATCTGTGTGTTTGTTCATGCATGATAATGAGTCAGAACATGTAGGAGGGATGAAAAAAAAGATAAAGAGACCTTACACAGACATGGAAGAGAAAGAGAGAGAGAGAGAGAGAGAGAGAGAGAGAGAGAGAGGAGGTGAGAGAGAACGACTGGGTGGAGCCTAAACTGGGACAACACCCCTGTCTCTGTCTCTCTCTCTCTCTCCTTTTCTCTCTCTCTCTCTCTCTAAATGTGCATGTATTAGTTTGGTTTTTCTATTTAGGACCTCCTCTGTCATATTTACTCACCTTCTGAAGACCGATGGGCCTTAAAGGGGCCAAACCTTGGTCCTTAAGCAGAGGCTCCCCTTTTCTACTTATGTTTTATTTTATTTATAACTACTACTCAATAGTAGTTGTAATTGTGTGCTCTGTCTTGTCTGTATTCTGCAACTGCAAGGTAATTTCCCTGCTGGTGATGAATAAAGTACTGCTATTCTACTGTATTGTAGGTTATGTTTAGGGTTAAGCTTAGGGTTTATAAAAAGGGTCAGGCTTATGATATACAAAAATAAATAAAAGTTAAGGGAAGGTAAGGGTCCCAGTGAAGAAAGTAACTTTAGATCTTCTGTGTTTCTACTAGAAAGATATACTGTAAATGTGTGTGAGAGAGGATAAATAGAGTTTTTGAATTGTAACATAATGTAAAATGGCTTAAAACAAGCAAATTAAAATTCAGAGTGCTTCATATGTGTCAGTCCAGGGTTGTCCTTTAAAATATGCCTGTCTCTACTCTTTAAGACTTCCTCTATGGATCAGGTTCCAGAAGCCTTTTTCACAATAAACCGTCTGATTAGATGTTATGTGGAATATTCTAAGAGAAAATGTCACTACAGTGTTCTCCTCTTCATTTGACCTCCTTTTTTTCTGGTACACCCAGATATTTCTGCCAAACCAACCTCGGATAACATAAGACATTATTTCAAAAGGCAAACATAGTGTCAAGGCTGATGAACTGCTTTGTAAACTACCCTTTGAACGATTGTCCTGCCTCCATTGCAGTAACATAAACTTCATTCCAAAAGCAATATTGCAGCCTCACAGAGCCAGCGTTTCATTAGGCTTCTCTTTGCTCAGCCAAATCATCTGCGTGCAAAGTCTCACCTTTAATCTCATGTGGAAATGTAATTATAATATTCTTCTCCAGCTGGAACCCTGGCTGTAAAAATTAATTAGCATCTTGAATGTGCCAAGTCCCTGAGAACATGAAGAGTCCAGTGACTGGCAACAACAGCAGGCAGCTGCAGCCGCCAGAATCCTCCAGACAGCAATCCAAAATCCTCTGTAGAGACCAGGGACCCAAACACTAAGACCTTCTGTAGTTTAACATTTCAGACAGTATCATTTAGTCTAATAGCTATAGGCATTATAGCTTAGGCTTCGGTCTAATAAGGAACGCTGCTCTTTCAAAACATAACAATAAGCACATAAAGTCATCTGCTTTGCTTTGATAAAATTGTTCAGAAACCTGTAACAAATGATTCAGTATAATTACATTTACTGGATTTTCTGGAAGAATATTTCTTTCTTCAGGTTGGTTTGCAAACATTTGTACTAATTACAAAAAATTTTGTACTGTTTTTCAGGCAACAAGCAGAAGAATTATCAGAGATATGGAAAAATTTTGTCTGACATGTCATGTTTTCTTTTACCTAGTATCATACATGTTGGTTTGTCTCGATATGATTAAAGCTAAAAAATTGAAGTTAAAAAAAACATTCAGACAAATCAACAAAACATAAGACTTCAAAAAAGCATTTGAAAAGATTGTTGTACGTATTAAGTATGAGTCTGCACAGTGCTATATGAAAGCATCATACACAGTTCTAATGCTGTGAAACTAAAACCACCAGAACCCATCAGAGAACTCCTCCCAGCTCCCATTATTTCTCATTCATAGAGTGCATGGCCTCTGTAAGGCTGAGCTGCACTGCTCCTTTCTAAACAAATACCAACTACATGTACATAATGCAGGCCTTGGTTAGAGCAAACTGAGAAGCTGCCTATGCCGCCATCTGGCTGAGATTTATTTGTGTTCCAAAATAAACAAAAGAGGCTTTGGCACATCATTTTCACATATTGATGTATGTAACACAGTATAATGACCAGCTTTATATACATACTCATTGTGTTGCACTTAAAACTTCAAGATTAATTTGTTGAGTTCATGTGTTTACTAAAAAAAGTAACTATCAGGTTCATTGGTTTGAACGACACTTTGTGCAACAGTCCATGTAATTTATATGTAATGATAGCTGATACTTACATAAGGCTTCTAACAAACACTCCTGAGGAAACTTGTTGGTGTCACACAGACGTATGCACACACGCGTTATAAATGATGCTTCAGCCCTTGAAAAAACAAACAGGTTTCATGCAGGATCTCAGCTCTCTGATTGGAAAAATACAAAACCGGCCAACATAAAAAACATACAGAAGCAATTAGCAGCCGGGAAACCATTCATCCCAGTGCGAAGGTAAACAAGCAGAGACAGGCTGCTGATAAATAGAAAAGAGGGTTGAAACAGAGAAGCTGAAAATCATGAGTTTTCTTGATTAACTGGTTTATCTTGGTGTAAATTTAAAACGGTTCTTTCTATGCACCAAAGTCCAATTCCAACCCTTCAAATCAAAACTTGCAGCTTGTTCTTAAAATAATCAGCATTCACGTTAAATGTCCGTCGTACCTTATGGGAAAAATAATTGTATCTCTGCTAAACACTTTTTGCTCTTTTAAAATCATGTAAACACTTTAATTACATTGCATATATTATCACAGTATGTATGTTTCTATGAGTGATTTAGCCCACATGGTGGTGCTAAAAGCTAAGATGACTAGTAGTAGCAATCATGGGTACCTCAAATGCTTTACTTATCTCAGACCAGCTTATCTAAAGAGTATTTTATTTGTTTTATTGAAAAAGGGCCATTTATGTCTTTTTTATTATTATTAAAGCGATGAGATCTGTTAGATTGTTGACAAAAAACAAAGTACCAAAAACATTTCAGAGCATTACATTTATAGCTGAACCAAAATGATTAATATTCTCTCTAGGACAGATGCTGAAAAACTAGTCCATGCATTTGTTACTTCAAGGCTGGACTATTGTAACTCTTTATTTTCTTAATTTGATCCAAAATGCTGCAGCAAGAGTTCTGATGAAACTTAAAAAGAGAGATCATATCTCCCCAATTTTAGCTTCCCTTCATTGGCTCCCTGTCAAACTTAGAATAGATTTTAAGATTCTTCTTTTGACATAAGCCCTCACTAATAAAGCTCCATCGATCCAGATCTGATTACTCCTTATGTCCCTAACAGAGCACTTTGCTCTCAGTCTGCAGGTTTACTGGTCGTTCCTAGAATCTCTAAAAGCACAATGGGAGGCAGATCTTTCAGTTATCAGACTCCTGTCCTGTGGAACCAGCTTCCAGCTTTAGTCCGTGAGGCAGACACCCTGTCTAGTTTCAAATCTAGGCTTAAAACCTTCCTGTTTGATAAAGTTTATAGTTAGGAAGAGGTAGAGAAGACAGCCTAATCCGGTTGGGGGAGGAACTCAGTCTTGACAGACGGTTCTCCTTTGCTCTACCTTCTTCATGTCTCACT
>JAVLVB010000712.1:163721-182427 GCA_032876305.1 Orestias chungarensis | reverse complement strand
ACACACACACACACACACACACACACACACACACACACACACACACACACACACACACACACACACACACACACACACACACACACAATCTTTAGGGTAATGATTGGTTTGTCTTCATTTATAATCAATCTTAGAGTCCCTTATGGTTGTTATAGAACATGAATCTGGAAAGTAGCTTCAGCGTCTATCCATCACAGTGTCTGTGCTGCAGTGCACAATCCTTGATTTGCCTGCCCACCCTCCATGCAGGTTTGTGGTTTAACCCCAGTGATTGGTTTAATTTGTAACACATGGCAGAAGCACACATATCTGCACACGAGCTTTATTGGTCCTTAGTCCTTAGTTTTATGTCTAAGTTGATCATGGTATTGCCATAAAGAAAGCAAAGATAGGATTCACCAATTTTTTTTTCCATTTAAATTGTTATTCAAACTCAAATCCCCAAAGTGGTTTGTCTTTACTTTATCCCCCAAACTCTAAAAATATATCATCAACAGCAAGCAACACTCACTGTAACCTGATAGGGTTAAGGGTTTAAGCTTGAGCTTGAGTTACATTTAAGGCGGCGAAGGGAGAAGCTTGAATCTAAATTACCAAAGCTGAACTGTGTCACTGCTGGTTGCTCCTTTGCAAAATACATGGTTTGATACCACTTTTGTCTTGCAATATCCAAAGTCTGCCTGTAAAAACAAGTAAAAATCAATCACTCACCCTGAAACAGACCTTCATTAAATAATGTCCAGATGGAAAAATTATTTCTGTGATTCTTACCTAAAAATCCAGCATTCACTTCGGAGTTCCTTAAAAGTATGACCTTCCCTCGTGAATGGATTTCATTTAATCATAGTAATGTGCTCCGCCGTGGTAAATACATTATAATTTAGATGGTAAACATTTGTACAAAAATGTAAATACAGTTGTATAAGTGTTAATGCACAGTCTTGAAACTATTAACCAAACTAGTAATTTAGATCATAATCACCAAGTCGGGTCACCACCTGATCATCAGGAAAATATTAACCAAATACTGACGTTTCAGCCATTTTGTTCACAAACATCATGCACATTTTGATTTAAATTCTATTTTTTTCATCAACAATGTACTTACACTCAATTGAACTACTAATTTAAAAAATGAAAGAATAACAAAAACTCTACTACAGAGAAAAACTTAAAAGAAAATCAACCACATAAAGTAAAACTGAAAAAATTACAAACATGGAATTAAAATATATAGATGTGAACAGGACACACTGTAAATATTGAAAAACCAGGTTTACTATGATTCATGAAGGATTTGGAAATGATGGCAGATTAGTTTGTAACTCATAAAGATAGTCTAGTCTCAACGATATACCTGCTTTTCTAACATGACTGATGAAAGCATCTCAACTTAAAACCTTAGACATTTTTACTGTAGGTCTCAATTTGACTCCCAGACATATTCACTATTGTCATTCAACTGTTTCTGTATGTTTTGTTGTCTCTTTCTGTATCCAAATGACTTGTAAAATAAATATGTTATTATTAAAAAAAGTAAATCTGGCAAATCCTTTTAGTAGGAGCTTTTTGCTGCTCTCTTTCTCCCTCTCCATTCTCTCCATCCTCTATTCATTACCAGATGCACAGATTGTCTCTTGACTCACCCTCCAGTCACATTTGACCTGGAAGTGCTGTGATTGGTCCAAAGGTCATCCAGCTTGTCTTTGATTGGCTTAGAGGTCATTTCAAGTCAATGACTCCATGAATCTCCTGGGGTTCCTTAGATTGGAAACTTTTTCAAATTGATTTGTTTATGATGTATCTTTGATTTTAACTGATTTTCTTGTAGAGTGCCTTGAGACGACATCTGTTGTAAATTGGCGCATTATAAACAAACTGAGTCTTGATTCTTGATTTCACTGCCTTCTACGGACAACACACCAATCCATCAATGTCACTGCAATTTCTGTTGACAGTCTACGTAAATGTGTGTATGTGCTAATTTGCACATGGTTTATGCTTTAGTAGTTGACGTTTGTGTGTGTATTTCTTTAGCTGTGTGTGTGAATTTTTGCATGTATGCACAGAAATTACAATTCTGAGTTTATCCACACATTGGTAGATTTTGTCATACTGAAAACAAACATATAAAGATGTTTTCAGAATCTATATGCATCCTTCACAGAGTGTTATGCAGTGTTTAAATTTCCTTGTCCTGCAGTCCACACACATGATAAAACATTTTTATACAGCAACAGAAGTTACAATTGGTGTACGGGTTTTTGGAAATTATAAAAAAAACAATAACAAAAAAAACAGGACTGAAAGATAAAAATACAGAGTAGGCAATTTAATGACGACTGCATTTATAGTAAAATAACTGTAACACCATTAAAATGTTTATACAAATACCCACAGCATGATGATAGGACCTCAGTGGTTCACTGTGGCCATGGTGTTTGTGGTGATGTGGATTGTTCAGTGTTTGCCAAACATACCATCTTGTCTCATCAAAAATCTTAATTTTACCCTCACCAGACCAAATAGCTTTCCTTTACTTGATTATGAAGTCAACAACCGTTGTGGCAAATTGTAGTTGAGCCTGAATTATATTTTTGCTATTGAAGAACTATAGACCAGTCACCGACCTTCAATTAACAAAACTACTGAAAAAAAAACATTTTTTCAATGTCTTTCAGTATGGTTTCCATTCTCACCGCAGTTTACAGCCCTGTCAAAATGCAAAAACAGACTGTGGAAGAACCACAATGCTGGTGTTGCTGGACTTTTAGGCAGCATTTGACTTTGTTGAACTTGATATATCATTAAGGTTACAGGAGAGTTTGGTTGGACTTTCTGGTGCATTCCTTAACTGATTTGAGTCTTACCTAAGGACAACTCCTTCATGTAAATAGGTAACTTCTCCTCGGAGTGGACATTAGTAGCATAGTCAGTACTCAAAGAATTAATCCTTTTAACCCCTTTTAATACTTTATCTACATACTCCTACTATGACAAGTGTTGGGATCCATTTTTCGAATCCTATTCAAATCTATTCAAAATCCATACCTGTAGACTTAGTTTTTCTACTCGATGAAAGGAGAAGCCTTGATTGGCACAGGCTTTGTCGTTCATTGACCACTGAACCCAGGGCACTTCTGGATTTTATAACACCTCTAACGTGAGCTTCCAGCTTAAGACCAGCATCCATCTTGACCCCTAAATTTGTAATAACTGGCTTGACATACTGGACCAAGGAGCAAACATCGGTCAGGGAATCTTCGGTGGATCCACCAAAAATCACTACCTCCGTCCTATCTTCATGAAGTTTCAGAAAATTTAGGGCCATCCAGGCCTTCACTTCTTCTTGACATAAAAAAATGGGGACTGAAGAGAGGTGATGAATGTGTTCTTTAGCGGTACATAAATCTGTGTGTCATTGGCATAGCAATGAAAACCAATCCCATATTTTCTGACAATACAGCCAAGGGGAAGAAGGAACAAGAAGAAAGGAAAAGGGCCTAGAACGTGACAGTGGAGTAGGGGGGTAACTATGGCCATCAAGACAGACACAAAAAGTATGGTTGGCCATATAAGGTTTAAACCAATCCAGAGCTACATGACCAATGCCCACCCAATGTTCCAAACAGGAAATTGAAATCCTTTCATCAACTGTGTCAAAAGCAGCAGATAAATTCACACAAAGTCACCAGAATCAGTTGCTAAAATATATAATTAAAAACTTTTAAAACAGATCACTCTGTGCTATGAAATAATTTTAAACCGGATGGAAAAACCTCTAAAATATTTTGTTCAGTGAAATAGACCATTAGCTAATTATAACCTACCTTCTCAATAATTTTTAAAATAAAAAGGTAGTTTAGAGATAGGTCTGTAATTCGCCAGAACAGTAGGTTCCAAGATTGGTTTCTTAATTAGTCATTTTTAAAGTTTTTATTGTACTTTGGTGGCCAATAGACCACCACACACAGCAAAGTGCGAAAGCTGCCAAATTCAAATAGGCTAAGCTCAAAGCTACTAAACAAGGTTGGAGGCTACTGTTTACAAGTAAGGCAACTCTTAAAAACAGTCACTATTCCTCCTCCTGAACCCGTCATACTCAGAAAATTAAAGCATCAGCAGTTTTGCTGTACAAGTTCATTAAAAATGCATGACTCACCTAAACCATTTGTCCATGATTCTGTTATAAATAAAACATATAATCCTTGAGAGGAAAATAAATCTTTAATGACGAAAGTTTTATTTCCCAGCGACCTGCCGTTTATCTAAACCGATCGTGGCAGAGATCAGCAGGTCTATGCCATCTGTTGATGTCCGGGAAACCAGTCAAAGAGGCCGCGGGTTGAAGAGGTTCACCCTGCGTCTACAGGGCTAAGGAGCACAGGGACCACGGGGCTGGAATACTCCATTATGGCCTCCACCGACAGGTGCTAGACAGGGGTCCACAGGATCCAATATGCGTACTGGGCAGGAAAGACGGGCACCAGTCCTCACATTATAGATGAGAGCGGGAAACAGCACAATAAAGCAGCCTTTAATCTTACTAGCCGGCCGCTTCCCACGATGGGGATGTCACTTCCATTGGAAAGGTAGAGTCCAGAAACAAAATAGGTAGGCTGGAACGCCCAACAGCAAAGTCCAGGTTTTGTCTCTTGTAAAATCCCTCAATATCATATTTCCAGTTGAGGCTCCAATGGCCAATAATGTTTGGCGATCAAACATAATCAGAGTTTTTACACTTATAATGGAGTTAAAAGCGGACAAAACTATGATGGAGGTGCGCAGTAGTGCAGCGGCTTCTAACACTCCTAAGGAACACCCTGATTTAAGTTGTTTTTACGTCGGTTCAGAGCCCGAGCTCATGCGCCTCATGCGTATGAGTTATGGCAGGACTGAACTTTGTAGGATTAAGGACAGTTTGGTCAGCAGAAACCTAGAACACAACATCCGAACAAAGCTGGCGAGACTACAGCTCCTCCGGACTTCGGCGTGGAGGAGCAGAGCGCTGCAGACAAAGGGCCGGCGGAGGCGATGCAAGCGGCGGCAGAAGAGGGGGAAGCGCGGCAGTGTGCTAGCCAGGCTAAAGGCTAATGCTAACCGACCCCCGATCCCGTCACTTTTCCTGTCCAACGTCCGCTCTTTGGACAACAAGCTGGACCACTGCGGCTGAGGATCAGTGTTTCTGAGGAGATGAGGAACTGCGCGGTGATTTGTGTCACAGAAACCTGGCTGAACGACACCATGCCGGACTCAGCCTTCCAACTCACCAGCCGGCAGCTCTTCCGTGCGGACCGCAACCAGCTCTCCGGGAAAGCCCGCTGGGGCGGACTGTGCGTCTATATTAACAAAGGTTGGTGCACAAAGCAGAAGGTACAACAAGAAAGGAAAAGGGCCTAGAACGTGACAGTGGAGTAGGGGGGGAACTGCTCCGAGGCGACAGAACAGCTGACTGGGAAGTGCAGAACTCACTTTCTGCCTCGGGAGTTTACGGCTGTGTTCATTATTGCTGTTTACATAGTGCCGGATGCTAATGCTAACATCGCGCTGAAGGAGCTCCATGACAACATCAGCTCACTTCAGAACAAGCACCCGGAGGCGTTTTACGTGGTAGCGGGGGACTTTAACCACGTAGAACTGACGAACAGCCTGCCGAGGTTTAAACAGCATGTGAACATTCCAACACGTAAAAATAACACGCTAGACCGTGTTTACACCAACCTAAGAGACGCATATAGAGCCTTCCCCCGCCCCCACCTCGGGCTCTCCGATCACATCTCTGTCATGCTGCTGCCTGCATACCATCCCCCGCTGCGACGCTCAAGACCCACACAGAGGACCATCACTGTGTTGCCCAGTGACGCCGACGCTGTGCTGCAGGAATGCTTCGGCTGCACAGACTGGCAGGTCTTCAGGGAGGCTGCTGAGTACGAGGGGGAGCTGGACCTGGAGGACTACACATCTGCTGTTCTGGGGTACATCAGCAAGTGTGTGGAGGATGTCACCACCACCAAGACTGTGACTTGCCCCGAACCAGAAACCCTGGCTGAATGGAGAGGTGCGTTCTCTGCTGAAAGCCAGGGATGCTGCGTTTAGGTCTGGTGACTCACAAGAGCTCAGAAGGGCAAGAAGAAAGCTAACTACAGGATTCAAGAGGGCAAAAGCTGCATATGCTCAGAAAATCCAGGCGCACTTTTCGTCCCAGGATCCACAGACCATGTGGAAGGCCATCAAGTGCATTACAGACTATAAATCTAAAGCTGCACAATGCCCCAAAGACCCCTCCCTGCCTGAGGCTCTCAACCAATTCTACGCCCAATTTGAGAACCCTGACACCCTCCCCAGCACCAGAATCACGACTTCACCAGGAGAAGAACCCCACAGTGTGACTCCAGCAGAAGTAAGGAGGACGCTGAGGAGGATCAATTCCCGAAAAGCTGCTGGCCCAGACAACATCCCCGGACGGGTGCTGAGAGAGTGCGCGGACCAACTCGCTGGCGAGTGCTGGCGGACATCTTCAACGCCTCCCTCATCCAGGCAGCTGTCCCCACCTACATGAAGACCGCCACCATCATCCCGGTCCCCAACAGCTCAACAGTGACAGATCTGAATGACTATCGGCCAGTAGCCCTCACACCGATATTCACAAAGTGCCTTGAAAGACTGGTTCAGACCCACATCAAAGCCAACATCAGCGTCACTGTTGATCCACACCAGTACGCATACAGGAAAAATCGATCCACAGAGGACGCCATTTCCTCCGTGGTCCACACTGCCCTCGCCCACGTGGAGCAGAAGGATTCCTACGTCTGTATGCTGTATGTGGACTTCACCTCCGCGTTCAACACCATGATTCCTCAGACCCTGATAAACAAACTGTCCTCACTTGGTCTGAGGTCTTCCATCTGCAACTGGGTCCTGGACTTCCTGACCAACAGGCCGCAGTCTGTGAGGATTCACAACATCTCCTCCTCTACCATTACCCTCAGCACTGGCTCCCCTCAGGGCTGTGTGTTGAGCCCCCTCCTGTTCACATTGCTCACATATGACTGCTCGCCTATCCATCCAGGCTGTCATATTGTGAAGTTTGCGGACGACACAGCAGTGGTTGGATGCATCACAAACAATGATGAGTCCAGCTACAGGCAGGAGGTGGAACACCTGGAGGGCTGGTGCAGAGAAAACAACCTCTGCATTAATGTAAAGAAAACCAAGGAGATGATTGTGGACTTCAGAAGGGGCAAGCATGCCCACCTCCCCGTGCACATGGGAGGAACTGCGGTGGAAGTGGTCAACAGCTACAGGTACTTGGGTGTACACCTGAGTAACAACCTCACCTGGAGCAACAACACTTCCACTCTGGTCAGGAAGGCGCACCAGCGGCTCTACTACCTAAGGAGGTTGAGAAGAGCTGGACTCGGAAGCTCAGTCCTCAGCTCCTTCTACAGATGTGTGATGGATAGCGTACTGTGCTCCAGCATCAACGTGTGGCATGGAAGCTGCTCTGCTGCAGACAGGAAAGCTCTGCAGAGAGTGGTGAAGGCTGCACAGAGGATTGTTGGAGTCAGCCTCCCCAGCACCACAGACATCTACACCTCCAGATGCAGGAAGAGGGCCAACTGCAGTATCCCACCCACCCAGCACACTCAATTTTTGTCCCGCTTCCCTCAGGCAGGAGGCTGCGGAGCATAAAGTGCAAAACCACCAGACTGAGAAACAGCTTCATTCATGAAGCTGTGAGACTCTCAAACACACGCAAGGACAATTACAAATGAAAAAAAAAAAACATTCTCATTTAACGTGCACTGTTCACATTAATATCACACTTTAATATGTCACTTTAATATGTCACTTTATTAACCATCCATGCTGCTACAACAAAATCCTATTTTCTTATATTTGTTTATATTTTATTATATTATTCTTATTTTATAGCTATTTTAAAATTGCTCTCAGGGTGTAAACTGGACCGTGGGATTAGAATTTCGTCCCACCTCATGTAACACATGTGATGTGTTGACAAATAAAATTCCTTGATTCCTTGACATTAGAGAAAGACAAAACAGAAGGTTGCGTGATGCGTGGCCGGGGTGGAACAATCCTGTAAACGCCAAGCAGGGGACGTGGTCGAGGTGGCAGAGGGGCTCATAACACCGCAAAAAGGGGTCAATATAGATAGTGGGGATGAAAACAACCGCGGTTTGGTAGCAGACGCGGGAGAAGCCGTCGAAAAAAACACCACTAATGGTGGCGTTCAATGCCGCGTTCACTCTTGCACCGTAAATCACAGCGGTGATGATGATGATGGCTGGCAGCTCTTGAGAGAAGAGGAAGAGTATTAAAATTGGATCCGAAATTTTGATGAGGTTGGTTATTGTGGACACCATCTGACAAATTCTGAGCCCATTGATTTCATTTCTCTTTTTCTGAATGATGAATTGACATTTTCCAATTTGGCAGCCACCTGTTGATGTCACAATAATCTAATTACATGACAAATCTACTTCTATCCCAAATTTACGTTCATACTGATGATATTTCTCATTGACAGTATAACTTTATCTCAAACCACTTCAAACTTATAGCCTTTTGACACCTTGATATCAAAATTGAAAATTTTACAATATGGTCGACACCTTGTGGCGTCATAATATGCAAATTAGACAAACATTTTCACTCCCATTAGAGACTTCAAGGCATAGTGAACAATTTTCTCATTGACAGTATACCTTTATCTCAAACCACTTTAAAGTTATAGCCTTTTGAAATCTTGATATCAAAATTGAATATTTTCTTGAAAAAACTCTGGCGCCTAAAGGGTTAATTGCTGTTATTTGTGTTTGCATTAAGAATTGGTTGTAATCTCATTGTACATGTTTATAATGACAATAAAGGCTATTCATTCAACTGTTCCTTCAACGCACACCAGTTGATCAATTAAGTCTCAAACCAGATTACATTGGTTAGGAATATTTATTTTCTTATTCGCATTTTTTTCTATTTTTCTGTTGTTACTTTAGCTAGTTATATGTTATTAGCTTAGTGAGTTTGTTGATTAAGGTTTTTTGACTGGAAGGTTAAATTCTTGTACTTAGCAAACTCTGCTGAGTGTATCTTGCTGTTCAACAGTGCTGATCTTCTTCAATTATATACAGTTATAAGCCTTAGCAGGCAGATATTTATTAACAGTTACTGAAGTATTTTGGCTAATATCCTGATAATCAGAAGGTGACCCAATTTGGTTAATGTATTCTTTTTTTAATCACAACATTGTTATGGCTTGATTTGCCCTGTCCAATCAGCGGTGCCATTCTTCAAGGGCTAGCTTTATTGCTAGTAACTCCTAGTCCCCCACATCATCATTTTGTTTAGGTGGAATGAGCCACTGGGTGAAAAAAAGCACAAGGGTGTAACTGTTCATCCTTAGAGGAATTCTGAAAGAGTTCCAACCTCCATGTCCAAGCTGTCCAATCCCAGGACAAATTGCTTATGACGGTCAGGCTGGGAGCTTGGGAGAAGAATTATTTCAGCTAAAAAAGGTAGCATCTGCATCGGCTGTTTAGACAAATGCTCTCTTTGTGGATGTGCGTTAGGTTAATGGAGTAGCGGTTTGACTGTCATTTTTAACAAGCATCTGTAAAAGTTGGTGAAATTCAGAAAACGTTTAAGCTGTTTCCTGGATTTCCGGACAGGCCAATTGGTGACAGCTTGAATCTTAACAGGGTCTGCTCAAATCTGCCCACTGTCAAAAATTAAACCGAGGCTTGGAAAACTGAATGGTCATTGTATAATCTGAAGGCATAACTTGGTGTTCGAAGTGAACAAGCTGTGTTTTGAAAACACTCATTCCCCTGGTGGATTCTGACGTGGTGGCATGCCTTTCAGAGATCTTACTTGGTAAAGTGGTGGCTTTGTGGTGTTTTTCATTGTGATATTATCCTCTTTAGGCGATGTATGGTTGGAGTGAACCATCCTTCTTAGAAACAAAGACCTAGCCTGCCCCCAGTAGTAAGTAAGAGAATATAATTATGCCCGCAGCCAGGAATTTATTCATTTAAGCCTCCATTGACTCTCTCCTTATGTGAAATTTAGTATAGAGAGTTTAAGGGCAGTGGACTACCGGATCTATAGAACAAAGGCTGTATTATTAAATACCTGCTTCAGGGTAAGATATTTGTCGAGAACACTGCTTAGGTCATAAGAGTTAATGGAAACATCCTGAGGGGCAGGCTCTTCTCTTAAGGGTTCCTTTAGTGCCCGAAAAAATGCGCTCTTTAACGAGCCAGGGTTGGAGCCTAAGGCAGCTTCATGTGTCCTGAATTCAATGGAGAAATCGACAATGGACCTGGTGCCCTGTTTTCATAAATTTCTGGATAATATTATACGTCAGTTTCTTTACCAAAAGTTGTATTAAAGTAATTCTTGAAAAGTTTGCCCAAGATTTGGATACGTTCTAAACCAAGCTTTCGCACACCCAGAGCTTTCCCTAAAAGGACACCGATCACATAAGGCATTCTGACATCATCACTGGAAAAAGAATGGGGTAAAAAGGCAAAAATCAGGGAGCACTGAAGCAGGAACCCACCACAACCACCCGCCTCCCTGTTGTACTTATCTTGAGATGGAATTGATACTCCACAGGAAAAATACATTTTGGCTATATTCTTAAGGCGAAAGAAGGAAATCTAAGAGACCTTTTTGACACGGGACTTAAATTCCAAAATAACACCAAGATTCTTTAGTTTGGCCATAGGACAATTTGATGTCATCCAGTTTAAGGGGTTGACTAAGCACTTTCTTTTTTAGAGGTTCTACTCCAAAGGTAACAACATTTATCTTTTTTCAGAGTTTAAAAGCACTCACCCTGGGTGATCTCAACGGTTTTTGACATCTGGTATCCGCCCTTGAGGGGGGTTTAAATTTAAGGTCTGTTCTGTGTTTGAATGTATTTAATTCTTAGTTATGTAATTATGTTCTATTGTGTTTCTCCGTTTGTTTAGTTGTATTTATTATTTTTCTCTGTTGTATTTCCCTGTTGGATCTCTCTCTCCCTCAGCCATTACCCTGATTTCTCACAGCTGTATCAGATCGGCAGATCAGCCTCTTCCATTTTTCCACCTTTCACTCTCCCAGTAGATAAGCTTCTCTCCTCCCTTTCCTCTCCACCAGATTCTTCCCTCGTGGTTCCTTGTGAGCTTGTTTCTGAACTTAACCTGTTGAAGAATGTGTTCAGCTCAGTTGCTCTGTCCACACTTCCACCAATCAGATAATATTTCTGCTTGGGGCCTGTGATCTTTTTCATTCCTGACCACATCTCTGATATTGTTCTTCTCCAGTTTACTCTCCAGCTTCTTCTTGCTCTCTCTGATCTTAACTTTGTCTATGTATTAAATTCACTCAATAACTCTCTGTCTCACTCCCTAAAGGCTCTTTTTTTCCTGGATCACCAGTTCTTTCAGGTCACTGGTGATCCAGCGTGTGTTGTTAGGGAGGCTTCTCACTGTTCTGGTGAGGATGATTAAGTGAGGATGATCACAACCTTGACATTGGTTCAGAATGGTATGAATTCTTGACATTTGTGTAAAAAAATCCAATGTCTTGTTCTCTCTGGTAGAGCAGCTGATAAGGTGTTGAAATGTTGGCAATGTAGCAGAGAATGAGGTGTGACTAAAATCACCAGATATTGCAACAAAAGAATGTGGGTGCTGTATCTGAATCTTAGCAACAATGGCACTGATGGCATCACATGTATTGTCAGCTGATGGTGAAATGTAAACAGCTACCAAAACAACACTGGTGAACTCACTTGGCAAATAATATGGATGCAGACTTACTGCCAGCAGTTCAATGTCTGGACTGCAGAGACGACACTTCACAGTAACATGTCCTGGGTGACACCATCTGCTGTTGACAAGCACTGCCTATCCTCCTCCTTTCCTTTTCCTCCTTTATCTTTGTCTCCATCCCCATGTTATCCAAAAGTTTCAGAGTTAACTCAGCAGAAGGAACAGCTCTCCCCCTAGTGCTCCACTTCTACTCAAGCCCAATCCAGAGCTCCGTCATGAGAGCTCCCCAGCTCCAGAGCTTCATCCTGGGGTTCCCTGCCACCGTCGACTGCTTTTAGAGAGGGTTCTCCACCGCCGACAGCCTCCAGTGTGGGTTCTCTGTTTTAATCTACCAAACTAACTGTTTTCAACAGTGGAAATTCACATCAAACTGTCAAATGACTTTACCAACAGCAAGCATCCATCAGAAGGAAGCATCCATACATTGATCCATTTATCCAAGATTTTTCATTTGGATGAACAAACTGTGATTAATCAGACAAATAGGATTTAAACCACCCCAATACATTTCCATTGATCCCTACAATGTGTTCAAGCCTTTCTATAAGAATTATGTGATAGAGTGTGTTAAAAGCAGCACTAAGATGTAACAGAACAAGAAAAGACACAAGTACTTTTTCTGAGCTCTATGCTATCATGAGCCCTGAAACCTGACAGAAACTCTTCGAACAGGTCATTTTTCATCAGATTATTTCTCAGTTGATTAGTCTTATTGGTCAAGACAAAGTGTTTAATGTATTTTCAGCACTATAAATCACAACAAATTATAAGGTTCAGTCTTAATTACGGGGTCTATTTTTGTACTTAAACCATACATAAGGTGCACCGTATTAGAGGACACATGTGAAAGGACGGCGCTCGCAACTTTATATGGGGTGCTTTATTTGTGCAGGTTGAGCATGCAGTGATATGTTTTTTAGATCACATAACAGCTACAGTTGCAAAGATTTCAACCTTTTGCACTTGAATCCCAAAGACACTTGTGCAGAGCTGCTTGGACACACGCTCAACTCTGACAAACTGATTGCTCACTCAGCTCACTCTGCTGCTGCACGACTCTGTCTGTCTGCTTGCTAGGATCTGTTGGCTGCAGACCTGGCTCATTTGAATGCATTTGCTTTACTTGGTTTTTAACGGTAGCGGTGAGATGTTGTGCTAATAGTGTACGTATTACATCCGGGTGTCAGCAGGAAATGATCCGACAGTCAATCAAATTAAGCGCTTACCAAAGTCACACAAGAACATTTTTACAGATTTTGGAACTCTTAAATTACAGCTACCTTAAAAGCCTGTGCTTCTTGAAAGTTTGTGAACCACCCGAACATGGTCATTGTTTTCTAAAGAGAAATTATAATAATCATGTGAAATGAACATCCAAATCTCAAATTATAAAGCAGACCTTCCAAATAAGGAACACAAAGAAAAAAACATAAATGTTTTCATTGTTTATTCAACAAAAGCATTGTATCTGTCAAAAGACAGAAGATTTGCCAAGTGCAAAGGTATGTTAACTCTTCCAGTTAGTACCTTGTGACACATCCTTTTGCAGCCATTACTTCCACTAAATGTCTTCTGTAACCACAAACGAGTGTCTCACATCTGCTTTTTGGGATTTTTGTCCACTCCTCCTTGCAGAACTCTGCCAGTTGAGTGAGGTTGGAGGGACATCTGGCATGTACTGCCCGTTTCAGATCTTGCCACAGTATTTCTATGAGATTGAGATCTGGACTTTGACTGGGCCAATCCAGAGTGCAAATCTTCTTTCTCTTAAGCCGTTCTTTGGTACTTTTGCTTGAATGCTTTGGGTCGTTGTGTTGTTGACATAATCCATTTCCGTCCCAGCTTCAACTACCTGACTGATGGCAGGATAATCTGTTCAAGAATTAGTTGATAATCCTGGGAATTTATGGTTCCCTGTATTATATGAAGTCGTCCAGGTCCAGAGGCAGAAAAGCAGGCCCAGACTTTCACATTTCCACCACCATGCTTCACTGTTGGGGGGAGATTCCTGTCTTTAAATGCAATGTTTACTTTTATCCAAACAATAGCGCCTGTGATTGTGGCCAAATAATTCAACTTTGGATTCATCTGTCCACAGAATGGACTTCCAGAAAGCCTCTGGTTTGTCCAGTGCTCTCTGGCAAAGTTTAAATGGGCAGCTTTGTTCTTTCGTGAGAGCAGAAGTGTCCTCCTAGCAACTCTTCCATGAATGCCATGTCTATTGATATTTTGCCGTAGAAGCATGTACATTTATCCCAGATGCTGACAGAGAGGTCTGCAACTCTCGGGAGGTAATGCGTGGGTTGACCTTTACCTGCATTATTATTTTTCTGGTGCTTCTTTGCATAAGTTTTGACGGCCGTCCACTTCTGGGCAGAGTTGCGGTGATGCCTTGTGCCCTCCATTTGTAAATGATGTGTCTCACAGTGGATGGATGAAGCTGGAATCTTTTGGAGATGGTCTTATAGCTGTCCCCAGGCTGATGGGCTGTCACCACCTTCTTCCTGATGTCCTCAGATGTCTCCTTTCCTCTTGGCATTGTTGATCTGGTCTTTATGCCTTGACACAACAGTGGTTTGGTTGGTTTCCTCTCCCTTTTAACCAGTGCACCTCAAAACTTTTCCTAAGGATTTCTCATTTGATTGGTCTGCTTAATTGATTACTCGAGCACTCACATGTGTTTCACCTGAGACTTTTACCTGTTTGTCTTTACCAGTGCAGCTGTGGTTCATTTACTTTTGCAGATGCTCTGATTCCATGTTTCATTAAGTCTGCTTGCAATTCACACATTTGATGAACATAAACCTGACATTTCATATACAAAGCCTGGTGGTAACATTTACTAATGAGAGATTAATAAATTCTTTAAACAATTTGTTTGGGATTGGGTCCAACCTACAAATTGAAGGTTTAGATTAAGTCAATATTTTTGATAGCTCAGAAATCTCAACTGGATCAAAACAGTTGAGAGATAAGGATCTAAAGCTACATTCAGTGCTTTCTTGCTAACTTTAGTTGTAGGGTCTTTTTTGGGAAGATTTCAACAATTTTAGCTTTAATATATTTAATTTTATCTGTAAAGATTTCCATAAAATCTATACTGCTGACAAATGGAGGAATGGATGGCTCAACGGATCAGTTGGCAAACGTTATAAAAGTAAACCTAGGATTGTCCTTATTCTCCACTGTTAATATTGTAATAATAATAATGAAGCACTGAGGCGTCAGGGGATTACGCTGTTTTTTTTGTTTGTTTTAATTTCTTGCCTTCTTTGACTCCCCGCTGGATTCTTCCATTTGTTTCACCATTATGCTGCTCTTGTCTGTTATTTTCTTGCCACTCACCTTGCTTCCTATGTGTCATTGTTCTCCTGGGCCTTGGTCTTCCCCAGCCTTCTAATTGGCTCTCTGCAACAAAGCATAACTACTAATGGAAGTTATATTTGATATTGCAAATACAAACACAAAAAAAATACAATACTTAAAAAATTACAAACACGGATAATATATTCTGTACAATAAAGCTGTTGAACAGGGAGATTAAACTCGATGCAATCTGCTGGGGTTCCTTAGATTGGAAACTTTTTAAAATTGATTTGTTATGATGTATCTTTGATTTTAATTGATTTTTTGTAAAGTGCCTTGAGACGACACCTGTTGTAAATTGGCGCTATATAAATAAACTGATTCTTGATTCTTGATTCCTGATTAAACAAAGCAAGTTGTACAACAAAAAAATTGTTCAAATAAAAATCAAATTTTTTACTTCTTATGACTCAGAAGTAGTAAATAGCATATCCCAAAAAACAAAACAAATCAATTAGATGTTGGACTCAATTTTATAGCTATGTGGGACGTAGGAGGGACACGTGTACATGTACATAGTCACACTTAAAGGCATTTTAGAGCAACCAGTTACCTTATTATCCATGCTTTTGGACTATCAGAGGACATTTAGTAACCATATAGAATTTACATACATTCGAGGAAGATAACTTCCAAACACTATGCAGAAAGACCCTACCTTCACTATACATGACAAAGTACCAACCTCCCAAGAGACATTACAGATGGTCTCTGCCCAACCCTAATGGTATATAAGGTTAATTCTCTTTTTTTAATTAGGTTAAAAATATTTTAGCAGGGCATTAAGATGTTAATTTCATTGTTTCTTTGACAGCAGTTGTATTCATAACTGTCATGATCCGTGTTTTGGTTTGGTTCAGTTTGTTGTTGTTTTCATTATTTATATTTAGTTATTGCTTTGTTTAGGTTATTTTCTAGTTTGGTTGAGTCTTCTTTTTCTCCCTCGCTGTCTGCACTCTCTTTCTCCCTGTGTGTGTGTTTGTGTGTGTGTGTGTGTGTGTGTTCCCTCATCTGTTCTCATCATTCACATCTGTTCCAAATAATCTAATCATCTTCTCCACCAATTCAACCCCGGTTCCTCCTTACTTAAGCCAGATTCATTCGTTCACTCACCGCTGGATCGTCTGCTGATTTCCCTCCTCGTCTCTCTGCGTCATCTCCTGAATGTTCCTTCCCGTGTCCAGTAAGCCTTCCTCTCTTGTTCGCTGAATTTTCTGTCCTGGCTCTTCTCCATCCTCGTTATCTCCCTTGGTCCCGTCCTGGTGTTCACTTTAGTTTTGGTCTTCCTGTAGTCTCAAGTTTCCCGTGCTTCTCCCCTTCGTGATTACTATTGTTGTTATTTTGTCTGTTAGTTTATTTCCCCCTTCCCGTGTTCTTTAGTTGGTTTGTTTATTTTGATTGTTGTGTTTATTTACGTTTGTAGTCCCGTGTCCCGCGTCCGTTCTCTGTTTGTTTACGTTCCGCGTTTTTCCGTTTCAGCGTTGCCCTATCTCCTGTTTACGTTCCAGTTCCGCGTTCCGTTTATGTTCATTATTGTTATACAAAATAAAATATTTATTCTCTCAATTCAACCTCTGCTCGAGTCATTGATCACAACCTGACAGAACGATCCAGCCAAAGGATCAGACTCGAGCAGAGATTCACCATCCCCGATCCGCACTTCCGCCTTTCGTCATGCCCTCTTCTCGTTCCTCCCGCCGCAAGAAACGCCGCTCACCGGTGGTTGTGCTCACCGATGCCCTGGCTTTTTCTGAGTTTTCAGCCGGGGGCGGGGGGTCAACGCCGGTGAGCACTGAGCCCGTCTTTACTTCCGTGTTGTGTTCTTCGCCTCCACTCCCCTGTTCCTCACCGTCTTCCGTCTCTCCACCGCCCCCCACCGATGTTATTTATAACTGTCCCTATTTAGGTCCCCTCGCAGAGGATTTTGATTTCATCCCTGTTTTTTTCTGCTTTCCGTCATGACCCAGACATGACAGATATTATCTATGACTCCTTTTTTCAGTTCGCAGACACACTCCGTGTTATTAAACTAGGCCGAAAAGCCAGAGACAGAGATTTAGCAGCAAGAGCTGCCCCTCTTTCCACTCCGTCTCCCCTTTTAGTTTCTCCCTCTGCTTCCCAACATCTCAATCCTCCAGCAGTCACGGAGGACAATTTAAAGCTCTTCTTCTATGGAGACAGGGAGGATTTGTTTCCCTGGATTTGGCCCCAATACGAGCATTTTGGAGAGGACCTCCAGCTTCCTGAGCAAGTTGCTGGAGAAGATCTCCAGCCTTCCAAGCTTGACACAGCTGGAGCAGCTGCAGAGCCCTCGCCCCAGGATGAGCCTGCTTCAGGGCTCTTGCTCCAGGAGGAGCATGCTACAGAGGTCTCGCTCGAGGAGGAGCCTGCTACAGAGGTCTCGCTCGAGGAGGAGGCTGCTACAGAGGTCTTGCTAAAGGAGGAGCCTGCTACAGAGGCCTCGTTCCAGGAGGACCCTGCCAGAGAGTTTGTGCTCCAGGAGGAGCCTGCCAGAGAGTTTGTGCTCCAGGAGGAGCCTGCCAGAGAGTTTGTGCTCCAGGAGGAGCCAGCGGCAGAGCCCTCGCCCCAGGAGGAGACAGCTCTGGACCAGCTGCCTCCTGACGGAGGTTTGGAGCCGCTTACAGAGAGGGACCGGTGCGACCCACCTCTAGCTCCTGCTATTCAAGGAATCAAGGAATCAAGGAATCTTTGTTTGTCATCACATCACATGTGGTACATGAGGTGGGACGAAAATTCTAATCCCCCGGTCCAGTTTACACCCTGATAGCAATTTTAAATAATGTAATAAAATATAAGAATATAATAACTATGCGAGAAATAGGATTTGAGCTACACAAAATCTAAAATATGGACACAGAATAACACAATATGGGACTTCGGACATAGCAGCATTGAGGATCGGAATGCAAATATATAATACATTATAAATTCTAAAGAACTATACGAGAAATGTGATTTGACTCCACAAGAATATACAATATTGATCCAGAATCTACAATATAGTACTTCAGACATAGCAGCAATCAAAATTCGGAGTGCAAGTGACATATTAATTGACATTTTAAAGGGACATTTTAAAGTGAACATTAAAGTGAACCATTACAGCGACAATTTAAAGTGACATTTTGAAGTGTGATAGTAAAGTGAACAGTGCCGGTTAAATGATAAAGAGTTTTTCAGTTCTGGTTGTCATTGCGTGTGTTTGAGAGTCTCACAGCTTCAGGAATGAAGCTGTTTCTCAGTCTGGTTGTTTTACACTTGATGCTCCGCAGCGTCCTGCCTGAGGGGAGCGGGACAAAAAGTGAGTGTGCTGGGTGTGTGGGGTCCTTCATGATGCCGGAGGCCCTCTTCCTGCATCTGGAGGTGTAAATGTCTGTGGTGCTGGGGAGGCTGACTCCAACAATCCTCTGTGCAGCCTTCACCACCCTCTGCAGAGCTTTCCTGTCTGCAGCAGAGCAGCTTCCATGCCACAC
>JAVLVB010000712.1:144268-158298 GCA_032876305.1 Orestias chungarensis | reverse complement strand
TCCAGAGGAGTGAATGCTGCAAGTCAATGACTCGATGCAATCTGCTGGGGTTCCTTAGATTGGAAACTTTTTCAAATTGATTTGTTAGAATGTATCCTTGATTTTAATTGATTTTTTGTAAAGTGCCTTGAGACGACACCTGTTGTAAATTGGCGCTATATAAATAAACTGATTCTTGATTCTTGATTCTTCTATAATATGAAATTAAAATATGAATTTAAATGTACCAGGGGTTGGACAATGAAACTGAAACACCTGGTTTTAGACCACAATGATTCATTAGTATGGTGTAGGGCCTCCTTTCGTGGCCAATACAGCATCAGTTCGTATTGGGAATGACATTAAGAAATCCTGTTCAGTGGTCAGAGGTATATTATGCCCTTCTTCTTGCAGGATAGTAATCAGGTCACAACAAGATGCTTGTGAAGGGAAACGTTTCTTCCACCTGCTTCTCCAAAAGTCCCCAAAATGGCTCAATAACTTATTATTTATTTATATTTACATCTGGTCACTCTGCAGCCATGGGAGATGTTCAACTTCACTTTCATGTTCATTAAACCAATCTCTCACCAGTCTTGCTGTGTTTATTGGTGCATTGTCATCCTGATACACGGCACCGCCTTCAGGATACAATGTTTGAACCATTGGATGCACATGGTCCTCCAGAATGGTTTGGTAGTCCTTGGCATTGACGCGTCCATCTAGGACAAGTATTGGGCCAAGGGAATGCCATGATAAGAGAACATTACATGTTTCACACCTTCCACAGCCCAAGATCTGCGCTCCTTGCACCATTGAAACCAATGTTTAGCACGAGTGACCAAAGGTTTGGTTATTGCAGCCCAGCCGTGTATATTGACCCTGTGGAGCTCCATACCTGTTGGATGTGGTGGATGTGATTCTTCATCCACGTACTCCAATAGGGACTTTATGCCCTTCTAACATTGTCAGTCTTCCAGAAGTTGCTACAGAGTTGGCTGGCTCAGTGCAAGCTACCATTTCTTCTCAGCTCAGTTCTGTTGCACCCTTGTCAGATCCTCTAGCAGAGTTAGATTTGTCAGCTTTGAATCACACCGAACGAGAGAAAGTTCAATCTTTATTAAGGAAATATGTGGATGTGTTCTCTGCTCATGAGGGGATTTAGGTTGCACAGATCTGATAGCCCACAAAATACCTTTGCTAGATGATGCACCAGTACGTCAGAGGTTATGGAGGATTCCTCCTTCAGACTATGAGGCTGTAAAGGCCCACATCCGGCAGCTGTTGGATAGTCATTGTTCGTGAGAGATATAGCCCCTACTCCTCCCCAATTGTAATTGTCAAAAAGAAAGACAGGAGCATCCGCCTGTGTATTGATTATAGACAACTCAACAGTAAGACCCACCGTGATGCCTTCCCCCTACCCAGAATTGAGGACTCTTTGGATGCTCTGTCTGGAGCTGAGTGGTTTTCCACTCTCGACCTAGCAAGTGACTATAATCCCGTGCCAGTGGCCAAATCTGATAGGATGAAGAAGAATCAAGAATCAGTTTATTTATACACCGCCAATTTACAACAGATGTTGTCTCAAGGCACTTTACAAGAAAAATCAATTAAAATCAAAGATACATCATAAACAAATCAATTTGAAAAAGTTTCCAAGTTCTAAGGAACCCCAGCAGATTGCATCGAGTCATTGACTTGCAGCATTCACTCCTCTGAAATCAGCAGACAAACAATTGCTTGTGTTGTTATTGACTTTACAGCAATCCCTCATACTGAGCATGCATGTAGCGACAGTGGAGAGGAAAAACTCCCCTTTAACAGGAAGAAACCTCCAGCAGAACCAGGCTCAGTACAACCAGCCGTCTGCCACGACCGACTGGGGGTTTGAAGAGACAGAAAACTAAAATAGATGCACTTTATACTGAAAAAAAAGAGTTTATAGCAGCAGTTGTAGAACTTCACTGGAAGCATCTTAGCCCATGTTCTCATCCGAGAAGCTGTCTCAGCTAACAGAACGCCAGACCAGGTGTGGCTACTATGGAGAGAAGAACACTAAGAGAAAACAAAAGGTTAACAAGGTTGAAATAACGGTAACTAAAGCGGATTGGACAAAGGAAGAAAGTAGCAGAGAGAGAAGTGGTCAGATTGTCCTCCTGCAGTCTAAGCCTATAGCAGCATAACTATAGAAAAACTTAAATAACTTAACCCTATAGAGTGAGACATGAAGAAGGTAGAGCAAAGGAGAACCGTCTGTCAAGACTGAGTTCCTCCCCAACCGGATTAGGCTGTCTTCTCTACATCTTCCTAACTATAAACTTTACCAAACAGGAAGGTTTTAAGCCTAGATTTGAAACTAGACAGGGCGTCTGCCTCACGGACTAAAGCTGGAAGCTGGTTCCACAGGAGAGGAGCCTGATAACTGAAAGATCTGCCTCCCATTGTGCTTTTAGAGATTCTAGGAACCACCAGTAAACCTGCTGTCTGAGAGCAAAGTGCACTGTTAGGGACATAAGGAGTAATCAGATCTCTGATATACGATGGAGCTTGATTAGTGATGGCTTTATATGTCAAAAGAAGAATCTTGAAATCGATTCTAAGTTTGACAGGGAGTCAATGAAGGGAAGCTAAAATTGGAGAGATAGGATCTCTCTTAAGTTTCATCAGAACTCTTGCTGCAGCGTTTTGGACCAACTGAAGACTTTTAATTGCATTTTGTGGACTTCCTGCTAAAAAGAGTTACAATAGTCCAGCCTTGAAGGAACAAATGCATGGACTAGTTTTTCAGTATCTGTCCTAGAGAGAATATTTCGAATTTTTGCTATATTCCTAAAATGAAATAAGGAAATCTTAAAGACCTGTTTTATATGGGACTTGAAAGACATTTCCTGATTAAAAATAACACAAAGGTTCTTTACATTGTCACCAGACGCCAACCTGATGCTATCCAGGTCAAGTGGCTGACTAAGCAATTTCTTTTTTAGAGGTTCTGGTCCAAAGATAACAGCTTCTGTAATTTCAGAGTTCAAGAGCAGAAAGTTTAAAGTCATCCATATTTTTTATGTTATCTAGATATGCCTTTAATCTAACAAACTGACTGGATTCTTTAGGATTTATAGATAAATCCAGTTGTGTATCATCAGCATAACAGTGAAAATGAACACCATGCTGTCTGATGATTTTACCAATAGGGAGCATGTATATAGTAAGTAGAATTGGGCCAAGCACAGAACCCTGTGGTACTCCACAAGTAACCTTACAATGCGGAGAAGATTTGTCATTTAGATGAACAAACTGGGATCTTTCAGACAAATACAATTTAAACCAGCCTAGTGCTGTTCCCTTGATCCCAACAGTGTGTTCGAGCCTTTGTTTGAGGATATTGTGATTGACTGTGTCAAAAGCAGCACTGTCAGTCCCTGATGTATCAGCAAAATAAGAAAACGTCGGCAATTGCCCTGGCCATTGAAAAGCGGCTGGGAGCGTATGAAGCCGTCTGGAGAGCGACCAACACTGATGACTAACCGTAAACTGGATGTGATTCGTGTACCGGATCACAGGCTGGCTGCGGGTTCTGGACTCCCTTACGGAATGGTATAACCTTGGAGGAAGTTGGTCTCTCAGACGGACGGAAAGGTCCAGATTCGGCTGATCGGACTCACCGTCGAGAGACAGCGGGACTCAAGGTAGACAGAAAACATAAAGTCTGCCTGACCCAAAACAAATCATTGTTTTCCTGATTCTGCTCCCCGGGGCGACCTTGACGGTCTGCTATCTTCAAAAACTCCTGGAAACTATGTAAACAAGCTGCTCCTTTCCATTGCAACCCTACCTTCCCCCTGACATCTGTGGAACTGAATAGACCTATGTTATCATCGAAGGACAGGGCAGTTCACAGCTCACAGACCTACACATACACTCACACACACTGATACCAGCTCTACATACGCCTTCATCCTCATCTTCATCCCAAGGCTCTGTTCTGTTGTGTTATTTTTGCTTTTTTTTGTGCAGAGTTTTTTTTGGAACTTCAAGCTGTATCCTGTCAAGAATAAAGTGTGAATTGTATTTTTTTTCCCTCATCTTTCCCTATGTGTCATTTTTCCTTCGTCCTTAAGGACACGACGGGCGGCGCGCCACAGGTGCATCGGCTACGGATCTTCGTCACCCTGTAATTTCGTTCGTGCTCATGTACCCCATGTGTTGCAAATGACAATAAATTGTTTCTGATTCTGATTCTGAGATCTTACAGAACTAGAATAGACACGAGTCCATTGTCTGAGGCCATGAGAATATCATTTGTGACTTTAAGGAGACCTGTCTCAGTGCTAAGATGGAGACTGCCTTCTGTAAACCCTTCGGATTGTTTGAATTTAAAAGAATGCCATTTGGCTTGTGCAATGCCCCTAGTACATTGCAACGATTAATGGAGCGAAAGTTTGGGTCTCAACATTGTCAGTCCCTGTTATATTTGAATGATGTTGTGGTTTTCTCTTCTTCAGTTGACAAACATCTGCATCGTTTGGAAGCTGTGCTGGGCCGTTTAAAACAAGAAGGATTAAAAGTGAAGCTTGACAAATGTTCTTTTTTTAAGAAGGAGGTGAAATATCTTGGTCATGTTATTTCCAGCAATGTGATGTCCACAGACCCACATAAAATTACTATTGTAAAGGACTGGCCTTGTCCCACCACAGTTTCACAACAGAGATCCTTTCTGGGGTTTGCCAGATAATATAGACGATTAGTTGCAGGGTTTGCCAAATTGGCAGCACCACTCCACCGACTGCTTGCCAAGATGCAAAAGACACAGGGTCGTCAGCGACCACAGCATTTGGGTGACCACTGGTCGGAGATTGTGAACAAGGCTTCAACCAGTTAAAAACCAGGTTGGTTGGTGCCCCTGTTTTGGCATATGCACATTTTTCTTTGCCATTCATTCTTGAAATTGATGCCAGTTGCAGCGGCCTAGGAGCAGTGCAAGAAGGGAGGGTCCGTCCAGTGTCTTTTGCTAGCCGAGGACTCAAACCTGCTGAGAGGAACATGTCCAACTACAGTTCCATGAAGTTTGAGTTCCTAGCCCTAAGGTGGGCAATGACAGAGAAATTTCGAGACTATCTGCTGGGTCAGCAATGTGTTGTATGGACTAATAATAACCCCCTCAGCCACTTGACCACAGCTAAACTGGGGGCAACCGAACAGTGTTGGGCCGCACAGTTGGCAGTTTTTTAACTTTTCTATCCGTTACAGATCAGGCAGGGCAAATGTGAACGCAGATGCCCTTTCAAGAAAGCCACCAACAGTAACAGAGGTTGACATTCCTTTGCCTGGGAACTTGGTTCCCTTGATGAAGCACCCTACCGGTTCAGATGTAATCCAACACGTGCTCCAAGCTGCAGTATCTGTTTTCCCCGCCCATGTCTCTGATGACCTCATTGCACTCCAAGAAGCCGATCCTACTAGAAGTGCTTTTCTAAAGTCGTGGAGGACACAGAGACGTCCAGATAAAGCAGAGAGGGCTAGTCTCTCCCCAAAAGTCCTGAAGCCTCTTTGACAGGGGAGCAGGGTGATCCAGTTGAATGGCCTGTTATTTCACTGTATACAACGTCCTGATGGGGGTGAGGATATTCATCAACTACTGGTGCCTAATTCATTGAGGGAGGTGGTGATGAGACAGCCTTACCAAAGTCATGGACATCAGGGATTGGAGCGGACCACTGAGCTCATTAGGGAGTGGTGCTACTGGCCTCTGATGCACAAAGAGATTAGAGATTGGTGCCAAAAATGTGAAAGCGGCATCTTGGCCAAAGCTACACAGCCCCAGGCACGGGCAGCTATGGGTCATTTGTTGGCCTCAAGATCAAACCAAGTCTTGGCGGTCGATTTCACTTTGCTGGAACCATCACAAGATGGTAAGGAAAATGTTCTCATCATGACTGATGTGTTTTCAAAATTTACCCAGGCTGTAGCAACCAAAGACCAGAGGGCCTGGTTTTACAAATTCGTTGTTCCAGCACGACTATACTCTGATCAGGGCAGCAATTTTGAAAGTGCATTGATCCAGCAGTTGTGTGAGCTATATGGTGTGCAGAAGACTCATACTACCCCCTACCATCCTGAAGGTAACGGCCAATGTGAAAGATTTAATAGAATATTACATGATCTTTTGCGAACTCTACCTATCGAGAGGAGGGGAAATTGGCCTCATTATTTGCCTCAATTTCTGTATTCCTACAACACCACAGTCCATCAGTCCACGGGTAAATCTCCTTACCTTTTGATGTTTGGCCAATAGCCATGTTTAACTATTTAATTTCTCCTTGGAAGGGTTCCAGAGATCCAAGTGCAGAGAGTGGAGGACTGGGTACGAGAGCATAGGCACAGACTCCAGGTTGCCTTTGACGGTGCTGGAGATCACCTGAAAATGGCTGCTGACCACCGGAAGAAGGGTCATGATACTGGAGGCCTGGCCAGTGAGTTGTTTGAAAAGCAACTGGTCTATGTTCAAGGCCATAGTAATAAAGGAAGGAGAAAGATTCAGGACGTATGGAATCCCATCATCCATACTGTGATAAAAGCTCTGACTTCAGGAGGTTCTGTGTACACCATTGCACCCTTGGATAACCTTCAGAGGCTGAGGACACTGCACGGTTTAATGTTGAAACCAGTTCCTTAAGGACTCTGCCCTCAAGAACTCAGGAGAGGCAAGGAAATTTCCAAAATTATGGAAGAGGAGACGGAGGAGGAACTTGATTTCGTCTATGTGGTAACTCGATCAACAGGTGTCGAGGCACCTGCCTCTAAAGTACAGGTGTGAGAAGGTCAATGCACTCTCCCTGTTCTCCCTCAATCTTCCCCTGCAGTTGCTTTTCAAGAGACTGGAGAAAGTTTGGGTCCCTTTCGACGGACAACAAAGAAAATGGCCGGTTATCATTCAAACCCTCATCATCTTCCAGAGAGGCCAAGATGTAGGGCAGAAGGGGCTACAGTCTCTCAGATTACTGGTAATGGTAATGGTATCTGTATATTGACGGGCACTTTGAATTGTCTTGTACACGAAAATGTGCTATATAAATAAACTTGCCTTGCCTTCAATACAAAAAGCTGGGGTAGATTGTAACCAGAGCACCTTGTCCCTGAAGTATGGTGCTGCGCACTCTTCCTCTTGCCCATATAAGGAAGATGAGGGGATAGAGCGCAGCTGATTTGTTAGGGAAACAGGTAATCAGCAGTTACATTTAAAAGCAGGTAGATCGCTGAGGGGATCAGATCCCAGGCTGATGATTCATCCAGAGGTATGTTTAACATTAAGCGTGAGGTGGGTGTAGAATTGTGTCTGATGCCTCCACTTGATTGCTGCAGGTAACATACTTCTGTAGAGTGACGTGCAGAGCGCTGTTGACGGTTTCACTTTAGAGAAGGTTGGCCTGCTACATGAGTAACTTTTCAATCGTCATAAAATATTTTTCATAACTTTTGTGATCATACGTCAGCTTACAGGTAGTTGAATGACGCCTCTATCATGACCCGAGGGGGTCCGTATCGCTTTAACTGGCACTAAAAAACTTTGAGGAGGGTGGCAAGAACCCTGCGACATATAACAACTACAAATGTTTTGACTGCTTTACGGCATACGTCACTTCCCCCGTTTCTTATCTCAAACATCATCATCTGACATTGTTTCACCACAATTAGATTCATCACCTCATCACTGTTCATCCTTCACACAGACACTGGAAACAAAAATGTAATTCAATCCAAATGATCTGGATTTTACCACGCTATGTGCTGGTGCTCATGGGAAATGCAGTCCTCCTTCAGGCAAAACACTACCACTTTTTTTCCACAGTGGCACCAAAATCAACCAAAACTACAACTTTAGTGTTGCTTTAACATTCATGTAGAAATCAAAGCCTAATTATAGCCTGTAATGTTTATTCTAGCTGAGTACGACAAACATGAAAGAAGCATTTCATCACATTAAATACTGATCAGACAATGCTGATGATAATTAAAATATTCTCTCAGAACACCTGACAGATTACAAAAGATTACCAAAGTGAAATAAATAATAGCACAATTCTGATAGTCAGGCTGGTTCATCGTTAGTGGTTAAAGCTCAACCATTTTGAGAGCCAAAGATCACACATTGCAGATTTTAAGATATGATTTGAAACAACTTCTAGGTCTCCTCCACACTCCTGCTCAGCTTTAATTAAGTCTTTTCTTTATTCATATGGGATTTGTGGCATGGTTCTGATATTTAATGAGCTTTTGAGATTTTAATAAGCTGATTCTGGGTGTGCAAAACAACATTGTTCCAACGGTCATGTTTGAAAACTACCCTTCAAAAGTGTAAAAAAAACAAAAGCTACATTTAAAACAAAAAAAGACGTTGGTGTAAACATAATGCTTTAGCACTGTTTTGAACAAAAGTTGTTAAAATAGAATAAATCACACTAACTGAGTTACTGCCACCTTGAGTGGTACATTTATAGTTTATGTAGTTTATTTTCAGGTTTACTGGGTCTTTTTTGATAAGGTCTACAAATATGTAACTGTTGCTATATTATTTACTAAACACTTGTAATACCACTAAACCTCATATTATAATTGTAGTTGTTTTATGATTATTTATTAAACATGCAACACCTTCTACTGTGTATTATTCATGACTGTTTTAAGGTTTTGAAGAAAGGGGGGGTTGCTTTGAAGCCTGAAATAGCTGTCCGAACTGTATGGGGATTGCAGCATGATGCTGTACAGCTGTGTTGCTGCAGAAGAAACACCTGGACTTCTTAAAATAGATGGCATTATGAGGAAGGAACATAATGTGAAAGTAATAAAGCAACATCAAAAGACATCAGCCAGGAAGTTGAAGCTTGGAGGCAAATAGGTCTTTCACCATGAACCATGACCACAAGCACACAAACAAAAAAAGGTCCCAAATCTCTTTGCTGCTGTTTTTATTTTGCAATTGACAAAGTGACGAAGTTTAAACCGTTCATCTCAGATTGAGCCATCTTCCGTATTGGTAAAGTTTTACAGTCCTGCAATTCACATAATTGGATATGTAGATGTATTACTTTTACTTTTGCTTAATTACAAAAATAGCTCATTATATTTTGCATCTTGAATTTGCAATAATAACTACACTTCTCACAGAGGATGGTGGATATTTGGTTTTCAGGTGGAATTAATTGATGTTAAAAGTTCACGCTGCTGTGATATTATATCAAGAAAATAAGATGCAACCATGATTTGGCAGAAACAGTGGATGGTATACCAGTGGTGGTGTTATCTCAAAACCCTGTCATGAAAACAATGTTTCCAACTGTTCACAATTCAACCATTTGTCCGCTGAGGCATACATCCCACCTTTGAATGTACATTTAAATTTTAATTATCATTTTGACAACCATGAGCATTAACAATGATGAATTTTTACCAAAACCCCCTTTAACTGTCCAAGATCCTGAGATACCAAAGTTCCATACACAATGAGTAACAGAGGTGTATTCAAATATCCAACAGTGGCTCCAGTTAACTTTCTTCATGAAAACATTTACGTTGATAAGTTGAACAAAATCTCTGAAGAGGTGTTGGAACTATATAACTGAGGAAGAAGACTTATTTGGGGGGGTGTTTATTGGGATTTTGTGCATTACCTCTTCATTAAATGCATGAAAAGAGAAATGTGTGGGTTTGTGCATCAGGTTTCTAAGTCTATCTGTGAGCCATTCTACTACTGTGCACACTGAACCTCCTTGATGCCCCCCCTCATCTTAAGAAATATTAATATATTTCTACTGCCTCCACTCCCAGACTCTTGACTTCTGCCAAATTCTGTAATATCAACTTCTTCCTTATCTGCAGCCAGCCGAGCTGGAAGAAGGTTCTCCACATCATTCAGTTTTTATGGGCTGATCCAACTACATCAAACTTGATGTACATTTATTCTTTTTCTCATTAGATCTTACATCATTGAGGTTATGGTGTACGGATTTAGGAGCATATATACGTCAACTAAGATAATCCCATTGGTTTTCCATAGGATTCATGCCTGGAGAATGTACGATCCCCTCCATTCAGGGTACATTCTATAATGAGCATCTATAAAGAAAGAAATAGGCCAACATTGTTCATGTAATGATTGGATAGGTTGTGGTAATTTAAAAGTAACAGTATGCGACTGTATTATTCACAAAGTGTTGGACACTTCTGTATGGATGAGATACACCTGTCCACAATGTAACACACCTACCAAATGGCTCATATGGTGCCAACAGGGCCTGACGCCTGATAACCTTTTCCTTAAGGGTCTCCAGAATCACTGGGGGCCATTATTTTTGCTCAATGTGAATCATCAGAAGAGAACCCACTGATCTCTCATCCAGTGTAAATAGCCTTGAAAGACGATGACTTCTGTGTGGTCCGACTCCCTCTGTGGGTCGTCTAGTGCGTAGACCACACTGATGTTGAGGTTGGGAATTGGCTAACGTTACACTTGGGTGCCTCTACCCTAAACTAACGTCACATCTTAGTCCTAAACCTAACCACATCACTAGCATACAGAAAATGGGCATACTTTTTATCTCTTTTGGCTCCATAACGAGCAGTGGATCCTAGTGTGTGTTAGAAAAATGGAACTTACAAGGTCAGAAGTGCTAAAACAAAAACACCATCACCCGTGTTAACCAAAATGATAACTACCAGATTACCGGGGAAACAGATGTTCAAAGAAGATGTTGAAAATAGAAAGAGGGACTCATCCAGAAAAGCATGACAATGTCACAAGTATCAATCAAAAATAAGCAAACGACAGACAGGAGTTGCAAAAACAAGCACACACACCCACACGTCCACACACTCTATCTCTGTCATTTGCTGTCATGCACCCATGCAGACATATAATCACTCCCACCAGCACCTCATACGCAAAACACACACTCTCTACTTCACCTCTCCTTTCTCGCTCACCTCTTTCTCTATCTCTCTCTTTACCCAACACACACACACACACACTTGGAGGCAGCCCTTGTGATTATGAGTGATGGTTGCAGCTTATGTCTATCCATTACTGCGGTCTGGCTGCAGACAGTTGAACAGGCTGATACATGAGCAGGGCTTTATCTGCGCTCACCCACTCCCCGCACCGTTTCATTCAGCCGCTCACAGCGTTAACTGCCCCAGCCCCCACCACGGGCACCACACACAAACACCGCCTCCATCACACCTTCACAGCTACAACCAAGATTTTAAAACACAGCTACCATTTAAATATAACTTTTCTATCAGGGTTTTATATTAACGGCAGGAGAAACATGAGGTGGCTGTTATCAGGGCTCTGCAGAGGCCTCATTAGTCACATTTTTCCTTGATTAGTAATCAAACACACCATTTGTGTTAGCATATTGAGAAAATGCAATTATTAATGCATTACTAAATTAAAAACCTTCATTAAAATCAAAGCTCAAATAATTTTCTAAAAGGGTGAAAGAGATGTTTGGTTTGTGAGTTTAAAATGTTTAATGCATCGCTCTAAGATAATATTTAGCAAAGTATTTACAGTTAATGATACCAGAAAAGGGATCTGCCTCCCTTTGAATTCAGGAAACTTATTTGAATTTCAAATTTCAAATGGACAAATACTTAATCTGAAAAAGGACGAGAAAAAATGAACTATATATTCCGGTCAGTACAGGAGATTCATGTGCCTATATCACATTATCTCTCAGGCAACAATAGACGTTTATCAGTGGTGTTTTTCTGGGCTGATAAAATTCTGTCACTTCATCTTGTAGCCAAACACACTAGAGTTTACAGTCATTGTCTCTCAAAGTTCGTGTTGCATTACCGCAGGATATCGGCGTTTGTCTTAGTTTTACTCTAGTTCTTGAGCGTGAACAGATTCAGACTGATGGGGTATTTTTTGTTTGTTATTCACCAAACTACCAAATCTGGTTATAAATTTGCTATCTTATGAATTTGAAACGATAAAAGGTTGGATGAAAAAAGAAGCCTATACTATGTTCCTCTGTTTTCTTTTCCTGAAGGGACTGAGATATAAGTTATCACACAATATTGAGCACATTGACAGAGTTTGTGTCTCATTCTAGAAGATACGCTTGCGTTTCAGCGTAATGCATCATCTTGTCACACAGAGAACACCTCACTCCAGAACTTCACGTTCGTATTATTTTTAGGTCTTTTTTTAAGACCTAAAAACACCTGCCGGTTTGTTTGTGCGCCCATATACTTGCTACATCGCAGGAAACATTTTTGAACCAATACTATTCTTGTGGGGACCGACTGCTGCTCGCGGAGACTACAGCCGGGCCCCATGAGTTCAAATGCTCTTCTCGGGTTAAGGGTCAGGTGTAGTTGGGGTGGATGTAGAATCTGTATGAGTCTGAAAGTAGATAAAGTGCATTTTGTTATTCATCTTCCACATCTGTTGGACCAAAACACTGGTCAGATTATTTATTTAGCACCAATTCACAACATGTGTCACCTCAAGACATTTTACCAGAGAATTTCATAAATTAATAGTTATATAAAATTACCCAAGCAGGTTTAGTATTGAGATTAGCTTTATGGTGCATAAATAAACTTGATCATTTCAAGTCCACTACTTTGAAAGACGTAAATTATTTCTAGGTTTGCAAGTACTGTAACCTTCTACAGTAAGAATGAAAAACTCTAATATCTGGGGTATTGACGTCCCTGTGATATTGTCAGCATGAATATAACAAAGGTTGTATGAATACACATTTTGGATGCACCGATATGCAACTTTTTAAAATGATTCTGTTAACAGTGATTAAATGTCGCAACCAGGTTTGAAGCAGTGTTCTGTATAAAAGATCAAATTAGCATTAAAGATGTTGTGTGGGTCCGTGGTGGAGCAGTCACAGCATCTATGGACACTATAGTCACGACGCAGCTGGCTCGACTTTAATTGCTGGCCTGGGGCATTTATTACAAATGCACCCTCTTTCTGTCCCCCAGAGATAAGTCAAGCTAGATAAAGGGTTAAAGCAAAAATAGATTTACAAATATTTATGAACAACACTAGAATATGGTCCTGAATTTATGTGTCTAATGTAATATGTAGTTACTCATTGAATTATTATAGTAATGCCATGTTGTTAGTCAGTACATCATAAGACTACATAACCTGTTTCACTAATCAATAAAGAAAATTAAATAAATACATTTTTAATGATGGTTTAATTTATTGAATGTGACACTCAACTGCACCTCTAATTGTTAGTGGGAAATAGGGTGTGGAGACAATTAAAGGTGCTTTTTACCAGAGTATTTCTATGTTTCTAATTTCTATATTTCTCTAATATGTCTTACACTGGGCAAATAACATGTAGAGGCAAAACTAACTTTTACTCAAGGGTCTGCTTCTGCTGGCAAATGACCAGCAGACAACCCAGAGGAATCACTACATGTCCTCTGAATGAGCTGAATGACAAGAACATGGGGATTGTGTTCTTGACTTATTTCACCTCAAAGCAAATCCCATAAACTTTTTAGTCAGTTGCAAAGTGGAAACTAAACTATGCAACAATAAAACACAAAATATTTAGACTGTGAAAATGAAAACAGTCCTAGTCGCATGCAAAAGTAAAGTTAAAGCACATATAGTCCCACAAACAGCAACAAAACAATACAAAACCCTTGTTTCAAGCCAAGTGCCTGCATGTCTTCCCACTCAAACAACAGCCCTTCTGAAACCCCGGGAACTGACCTATCCAAGGGTCAGAGGTCAGTCTCCAGCTTACTGCTGTTGATGAATGGCATCCTGAGAAGTGTCTGTGAGTGCATATGTACGAGGTTTGTGAAACAGAGTGAGCATTTATCTGAAGCTGTGTGCATGTGTTTTACTGTGGTTGACATGGCGCAGGTTTAAGAGTAACGACAACAAATAGAAACCCTTTTGTCTGTGTGTGTGTGTGTGTGTGTGTGTGTGTGTGTGTGTGTGTGTGTGTGTGTGTGTGTGTGTGTGTGTGTGTGTGTGTGTGTGTGTGTGTGTGTGT
>JAVLVB010000712.1:124831-135771 GCA_032876305.1 Orestias chungarensis | reverse complement strand
GTGTCGTCTGCAAACTTTAGGAGTTTCACTGTTGGGTCTGTAGAGGTGCAGTCGTTAGAGTAGAGAGAGAATAGCAGTGGAGATAGGACACAGCCCTGTGGTGCACCAGTGCTGACTGTTCTTGTGTCAGAGGTAAAATCCCCCAGCCTCACCTCTTGTGTCCGGTCTGTCAGAAAGCTGGTGATCCACTGACAGATGGCGGGGGACACACTGAGCTGAGACAGTTTGAGGTTGAGGAGTTCTGGTATGATGGTGTTAAATGCAGAGGTAAAATCCACAAAGAGGATTCTTACATAAGTCCGTGGGCTGTCTAGGTGTTCTAATATGTAGTGCAATCCCATGTTGACTGCATCATCCACCGACCTGATTGACCGGTAGGCAAACTGCAGAGGGTCCAGCAGGGGGCCAGTGATGCTCTTGAGATGTGTCATGACCAGTCGTTCAAAGGATTTCATGACCACAGATGTAAAGGCAACCGGTTTATAGTCATTAAGTCCTGTGATGGAGGGTTTCTTGGGAATTGGGATGATGGTGGAGCGTTTCAAGCAGGATGGGACTTCACACAGCTCCAGTGACTCGTTAAAAATCTTTGAAAAAATAGGAGCCAGTTGGTCAGCACAAGCTTTGAGACATGACGCTGATACTCCATCTGGGCCTGGTGCCTTCCTGGTTTTTTGTCTTTGGAAGAGTCTTCTCACGTCCATCTCAGCTATTTGTAATGCAGATTGTGTGTCCATGGTGGAATGTGTGGTGATAGCTGAAGGTGTGATATGAGCTGTTGATATGCAGGGATGGAGGATGGGTGTGAATGTGTCCTTCTCAAACCTACAATAGAAATCATTAAGGTCGTCAGCCAGGTCTTTGTTTGCCTCGGATAATCATCCATCCATCATCTAAACCAGCTGCTATCATGGTTAACAATCAGACTTTAACCACAGACACCAAAGGAAAGTTTAAAGGGTTTAAAAGGATCCAAGTTACAGTCAAGTTAGATTTACGATTCAAATTGTTACGTTTTCTGAGATTGCATTGAATAAATGAGTTGAAATGTAACAGCAGATATCCTACGGACTGTCCTCAAAAAGACATTTAAAGTTTTTCATGAACTGAAACCTTTGATAGGTTTCAAAACAAGAGTTTGACCATGTATGAATGGCTATTTATGAAATCTGTCAACTTATTTTTTGATAAAAGTGTCCAAAATTATTCATGCATGTTCCAAGTACCAGTAACAGCCAGTAGAGGGCAGTCTTTCACAAACCAGCCTCGATTTTATAAAGTTTATCAGACTTCTTCATATGTTAGATCTGAGGTTTGGATGCTTTCTTAAGAGAGAAGGGGAAAAAAACAGGAATATTTCAGCAAACTACTCTATACTTGGGAATCAAATACAAAAACAAACAATAGCTGTTTTAATTATGGGTAAAAGAAAATCATGCATGTCCTGTTTTTTGTAATATTACATTTTTGGTCCAACAGCAAAAGCTTAATAAGACGAGACCCAAAAATATTAAAAGACCAAACCATCAAAAGACATTTAAGTTTTAACTAAGAGGGTAGGCGATCCTACAAAGACTGAGGAGGTCTGTCTTGTGTTTTAGGCGAAAGAGAAGCTAGAAGACACACAAGACCAAAGTAATGTGGTTAAATGCACAACAGGACAGACGTAGCTAACTAACCAAACTGTGCATCTAGTCTCCAGGCACAGTGGTGAAAGGTTTTAGGCTTATTATCGTTACCATGTAAACCCGAATCTTTTAAGTCTAAGGACTTTCCAAAACTACCGACACACATAGGAATGTACTGCTGTCGTCATTTTGATGAGTGCAAACACAAAAACACACAAAGCAAAGAAGATCCATCATCTCATCTTTTAATAACACATTCATATCTATGCTCTGTTTGTTTACAAGGGAAATAAAACAAGTGTTGATGAGGAGTAAAGAAATCAGGCAGGCAGAAGGTGAAAGTCCATATACTGTGACGACCAAAACAATCTTAGCATGATAAAAGTGTAACATTTATTTTTCTGTGATTGCGGCGAAACAAAAGTTTTCATCTCTAATCTAATTCTGATCAGTGTGGATGAGTCATCAACACAATCAGCTCACTAAACAGGTCCTTTTGTTTGTCTGAAACGAATCAATAAGAAGGAAAATACGTCATAGTAAAAGGTCCTTACGGGGCGCCGAAGGTTTTACAGAGAGGAAGAAAATGTTAAATGCACCCGAACACAAGAGTTACAATCTGATGTCAGAAAAAGGAAAGAAAACGGGAGTCAACCAAAAATGAAGTTTTAAGGGTACAAACAAGAATGTTCATCAAAAATTAAAAAGAAAGGAAATTGAATAAAGAAACTTAATATATGTTGGGTTGGTGACAACGAGGAGACGTTTGTTTTTATCTGTTTAATATCCCATCACATTAGTCCTTCCAAATCTATTAAAAATGAAGAATGTAGATAAAGTTATCTTTGGAAAAAGTCTCTTTTCCTTTCATAGACTATCCACTACAGTATATGGAGACACCACTACCATGTTATCTATTCTGCTCTATCTCTTTTTTAAGGGGGTGTTATCTTTGAAAAGATTCTTCCAACAGAACATTTCTATGTTTTTCCTAAGAGGTAGATTAACAAATTAATTACATGATCTCGTTTTAAAGATGCCTCAGGGAGGCGCGGGGGCTGGAGGAAGGGTAACTTAAAGTAGTTTAGTGATTTTAGTTGACCTTGAGCTCTCAGCCTATGAAACGCAAACTTTGGCTGCGATAACTCAGGTTCTCCAAAGCCTCGCTGCCCCCCCCCTGCACCATCCTGCACCAGAACGTGGACATTCTAGATTTGTCTGTGCGTTTCTATTTACTTTATTTTTCAGTTTTAATTCTAGCTGGAGAAGAACACCGTCAAAAACTGAACAATGAAATCAAAGCGTGAAAACATGTCGTTGTGCTATAAACTATCGCGTCCTCCTTAGTTTGCATGTGTCCAGCTGTGTGAACGCTCCTGTCGATGTTCACCTACAGAGAACACTCTCCAAGCTTTTCTTTTTTGAGGTAGCATTGCTGGTTATGTGTTAGAGGATCACGTGAAGTCATTTCCAGGTAACAGTGTCCCCTCGCTGTGTTGTGTTTGCCATTTTCCAGCTCTGAGCCCCGTACCAGCTGAGGGGTCGGTGTCGGGACATTGGGACATTTAGTCAGTCCCTCCGATTTCTATCCAGGCAGACGTTTACACTGCAGCTCATTCGTTTAAAGCGCCGTTGTAACGCGCTACAAACAACAAATAGTATCAAAGTCTGACTGTTTTATGGTCCTACACTTATTTTTTTTATTCATTTTTGTATTTTTTATTTTTTTTATTTTGTCAATTTATAATGTTCTTTACATTAATGCTGACCATGTCACTAACAAACGTGGTTTTAGATCAGTGTGCAGAACCATTCCCTTCACTGTGTTCTAAATGTTTTAAAATGCAAAAACCAGCTCCTTGGATTTGGTTTTTGCATTTTCAAGCACAGCAGGAAATAGTTTTGCATTGAGGAACCACAACAGAGTCGCAGTTCTAGATCTGGAAAACACCATGCAGATCTCTAAACTATTTAGCCTGTAAAGCTCTGCTAGGAGAGATCCAACACTCTGGATGCCTCCTGCATGCTTTGTTATTTCTGATGGTAGACACTTTTAGTCTTGCTCCAGGTTTTGACTGCACTCCAGCTGGCAATACAAACACATGGCATAAGGCCATCTAGACCAACCAAAGTATCTCCTTCAATGTAGGTAATAGCTGTCAAAGCCTTGATTGGGTAAAGCATGAGATTATGTACTTGAGACAACAACTGGAGGAATAGACCAGTGAACCGTAAGCAAGTTTTCATGGTTGGTACCACGGACTTAACCAACCATGACCAGCAATGTAACGAAAACTGTTGGATCTGCTCATTTATATGCAGGGTGGTTAAAGCTAAGTGCTGTTAGCAGTAAAAGCAAATCTGCAGAGAGGTTTACTGAAGCTGGTATTTTTTTACTGCATGTATGTAAGATGCCATGAAATAGAAAGTTTTTTCTGATTATGTTTTCTTTGTTCTTCAGTCGTTGCTCTTAGAGTTGACACCTTTTCTGGCCGATATAGGCAACGTTGGCATGTAGCCCACAGTTGATTTATTTCTTTTAATTTATTAAACACAACTACAAATGTTACGCAACAAAACAATGAAAATGTGCCTTCAATTGTTTTGTGTTTGACTTGCGTGAAATGAGCTGATAGTTTAGAGCATAAAGGGTTAAGCCCAGCTTCCTGCTACAGAAATGATCAGCAGTAATGTAAATGACTTTAGGATGAAAAAGAGGCCAAACATGCACAAACTAAAATGAGGATTTCAACTGTACGAAACAACACATTTTTAATGTTAGTATGTGGAAATTAAGATTGAAGTATTTCTGAAGCTGGCACCGCATTAATAAAACTGTCGATCTGGCATTATTGTTCACTCAACCTGGATTTAGCCCAGAAATAATTCAAAATTAGGTATTAAATGGCTAAGAGTATATTAGAAGATAGTCTTTCTCACTAAATTCTGGCCTCCAAAGCAGAAGCTGCGGGCTGCACACTAAGTGCAGGTGTTTTACGTTGATCCTAAAAGCTGATTTCTCTACTGTACATAAAAAAAATGTTCAGTTCCAAGAGGAAATTATGTATCTGCAGATTTACTGTTTGGCTCGTGTGGATTTTGGACCAAGCCCCTGCTGAGGGTTTGGCACAGTTAATGTCCCGTACTGACCTAGTTGTTAGTACTTCATACTTTGTAGCAATCTTGTTAATAAATGTGTGTATTTATATAGAAGTTAAACTAATTTTAGATTTTCCAATAAAATAAAATACAAGTTTTACGTTGATTTTTTTTTGTTTGTTTTTTTCCAAAAAGCTGTGAAATGAACAGAATGGAAACCAGAACAGGACAAAGCCAGGGACACCCTGACATTCCTCCCCAATCCCAAAGTAAAACATTAAATATTTCAAGGCTCTAGGAACTTAAATATGTTCTTTCCAGAAGAACAAGAGAGAGAAGAAACACTGAAGGTGTTCAGAGGAAGTACGACGTTTTCTCTGTACTCCTCATCCCAAGCAGGTGACCACCATCACTCCATCTTCTCTCCTTTGCACTTCAGATTTTATTTCTTTCCTTATGTGTCGTCAAGTCGTCTTTTAGTCATCATATTGCATCAATTAGAGCAACTCTACGTCCTTAGTTGTTATGTCCAAATGAAGCTTGCTGTATCGTCAAAATAAATCAAAATCAAAATGAAATCACGGGACAAATAAATCCCTAACAAATGCGTCTTGGCAGTTGTTAGCAGAGCTGTGTGGGTTTGAAGGAGGTGGAAATGGCACAGGACCACCGCGCTGAGCTGTGAGCTTCAGGCCTCTATAGATAAAGATGGAAGCGTGGACTGGATAGAGACGACTTTTCCCTGTCGGATGCTCAAAAGGAATCGTGTTTGGAAGTGTCCTACATGGACGACTGCTGTCCTTCTGATCTCAACCTGCTTTTCCTTTTTTTATTCTTCTTTTTTCTGAAATTTTCTCCAAAAATACAAAAGGAATAACAACCAGTGAACAGGTCTTAAGCTATGTTGCAGCAGCATCGCTGCTCCTTTGCTCCCGTTGTTTAAGAAAATGCCTAATTCTCTCCAACCTTGATGGGTTTTCCACACAGATGGAGGAGGAGGGCCGTTGGTTCTCATCCTACTTTTCTTTTTACCCAAACACATTCCCTGATAAAAGAAACTAACCGGTACATGCCTGCATTCACATACACGCGCCATGTAGCCAACAGGGAGCATCATGGTCAGTGCACAGGTAATAAATATTCACATTAAGAGACATCAGAGCTGCCCTCTGTCACACGTACAGTCAGGCTCTAAATGGACCGCTGATCGTAAAATCAAGTTGTTTAACTGCTGAGAGAAAACACAGCTCCTGTTTAGTGCTTCCTAATGATGTCAATAAGGCACCAGAGGGTCCTTCAGGGCTCAAGACAGGCACACTGATTAAGAGAAGAGGCAGGGACTCTACGGTCAGATATAAGGGCTGAATCAAAAACCCTCAGGTGTGTTTGGTCATCCTTGATCCTGTTAGGAACCTCCCCTCGAGGTAACACTGCTCCCCATTGGCCAGTTTCCCCACTTCGAGCAGTAGCTGCTCCAATCACGCTTCAACGTAGACAGAAAAAGAAAAGCCAAGCTAGCTCAGTGTTAGCTTACTCTCAGCTTAAAACGCCTTTTGTTCTAAATTCATTGACCCATCTACCCCCCCCCCCACCCCCAAAAAAAATATTCAAAGCAACAAGACAAATACCTTAAAAAAAATTCTCTCTTAAAAAAATAAAAAATATTCAGGACTATTAGCTCTTTTTTTTCTTCTTCTATTTATATAAAACACCAGCAAGCGAAAAAAAAAAGAAAAAGTTAGGAATACTGAGGTAATTTTTTACCCTGAGGTAGTTTTTTTTTTTCATTTTCACTTCTTCTCTGATCTGTAATCTTGGTAAAAAGCATCCATGATCCTGCCTCTCATTATCATACACAGGCGGGATCTGGAGGCTCCGCCCACAGGCCTTTGGCAGGTTAGGAGTGAAACCAGGAAGCTGCTTCACCTCAGATTTCAACGACTGACGTCAGGGTGGGGAGCTAAGGAAGATCTCGCCCTTTTACTCCTTCAGCTTCCTGTGCCGTCGGGGCTGGTGTTCTCGTCGGGGCTGGTGTTCTCGTCTGGGCTCGTGTTCTCGTCGAGGATCGTGATCTCGTGTGAACAGCAAACTATGGATATACATGCAGAAACAGACCAGTCGCTCCGGACCGGCACAGGAGGAGCTTCAGACGCTCCTCGTCCATCTATCAGTGCAGCAAACCTTCACCTCTGACTCAGACGGGGAGGGGAGTGGGGGGGTCGGGCTAACTCACATATCATATATATAATATATATAAAATATGCTGTTGAAGGTGCGAGTCGCTGGCCAGCAAGCACGGCTGCTGAGCGCTGTAGACCCAAGTGTGAGCTGAGCCGCTGCATTAGAACTGCAGGACCAGCTGCGACTCCCCGCCTCCTTACTGTCTCCTGCCGTGTCCGAGCCCCCCCCCCCACCAAGCGTATGCTACACATGTTAAACATGGGGGAGAGGAGAACTGGAAGTGTGGTCGGACACAGCATTTTTAACAAGAGCATGAAGATTGGATATTTACAACCACGGATTTTTCTTCATTTGTATGTTTCTTCTTCAGCTCTCGCTGATTTTTTTAGAGAGCCGTTTCAAGAGCAGTGTTAGCAACTGCAACCCCCCCCTTCCCTCCATAAAAACCTTACTGGTGTGCAGCAGCTTCCCAGCTTCCTCCCCCAGCTCTGCCTCACTGCATTCTTCTCATAATAGCTCTGAATAAAACATTTCTATACATAAATCTCTGTTAAAATATAAGACTGACTGTAGATGTTTGGTGAGGGTCTGTAGAGGACGAGTGATGCTGTCGGCGCGTCTGCACACGCGCCAGCGTAGCTGCGACTGCGTGAGCTCAGACGTGGTTTTAGAACCCCCCCCCCGCGTGATTGGCCCTCACTCATCCTCTCCACCCTCACATCCACACTCAGTCTCTCTCCTGGCCTGGCACTGGGTCTTTTTTAATAATCCAAATCCTCGTTTTATTCATTTTAAGTTTTGACTGATTTCTCTGATTTTTGTCAGCCATACTTCCACCCTCCTCTCTGTCTATTGCTGGTCCGTGTCGCGCTCTTCAGTATCCGTTCGTCCGTCCGTCCGTCTGTCTGTCGGCCCTCACTTCCTGCGTGGCTGGTGCTCCTGAGTCACTCCCTGCGTAGGGCTGCCGGGGCCCATCCCACCTTTCTGTGACATTTTGACCTGAGTCAGGATGTCTCGGATCTTCCTTTGAGCCAGCTGAAAGACAAAAAACACTCATTTGTGTGCAGAACACGGTAATCCTCAGTAAGGTTTCTGTTCCCCAGCTTATGTTGAAACTACAAACTTTAACTCTCCATGTGGAGGCTTTTTTTTTTTTATAAGTCAAAACAGAGTGAAATGAAAAGGATCTGTGCCGTTTCTGGCCTCAGAGGTTTTGTTAGATATCACCAGTAAACCAGAGGTTTCATGAAGACCTAAGACCACAGCAGAGCCGGCAGCAGGAAAGTTAGCGAGATTTAAAGCAGCAAATAATGTGTACAGTTACTGATGGGGAGGGATCAGCTGACAATAATTCAATGTTCTACCTGTAAAGCAGAAAGAGCCAAATACGTCGATCGCACGGCCACATCCATCCTTACGTTTATCTTTTTTTTATTCACATACCAGGAATCTAACGGATGCGTATTTAGGCACGTGTGCACACTCTACGTTAGCTTAGCGTTAGCCGCCTTGGCAACCTAGCGTGTCGCGTAGCAAGTGTCCCAGTCTCTTCTTAACAAAGGCGGAGCTAGAAGGGGGGCTGGGACCGGACCCCCTTGAAATCTACCTCCCTACGTACACACACACACACACACAACCAGAAAATATAAAAAAATAATGATTTAAATCATATAAAATATTGCTGTTGTGCTGTTTTTGTGTGGGTAGATCCTTTAGGATCAGGAAAACTGTGAGCACCCCTGCTCCAAAGAGCTGTTCAGCTCCACTCCATGAGAGAACCCGTCAATCCTAGAAATGCTCCAGCTGGCAGCACGGTGGAGAAGCTCCTCAACTTTCATTGTGATCTGTCCGTTTGTTCCCAAAGTTCCTGTTTTTCTTGGATAAAACGCTTTTTTGGACAACTATTTCGTGTTTTTAGGGGAGATAAAGGACAGATTTAACCAAAAGTCTGGACTGTTCCTTGATCCCATTGAGGAGAAATGAAAATGAATAACTAAATACTTTTAGGCCTCAGCTTAAATCCCACACAGTGAGCTGGGTTCAGAGTTTTAGGCATTTTTATTATGTGTCTGTTTTTCTTTGTTTAAATGCCTTGTAGTTTATGGTTTGCTCATGAATGCGACCGGTCGGCTAGCGTAGAATAAGAAGGGTACCTGGCTAGCATAGAAGTGTCCATTAATCTTGACGATGACCTGATCATTTTCATCAGGCGTCTGCTCTCTTGGAACGACCACCTCAGCCGCCGTCAGGTTCTGCAGCTCGTTCACCTGGGGAACACAACTCTCAGAAAAATCAAACCAATAAAGAAGGAGCCACAGTTTCAACATGTCTGCCTCCGTTTGTTCACATGTTCAAACGAGGCGTGCGGCTCCTGCTCCTTACCGTCTTTCCTCCTTTCCCAATGACCCTTCCTGCAGCAGCAGCAGCCATTTTAATGTGAGTTTCTAGTTTCACTTCCTCTTTTGGTCCAAAAAAGTTCTCCTCTTTCAGTTTGCCGTAGATTCTGCCCTGAGCCTGCAGGTAAGAGCAAACAAACAATAAAAAATAGGTTGATAATCCATCAGTTTGAGACTCTGTTCAGGACAGGATCACCGTCAGTGAGCAGGTAATCCTAACCTTGAACTGAGCTTCTGGGGGTCCCGTCACTATCACCATCCTCATCTTGGAGTCGGGGGTCTCAGCTGGAGCGATCTGGAACAACAAAGGAGAGTAAAGCTGGTTTTCACGGTGTTGGCCATAGAAGAAGAAGTCACATTATTAACCAGGCACAAGAATTTTTTTAATCTAACATATGTCACGCTTTTATTTCATAGACAGCCCAATGTTAAGGTTTAACAAACCTTAATTGAGGCGCCAGCAAAGCGACTCAGCTGCTTGATGTGCTGTCCTTTCTTCCCGATAATGGCGCCCACTGCTTGTGCTGGGATGTACACATGGACAGTCTCCTGCTCTTGGGCCTGAGCACATACAAACATTGTTTTATCCAGTCATTTGCAAGGAACAGTAATTTCATCCCATCCGTGTGTTCCCTTGAAAATATATGCAGTATTTTTCATCTTTTTTGTTTCTGGATATCCTCCTCCTCCTCCTCCTGCTGCTGCTGCTGATGATGATGCAAGGTCATTCTTAAGTGAATTTTAACACTTTTAAGCAACAAGAGTCAGTGCAGAAAACTGCCCAACAAGTTTCCAATTGTACAACTAAGGTGAGCCTAAAGCCTAAAGAAACCCCATCAGTTTTAAATTTACGTACAATCACAGCTAGCTGGACTTATTCTTAGGGATGTAACTAAGGATCATCGTCATAATCGATTAATCTGTTGATTATTTTAAAGATTAATTTTTTTAATTAATTTTATTTAGCATTTACTTGCCCATATAAGCTGTTAAAAAGGAATTTTCATTAAGAAAAAAGGAAAACACAAGAGAATTGTGCCATTCGCTAATATAAGCCAGCTTTTCATCCATTTTCCCTTCCGAACAAACCCTTCCCATTTGAAAACCGTAATAGGTATCCATACCATTCCAAAAGCGGGACCGTTTGTGGTCTCTCCTGTACAGCTGTACCACACCTCAGATCTCTACCTACTTCAGAGCCTGAGCTGTGACGAGTTAATAATCGAGTGCGTCAAAAAAAATACAAGATTGAAATCAATGCAACTCTGTAGGAAATCTGGCCATTTTTGCTTTGCCTGTTTTTTTTGTGGGATGTTTTTCTAAAGAACCGTCAGCTCTAAAAAAATTCTGAAGTCATTCTACCGTAGTCATCCCCCGGTTATATAAAATACCTGAAAATCAGGCTAGTACTACTAAAATGTAGTCATGAGGGCGAGTTAAACACAAAGCGAGTGTCTTTAAAAAAAGGATCTTCCACACTCTAGCTGATGATGTCATCACTCTAGATTTAGTGAAGATTTGGTGATTTTTGCGAAACTTTGGGTCGCTAAGAGGCAAAAAAACGTGAAAGATATCGACATACCGTCTTCACTTCTGAACAGAACACGGACATACTAATAATACAGAGAAATAGGAA
>JAVLVB010000712.1:95246-108548 GCA_032876305.1 Orestias chungarensis | reverse complement strand
ACACATGAATGTGTGCGGGAGGTAATAAACGTGCACGAAAAAAATACACATGAATGTGTGCGGGAGGTAATAAACGCGCACGAGAAAAATACACATGAATGTGTGCGGGAGGTAATAAACGCGCACGAAAAACACACATGAATGTGTGCGGGAGGAAATAAACGCGCACGAAAAACACACATGAATGTGTGCGGGAGGTAATAAACGCGCACGAAAAAACACAAATGTGTGCGGGAGGTAATAAACGCGCACGAAAAAACACATAAATGTGTGCGGGAGGTAATAAACGCGCCACCTTCTCCCTCTCCTGTTCACACACATACATGTGGGAGCAGCTGAGCCAGCAGACGCCATCATACATGTGGGAGCAGCAGACGCCATCTTGAGAAGACAACGCCCATTTACTACGAGAGCGGGCTGTCACGTGACCAGGAGAAATCGCCGTAGAGAGGATGAAGCACGCGCGGAAACGTGACCAATGGGCGCGAGAGTGGATGAGGGTGGTTTGAACGTGTCTGCTTACAGCTCAACACGAAGAAGCGACCCACGGAGTCATCTGTGAACTAAAGGCCACAGGAAACAGAAAGGTCAAAGGTCAAAGGTGGAGTGACAAAACACGCAAGCGTCGGTTCACGTCCTGCGTCAATTCCACAAATGTGCGATAAACAGGAGAAATGAATCCACGTAAAGCGGCTCAGTGGCTCCATCATGTTCCACACCCACGTACTCCCAACATCCCCACGCGCCCTCCTCTCTGAATACCCGCGCGCGACGTGGGGGACGTGCTGGCGCGCGCCTCGCTGTTCACAGAGTGCGCCAAAAAAACACAAACTATGGAGTAACTTAATAAAAGATAATAAAACCGCTATTAAAACATTTAGATAAACTAGGCAGCCATTCTTAATGGAATTGTGATGAACTATTATAATATATAAAATGATTTATATCCTTTAATACCTAAAAGAAAGAAAAGACTCAATATTTATTAGTTAAAATGAACCACCAGTTTCTTTAAGGAATAATATAACAGCTTAGGAACAAAGTGGCTGTAGATGGAAAGTTTAAAAAATCCTCACAATCCTTAAACTTGTTGTTTTGGTTAAATGCCTCAAAAAAACCTGATAAATATCTTATTTTGTTAAAACACACATTTACAATAAACTGATTCATTAAAGACAACATAAAGAAAATAGAGGAAAACTAATGTAAACAATAAAAAGCCAAAATATTTAAAGAATATTCTGACTCAAATTATGTCCCACAAAAACATAAATAAGAAAATAAAAACTGTAAACATTGCACATAATTGTTTGGGTGTTTTAAATGAAAAAGCATTTTACATTTTTACAGTAGAGGACTTTTGTCATCACAAGGCAACAGAATGAAATCCCAGAATAAATTACTCTGTAAAATTGCTCATATTTCTAAACATTTATCAAAACAACAATTGGATGTTTTTTGTTGAGAAACGAAAATCCTTTTTTTTAATTCCCTTATTATTATAACTAACATGTGACACTCAGGAACAACTAATGTTAAACTTTAATGTTGTTTGCATGAATTAATTGAGTAAACTGTTGAAACCATCGGTTGTTACTATGAAGCGTTTAAATTGTTTCATGATTTCCAGATTTAACTGTGGTTGACATCATTTGAGTTGGACCTAAAACCTCGGAACCGAGCCGGGAGGAGGAAGAGGAGCGCGGGTGGGCGTGGCCGACCGCGGCACCCCTCCCCCTGCCGCTTTGTTGTGAGAGAAAGGGGGCGTGGCTACCAGCAGCCAATCGAGAAGCAGCCCAGAGAGGGGCCTGTCTGCTGTCTACACATTCCCAGCCGCCCCTGAACGCCTCCATGGAGCCAACAATGCGATTCCCTGTCCGACCAGCAGGGGGCCAAACGAGTCACACTCAGCAGAGGTGAACTGCCTCATTTCTGGGCCTCAGTCAATCACGACCACGTGAACTAACGCCAGGAAGCCTGCATTTGATTTAATGTGTGATTGTTGGGGGGAAACTATGATCTTCATTTTTACTTGTTCCACTTCTTCACATCACAAGAATCCCGAGTAGCAAATGGATGAGTGAAATATTCCTGCTTTCCTTCCATCCAACACTGCAGCAGCAGCAGCTCCAGTTTCATTTTACTGGCCACTTAGTTTAGTTTCAGTTATTTGGTCAAAAACATTTAAGATTCTTACAATAATCTGTTTATGTCTGAGCCGAGATCTGCCCAGCAGCATCTCATCTATGCACAAAACATTTACCACCGTAAAATAGTTTAGCGGTTCATTTTAAACAAGATTCTTTTTTGATTCAAATTAAATGTGTTCATTTGACTTTATTCTTAATTTTGCATATTTGTAAAGTTTGTTCTGGATCAACATTCACGGAAATATGTTTGTCTGAATTAATAAATCTATAGCTACACTAACACACTTAGATAATAAAAGTATTGTGCTCAACAATTACACATTTAAACATGTTTCTAGATTACATGTTACACTTTTCCTAGAAGTCTCAGGATAATACACACAGAGCCTGTGAATAACTAACAAATGGTAACATGAGGAAAGAGAAAGCCTTTCAATTCTTTCTCTCTCCTTCAACAACATCGACTCTTATCACACCTGAAGCAGCTTCTCATACTAACACATCGTCTTCCATGCAGCTCGAGTATCTTGTGAGGTGATAGAAACAAACAGGCTCCTGTACATTTATCATGACTGCTGCCACAGCCCAACCTTCAGGCCTCCCTGCCACGTGAGCAGGAGCAGTAGCTGTGATACGGCACACCCCCACTCGCCCCAGCCCACTCAGGAGGACGGAGCTGTGACACGTCCGCTGGGGGAGGGGGATTCCTCTTGTCTGGCTCCAGCTTCCTCTCTTGCATGTATGCTTGAGTGTGTGAATGCACCAGACTCCAGCACCAACATGGGAGCAGATTCCAGCCAGACTGCGTCATTGTGAATCGAGTCTCGTAACCCTGTAAAATTAAAAGGCCGAGATCGTGTAGCTGCAGCTTGAGTGCATGCAAAATATCCACAAATCAGCGCCTGGTTGGAGAGTGTGACACAAACGTGTAACAGAGTTATGGTTGTGCACGCCTAGATGAGACTAAGATATTTAAAACTCCTCGCCTGCACGCAGGTTTCAAGCCGAAGTTTCACAAGGATTTTAATCCTCTCATTTCACTGGTCGATGTCACAAATTAGATTCCAGCTGGGTTCTGGCTGTCAGCAGGACGGAGCGGGTCCGACTCCACGCTGGAGACATTTTACAGCCATAGTGGGTTTAACTTTGATATTTGGGTGACATGCTCACCATTCATTCACATTCACTCAAATCAGAACCAGTAACAAAACTTCTATTGGTCCAAACACAAACAAAAACCTTCTGCAAACTCAACAGCCTCCAGCAATCCAGACACAACTACGGGTAATACATCAAACTATGGAGATTTAGCACTTTATAATTAATATCCTTCAGTAAAAGTGGCAGTTTTCCTTCTAAGGGTTTCCAGGTCGTGTCCAAATGCTTCTGATCATTTTCAGAATTGTGCTACTATGCAAAGAAAAATGCACCAAACGTTCGGCTGGAATCTGTGTCTGTTGTGCACGACGTGACCAGCAGCCATGGCGTCCACTTTATTACTTACAGACACTTTAATTTATACAAACTACAATTTTAACTCTCTTTACAAAAGTTTGCATTTCACTTTATGATTTAACCACAAACAAAGACGGAAAAAAAAAGATTTATTAGTGCAGAAGTTTTAGGACCACCGGTTTCTTTTTAGGTTTTGCTTTTAGAAAACATTAATTTAAATAACTTAAAATAGAATAAATAGAAATGCATAAATTAAGTTTTAATTTGACTTTAAAGTTTCTCCTGCTTTGCTCTAATTGTTGGTTTGATTTTCATAATTATATCCAACATTTCCATTTTACGCTTTTGTCCTAAACCTTAAAATTATTTGATTTATTTTTCCTGGACAGAAAAACTGAAGGGAAAAAAATATATAAAAATATACATATATATATATAAATATATATATATATGTATATACACACACACACATGATAAAAACAAGACTTTTCTTTATTCATTTTTCACTGCTCATCATTTTCCTTTTGAAAACTTCATGCAATTTTTTTTCGTTAACTGATGAAAATTATCAGTTTATTATTGAATATAATTAATTGAGTTGAAGCAAACTAAAAGCTAAGAACTAAATCATTAAGTGGAAAAAAAAGAAAGTTCTCCGTTTTAATCCAAATTATAGTTGGAAATTATTTTATTATCTGGATAAAATGTAACCAACATGTTTTTACCACTTTATTGTAATAACAGCAGAGATGATAAAGTTTATACAGGCAGAAGGACAAAATTCATGCGCCACGTAGAAGTTTGATGAGATCTAAACCTGAAACTAACCGCAGATGATGGGAGGAGAAACTCAAAGCCTCATTAAAAATCATCCATCTGCTGCACAGAACAGCGTTTTCATCTTTAAGAACATTCGGATGAATGCAGGGCAACAAGTTCCTGGGTTTGTTTCTCAATCTCCGTCTGGAATCTTTGAAACATCGAATAATCCATAAACCCGTTTGAATAAACGTAGATGTGGGGGAGGGAAGATCTGTTTTCTTTATTAAGTGATGCTGATAATAAGTTATAAGGCTTTTCAAACCTGTAAATTTCCGGGTCAGACAAGGGAAGCTGCTGTGAGAGCGACAGTTTACACACAGGAGCGAGCAAATCAAAGACATAAGCAGAGTTGCACTGACATGGACCTGTTGGGCATTCAGGCCTATAGGTTCCTTCGGCTGCTCTTCCCCCCTTCACCTGAATTCTTGACATTTTTGCAGCGATGAAGTCGGCAGTGTGCTGCCCTATCCTTCCTCTCTTACCCTTTCTGAACACACACACACACACCCTACATATCTGCTGCTGGCTGTTGGGGGAAGGGTCTTCCAGGCGGCGCTCAAGGTTTAGCGGTCAAAGAACTAATTTAAACAAATAAAATAAAACACAAGGCAAACGAAATCCAGATGACAAAATAAAACAACAAACAAAGAGGGAAAGTCCCTAAAAAACACACACAAACAAATAGGAATGTGAGTGTTTAACAGATCAAATGTTCAGGGGAGATTTCTGCTGCACTCGAGTGTTAGAGGGGAAACGTTAGCGGCCACTTCTAGGCTTCATTTTCTTTCCTACTCCGGCGGTTTTGCCTTTTTCTGCCGATGGTTACACAAGGGACCTGTTGTGTTTGGGAAACAGAGGCGGAAGTGCGACGGTTCTATGAAAATGGCGGCAGTCAGCTGAGCTCAGCTTTGCCTCCACCGGCGGATAGGGAGGGTTCATTTCCAGAACATGACAGTCCTGGTTTACTCGATCTATATTCAGTTAAAACTGAATCCTGTTGTAATTTAGGTTAGCAGACGTCAGTGATGGTCCTCCTTTACTGGAAAATTTAAACAATTGTGTTTATTCATCCTCCTGATTTAAACAAGCACATTTTCAGGCCGTTTAGTCAAATAAACGTCTTTCATTTGAAGGTTTTCTATCTCTAAAACATTCAAGATCCAGAAAAAACATCTACCCTAAAAGAGGTCAACATGCAGCTTCTCAGAAATGTATTACTGATTAATAATAGGTCATAAAATATACAAATAAAAAGCAAAAACTTGCGCTGTAGGCCACGACAATCAAGAAATTAATTTCATGTCTCAGGTGAGTCTCATTCCAACCAACACGGACCATTATAACGAAAAACGTGGATATTTGTTACATTTGTCCTCCAACGGTCTCTTTTCATTAAGCGCCGTGGGAAATAAATGCTGGAATATGCCTGGAAAGAGGTCTGGCAGTAAGAGAAACATGAAACCAGGACACTGGAGCAGCAGATTCCATAGACGAAGGCTTTGGGCATCACGGTCCAGCCCCTCCAAACGTCCCAGCAGGTCAGTGAGAGGTCATTCAGTAGATGGACCACGCGGTTCTACGCTGTCAAACCAGTAAATCCAGACCAGATGGGAGCAGGTGAGCATCTCCAGCCTCTCCCAAGATCATCACTTCAAAAATAAGCTCAGGAAAACAAAGCTATTAATGTAATGGTAACATTACTGTGTGAAATCAAACCAAGGAGAACTTCTGAAGAATGAACAACTCAGTTTTTAATCATAAAACAAATCTATAATCTATAAACTTAGATCTGTTTACTTTATTAAGTGATGCTGATAAGTTATAAGGCTAATAAATGCTAATAAATTTGAAATCAAATCTCTATTTTCAAATCTGTAATTTTCTGTAATCGTGCACTTTTTTATTCCTGTACTGATAAGATGTATATTTTATTTTATTCTCAAGTCGGCCTTTAGCAAAAATACTACAGCTCATTTCCCCGAGTATAAATAAGTAATGAATTACTGCTATTAAAACTGTACTATTGGAACGACTAAAGATATTAACACAAATCTAACTTAGACACAGAGGATTCACTCAAATCTTTGTGATTTTTTAAATACATTTTCATTGGTTTTATTTCTTTTATTTTTTGACACATGCAAAGAACTTCAAACGGTCCCTTAGCAAGACTCACTTCTGCCCCTCCCAAACCTATTGCTATGGAAGGATGACAAATTCGGGAGTTTGTAAATAATTCCCATCACAGTCAGTAAATGTGTGGACTTTATAGAATAGTTAATAATAATAATAATAATAATAATAATAATAACCGTCTAACCTAAAGTAGGTGTGAGATATACATTGTAAGCAGCCACTTCCCATGTAGTTTTTCTGTGAATAAATCTTGATAAAACTTTTAAACATTTATCGTTTTTCTCTTTTTGGTAGATTTCTATCTGGTAGAAATCGTTATTTAAAATTTCAACCTGAAAATCCCATTTGTGAAAACATCTTAAGGTCTCCATTAATACTAAACTACTTGTTACCATGTTGACTTTAGATTAAAGGGTCAACAGAAACTATCGTTTCCTCTTCAGTTACACTAAACGCTGAATTTTCAAGTATTATTTGATCCGTTTTTTTTATTTCTGCTTCCTACTGACTACGGTAGAAGACCCACTCGGTTTAAAAAGACAACAAGCATCTATTCACGGCCATGTAGACCTCAGCGACTCGTTTAGAGCTCTGCAGAGCTCGTCTCCGTTGTTGGACTTTATGAGATGATGGGGAGTTTATGAAAGTCAGAAACAGCAACCAAACCCAACAAAACACCCACCCTCGAGAGCACACGCGAAACATCCACAACAGTATTAAAGCTAGGAGGGACTCAGCAGCACAGCAGCCATCTTGCAGAAACACCTGTTGAAATCCAGAAATGACTGGATCAGAGTGGGTGTTCCAGTAAAACTGGAGAAAAGGTAAAAAATAAAAACGGTTCTCCGCACGCTCACAAACATAATAACCACGGCGTCCCCACCAGCACACGGACCCAAGCCTGGGCCCCAACCAACAAGCCTCCACCCTCCTCCTCCCTTTGTCTTCACGTCTTGATTGTTCCTCCGGCCCCTCCCCCTCCCATTCCTCCTGGTGTGTCATGCATGTACCCAGATGTGTGTGCAGTTTATTTTTGGTAAGAGAAAGAGCGAATCGACAGAAAGAAAGACGGGACAGATGGTTTCAACCAGAGAGAAGAAACAACCAGGAAAGGCTGAAAGAAGGGGAGGGTCACTTAAAGAGACAGTCCAAGTATGCCTGTTTTAAACCTTTAAGCATGTGTGTCTATATATATATATATATATATATATATATATATTTTTTTTTTTTTTTTATTAATTACACACGGACGCTAAAATACATGCAGACACCCTCATTGATATCTGTCCCTCGCCATGTTACTACTGCACGCTACGTCTGGACCTATATTTGACAAGTGGTCTTCTACATTACTACAGTTGTGGACTAAAAATAGATAGTTGAAGCTTGAGCTCAGGGAAGCTGGTTCCAGATGTTTAACTGCCATCCATGCCATAACCAGGCGTGATGAGTGAACACCCAACAATAACCAGCATCTGACGCTCCGACAACATGAAGGAATCATCAGATTCAATCATTTTGAACGTTCAATTAAATATCCAAAAATGTTTCACCCATTCATCCAAAATAATAAACACTACAATAACTAAGCCTTTACTTTTAACAAGTAAACAGTTAATTAACTTATGCTTTTTGGTTTCTTTTGTTCACACAGATCGAGTCACCAAACTTTGCTCTGATAGTAACACCAATAAATACGTTATAGATAAAAATTATTTCCTCTTGAAAACAACAGTCACTGGTTTTATCTTACTTTTATCTTAAAGGGGCACACAAAGCTTAGTTAACTACATGTGATTTCTTCTTCTTGTATTATGTCAGCTCTGTAGGATAATGTTTGAACGCTTCCTACTTAGACCACGTCGAGCTAAAGCTAGCTTGCTTTTAATTCAGGTCCCTGCATATTTAGGCACTTTCAGCTCATCGTAGTAAACAGCTAAAAAAAAAAGATTCATAGGGAAGGCAACTTTATTCGTATAGCACATTTTCATGTACAAGACAATTCAAAGTACTGCCAGGTAATAAGTTTATAGCATTAATTTGAGCTTTTATTCATTAGGCTGCCATGACAGAAAGGTTACACTAGTCAAGGACAACTATGGAAATACACATCTATAAATGTGCAAATTATCAACAAAACTATGACATAATTGTTCTTGTTTTTTTATGTAGATGTTAAAGCTGCATACAAATATCTATATAACTAATTAAGCTAACAGAGCTTAATTAAATAGAAAATCTGATGATGGATTCATGACTTCATTGTGTTATATTTATGAGTTATTCTTCTATGTCTTCATATACATTTCCAAAAACACTGATCCAGAATAAGTTGCTGTTTTCTTATATTCATCATCTAAAACAAGTCTGGGAACACAGGATTTTACACACATTATATCACGGCGAGGCAAAAACAAAAAACTATGCAGCCCAAAAATATATTAGTGCTCATCATGTAACTAACAAATACTGATATTATTTATTTCATCTATACCACATAGAGCAAATGTGAACCTCATTTTAAGGATTTAATCTTTTTATTTTAATAACCAAGGGACTGGCAAGTGTACCTAAGGTCTAACAGCTTATATATAAAATGCTTTAATTGTTCGAATAAGACTGAGCTGACATTGTCGACCTTCTTATGACATGCACATAATTTATGATTTAACGCATCATAAAAGTACGGCTGTTGGGGGAAACCCCTTCAGACTCGGTACTGGTGACAGAAGACGTCTTTACCACGTTCATTACATTGTTATTACGCTTCCTTCAGAGCAGGAGCGTCAAACTCAATCGCACTGGGGGCCAAAATCCAAAACACACCCGAGTTTGAGGGCCAAACAGGATAAACATTATTAAACACATTAAAACTTGAAATTTAACTTTAATATGAATAAAAACAGGCAGGACTATTAATCCTGACTCAATCCAAGTCAACAAACATTAAATAACTTATAACATTATTCTCTCAATAAAAATATATCCAACCTAAAATTATACAAGTTTGTAAAAAAAGTAAATGTTAAAAGAACTAATATTCAAATCTCTTTATTCTTATGTCATTACGTTAAAAAATAAAGAATAAATTACTCAAATATCCCCAAAAGTTTTTGCTCTAAATAAAAATATTACATAAATTTAAAATCTGAATATTTGCTGCATAATTAACCCAGAAAATATGGATAAAATTTCCGCTTTAAAGAATCAAATTTTTCAGTTTTCTTTGGTCTGACGTCGTTTTATCAAAGATGGACGCCTGGCATCTTTTTTTAGTTTGTCATCACTGAGGAGAGCTGCATGCAAAGTTAGAGCCATGAGCTAAATGAAGGAGACCTGATTTACATGGAAGCTGGAGCGGTGCATTGTGGGATGTGTAGTTTTGTATGTTAACTGTGCCAGATCATTAATAAAAATATATAAAATAATCTCACAGGGCCGGATAGAATGATGTGGAAGCAAACAAGATAAAAATAACAGGAACACTGCAGGATTTCACTACACAAACTGCAACAAATGATACATAAGAAAACCTGCCAATTGTTGTGATTCTCCATTCTAACATGCATCTGCTGCACAGTAGATTCACACAGCAGCACGTCTTCAGCTCAACACAACAGGCTGGACGGGGAGGCCCTGGACTTTACTCGAGTCTGTTCGGTGTGCCACAAAAACGGAATCACACAATTCTCATTAGTTCCAAAAGCGTTTACATTTATTTTTCTACATGTGTTGTTACTCCAGAAAACAGTTACAACAGAAATCCATGGCGTCTTCTTTGCTTCAACACGCTCGCTGCATGAAAGCACATTAAAGTTGCACAAAAAACTGAAGTCCATCCTCCATTTTCTACTCTGAATTAAACTAAATAATAACCGTGGAGCTTTCAGGGCATAAACCAAAATAAAAACACCAAGTGTATGTAAATGCAGAGGATTTCCTTTAACTCTGTGTTGAGTTTGTAACGAGATAAAAACCTGTAGAAGCTCACTGGTAGAATCAACTGTTCTCATATTTTACTCTTACATCGACACATACAGGACTAGAGACACATCTGCAGTTATAACGTAAAAAGCGCACGGATCCATCTCCAGACACACTTTCGCCGCCTGGCTTCATCTCGCCGCCCGTTTCCGCCGCTCAGCGCCGGCTCTTTGTGGAAAGCACTAGGGTGGTGCAGTGAACATGGCAACACGCCAAGGGGCGGCAAGGCACAACAAGCCAGGGAGAAATGAACATACTGTACTGGAGAGAGGCGGAAACGTGGACGCCGTCAGAGCATGCGTGCGGAGGAGGATCCTTCCACCGTAGCCACATAGCGGGGGGACGACAGGTAGTTCTGCCAGACGATTGGTCGCACCCCCCTTGCTCCCTCCACCCACTGTCCCCTCCTCCTACTATTCAGCAGCCACTAGAGAGGAGATCCAGCCATGGCTTCCGTTCTCCGTGAACGCGTCTCCCACGCTCCGTGTGTTTTATCTGCACGCATTTCATCTAACCTACAAGAACAGCCGGCGCTATGCAGTCATGAGCCGTTATTTCAAACGCACCTTTAAATGATTGCAAATGCAGCAGAAACAGATGAATCACATCGGGGTGTCGCGACCTCCACCTGCACAACAGCGCCTGCTTTCAGCTCCAGAAAACACGTCACACCGTCGGCACATCAGCCTTTTAAGAGCAGATACTGAAGCCACTCGCAGCGTTTCCTGTGTTACACCTTATGACGGCACACCTGCTTTACAACATCCCTCACAGTCGGTTAAATCTGACCAGCCCCCCCAAAAATACACACAACATAGTTAGAGCATCAGTGTTCACTCCAACAGAAGACACCAGTTACTTTTTGCCTATTAATTCGTACTAACTATATTAATTTAGACAGCAAGTCACATTTTTTTAATGAGAATTAAGATTTTTTAGATTCAGGTAAAGGCTGTTAATTCCAATTATAATCAATTACAATCAAAAGTATTTGACAAGCCCACAACCTGATGCACTGTGGGAGTGTATGAAAAGCTTTACTTTGTCTATTTAGTTTTGTGTTAGTTAGAAGGCATATTTAGGCTGGTTATAGGCTATAGAAAACAAATTTAAATGTGTGAACAAAGTTTAAAAGGAACCAAGAATTACATTAGCAGCAATCAGGACCAAAAGAATAAATGGTGCATTTGCCCCAGCGGGTGGAGTCAGGGAAGAATGGCAGATATTCTTTAGTAATTTCAGTTTTTGTTGGTTTCAAACAGGACTTTTGGTTTGTCGCTGCTGCATTTTTCTCTGAAGCACAGAAACGTTTAGAGGACATTTGGAGGGGTGCATCATGGGTAGCCGCTATATCAACTATTGAGCATTTATCAATAAACTATTCATTTAATCTGGAGACTTGGTCACAATCTTAAATTAATCTGAGCTTATAATTTTAAAGATATTGGTGGACAATATATTTGAAACAACCATTAGGGTAAATCTAGTTAGAGAAAATATAAAGTGAGGTGGGAAGTTAGAAAAGGCATAAATAATAACTACAAATTAGTGACAAAAAGATGTGATTTAGGAACAAATATTTAAAGCACACATACCAGGAAGACACGTCTGTACTTAGAACTGCACCACTAGTGTTAGTGGAGTATAAGCGGTTCAGATTGAACCCGCTCCACTTTTCATGCTGTGTGAAATGTTCTGATTAAAAACTGTGGAAAGATTTTCACTGTTTGGTTCGTCTGGACCGTTTCTCCACAATCGTGGTCCCACGACAACAATGACGAGTCCAGCCGTGTCTCCCGTCCTGTGGCTAGTTAGCTCTAAACGGCTCATTCTTACCCCCCGCCACACACACACACACACACACACACACTTTTCACTAGCTCACTGCAGCTTCACACACAGAAAAACTATGAACATTATTAATAAACCATATTAATGTGCTTCTTCCTCCAGATCTCAACAGCGTCACACTTGCATGCTTCTGTGTTCACAACATGAGCAGGGGTCAGAGGTCAGACCTGCCACTTGCACCATAAAGAGAGAATTGAAGCCTTTTTCTCCCAGAAAGCTGCCCCTCCCCCCTTCATGCTTGTGCACCCCTCCCCCTCCTACTGCTGCACACACACTGAGTCCCATTTCACCAGAATCCTGCAACCCTAAAGGTGTTGAGGCTAATTTAAATTTTTAAGCACCAGACTCTTCTTCATCTAACTGAACCAGGACCTTCACACCCACAGAGTCACTAGAGTTTTTCAAACATTCTCATATTAATCACAATCAGCTTGTTTTGTACTTGCTTTAAAAAAGATTAATAAATAAAAAGAATAGGATTTAAATAATGATTAAATGATCTAATAAAATAAGAGCTTTGTGGTAATTTTGTGAAGATAAACGTGCCCACATCAGACTAAACCTGCTTAATTTCCACGTGATGACACGAATCTCCTCTCGCGGCCATTTTAAGATGGCGCCTCTAAAAACAGGAGAGTGGAGATAATATAAGCACAGACCCGCAAAACAACGCTCATGTGCGGCAGAAAGGCCCCCAGACGCGCACACAGCGTGGGCTGCGTGGTGGGGGTGCCCTGCGTGGCTCTGCCAGCTCCTCGGTCCATTAAAGCTTCGCCATTTTGCCGCCTGCCTGATTCTGGAGCCTCTTTTCTAACCACGTGTTTCAGCGCCATGAGCGGGAGGCCCGCCGGGGTCCGAACACAGAGGAAGGCCTTCCCACACAACTCATATCAGCTGTAGAAAC
>JAVLVB010000712.1:84928-95146 GCA_032876305.1 Orestias chungarensis | reverse complement strand
GGGGGGGGGGGGGGGGGGGCTGCCGTATGTGTGCCAAAGGTTACCGAGGACTGCAAGAGTCCCTTAATTACAGCAGGACACGATGCTGCACCTACAAATGCTAAAGGGATGCACATTTACCCCCAAAACTAAGAAAGAGGGGCAAAAACTAAGAAAGAAGGGCAAAAACAAACAAGGAAGGGCAAAAACAAACAAGGAAGGGCAAAAACAAACAAGGAAGGGCAAAAACAAACAAGGAAGGGCAAAAACAAACAAAGAAGGGCAAAAACAAACAAAAAGGGCAAAAACAAACAAAAAGGGCAAAAACAAACAAGGAAGGGCAAAAACAAACAAGGAAGGGCAAAAACAAGCAAGGAAGGGGTCTGAAACATTAAATTACAGCGGGGTTCTGCATTATTATTAACTCCATAATTAAAATAAATACTACATATTAACGTAGCGCCTCATTAGTTTCAGTTAAATTAAGCTACACAAGAAGGCGATGTACCGTAATGTAGGGGATAAATGCGCTCAACGGTTCTGGAGCAAACACGCATTTAAAAAGCCCCGTGGAGCTCTACGAGGTCGTGGAGACAACTTTGGTCCAGAAACCGTGTCCCACACCTCAGCGTGTCTCCTAAACACCCAACAGGAGAGGAGAGGAAGCTGGGAGAGTCCACGACCACCGCCAATTAAAGAAGAAGAACCGAGTCCACGACCACCGCCAATTAAAGAAGAAGAAGAAGAGCCGAGTCCACGACCACCGCCAATTAAAGAAGAAGAACCGAGTCCACAATTACCGCCAATTAAAGAAGAAGAAGCGCCGAGTCCATCATAACCGCCAATTAAAGAAGAAGAAGAAGAAGAAGAGCCGAGTCCACCATAACCGCCAATTAAAGAAGAAGAGCCGAGTCCACGACCACCGCCAATTAAAGAAGAAGAAGAAGAGCCGAGTCCACGACCACCGCCAATTAAAGAAGAAGAAGAAGAACCGAGTCCAGCATAACCGCCACTAGAACATGAAGAAGAAGAAGTCCACCAGCAATGGCGGCCCTCTTTCCTCTGCTAGCTTCCACAGACAAATAAGATGCATCAATGTTGAGGAACCAGAAAGTTTCTTTGTGTTTTTCTGAATTATGACCGAACGTAAAGTGTGTTGAGAGGGAGAGTATTAACAGGGGCTAACAGGATGTCGCTACCTCTGCTTCTTGGGGACTGAATGCTCCACCTCGATCCGTTTTCCGTGAAGTTCCACTTTACCTGAGGAGACGAAGAAGAAAAACGAAGTGGGAGTTAGATGCTACATGCTAACAGTTTACTAGCCTCCAGGCCTAATGGAGGGGGGGGGGGGGTTTAAACTACGATGTTATTTTCCTGTCTGGGAATATTAACAATAATATGGAGTCAGGAACATCCAGGGGCCTCAAACATCCAGGGGCCCCAAACATCCAGGGGCCCCAAAGCGGGATTTTAATATTATTTACGAGCCCATTTAACCTCAAAACAAACTTTTGGGTGTAAAATGATTACAATGTGTGGTGAAATGTGACATTAGTTTAAAACATTTAAAAAAGCCTCATTTTTTAAGAATGAAGAGTTGAGGCAGCTGACACGAGCTGCTCACCTCTGTGGTCCCCAGCTATCTGTCCTGGGGGGTAAAGCTTCACTCTGGAGCCCCCAGGACGTAAAACTAAATAAAATGAACTAAATAAAATAAAATAAACTGTACATAAAATAAACTGTACATAAAACTAAATAAAATTAACTGTAAATATAATAAACTGTACATAAAATAAACTGTAAATAAAATATTGTACATAAAATAAACTGTAAATAAAATAAACTAAATACAATAAACTGTAAATAAAATAAACTACATAACATTAACTAAATAAAATAAACTCTACATAAAATAAACTGAAAATAAAATTAACTGTAAATAAAACTAACTGTACATAAAATGTAAATAAAATAAACTACATAAAATAACCTAAATAAAATAAACTACATAAAATTAACTGTAAATAAAACTAACTATAAATAAAACTAACTGTAAATAAAATAAACTGTAAATATAATTAACTGTACATAAAATAAACTACATAAAATAAACTGTAAATAAAATAAAATTAACTATAAATAAAACTAACTGTAAATAAAATAAACCAAATAAAATAAACTGTATAAGGTAATTTTTGTGTAACGTGTTTCAACCTCGTCAGATATGAGTCTATTGACTCCCCCGGGGTGTTTAATGCATGACACCCCCTCACTCACTCACTCATTCATTCATTCATTCATTCATTAAGTCAACGCCGAAGTTGCCAAACAAGTATATTAATACTCCTGCAGGATTAAATCTGCTAGATGGATCCGAGGCTGCAGGTGTAACTAATAAAACCACATTCATGCGTTTTTCTCCCGCAGCTCACCCGAGAACGTCTCGATGGCCTTCATGGCCCAGTGGTCGTCCGGACAGTCCACGAAGGCGTAGCCGCTCTTCATGAGGAACTGTCCGCTGAACGGGATCTTGTGATCCTCGAAGGTCTTCACCAGGTCCTCGGCGGTCACGCTGTCGCCCAGATTCCCGATGTACAGTTTGTGCATGGCGGCGGATTCTTGATCACAATCAGGGGAAAGAAATGAAAAAGTTTGGCTCGTTAAAACAACCGAAATCAAAAGAGGCTCCTCAGCAGCGCGGGGACTCCTAGAGAAGATCAGGGAGAAGTGAGCGGGAGCTCCAGCAGCCTGAGCCTCGCTGGGTGGGTGTGGGGAGACCGTGGCGGGACCAGCTCTGGTGGGAGTGGGCTTCTGTTTTCCTTCTTTGCCCTCAGCCCGTTTTCTCCGCGAGCTGCCGGCTGAACGCTGGCTCCGCCCACAACTCGCGGGTCTTTTATAAACCACGTGGTGTGCTGGGCGTGGCCTCCAGAAGGCGGAAGTGGAGGACCCCTCTCAATTTCTGAGCTGTGAGCGAAATGCTGCAGATTTCTGCTGTTAAATCTCTAACACTCATCAACAGGAGACAAAGACTCTAAATGCAGATCAGCATTTAACTATCCCCTCAAAAACTAGGGTCACTAACATAGATGCACCCAAAATAAATAAACCACAAATACAGAAAATAAATAAACAACAAACACAGAAAATAAATAAACAACAAACACAGAAAATAAATAAACAACAAACACAGAAAATAAATAAACAACAAACACAGAAAATAAATAAACAACAAACACAGAAAATACATAAACAACAAACACAGAAAATAAATAAACAACAAACACAGAAAATAAATAAACAACAAACACAGAAAATAAATAAACAACAAACACAGAAAATAAATAAACAACAAACACAGAAAATACATAAACAACAAACACAGAAAATAAATAAACAACAAACACAGAAAATAAATAAACAAGCTGCTGACGCTACATAACCGACCTGGGATCAGATACGTGGGCTTAGTTCGTAGTGACTGGAGCAACGTGTCAAACATGGCGGCTCTCCCGTTCATATCAGATTAAAATCCCTCTAACGAAGGTTATAATCTGGCCCAGATGTGTGAAGGTCATAATCTGGCCCAGATGTGTGAAGGCCATAATCTGGCCCAGATGTGTGAAGGCCATAATCTGGCCCAGATGTGTGAAGGCCATAATCTGGCCCAGATGTGTTGGTATAATCCAAAGGCGTCTGGGCTGCCTCCATGTTCCCCTGAGCTGGCCTGTCGATGTTCCACGGACCAACAAGCAACATGGCGTCTCCCCTCAGACCCCCCAACTTCTCAAAGTGGGGGCTGTAGCGTTCCCCCGAGGCCTGCGTGTATCAACAAGCCTCAGATTTTACACGGCCAGACCGAACAGAAACGACGTGGGAACAGCAGACCTGGTGCAAACCGCTAGTTTAGATGTGAAATGAACGTAGAGGTGAACTATGAATTATAGTTGCATTCAGAAACATCAAAGTTAGCAAATATCTTTGTTTAATCCACAAAACCTGCAGACCAATCCGATAACTAGCCTTTTATTTGCTAATTAGTTCATCCATTCTGTTATCCTGAGACTGATTTAAACCCTAAAAAATAACCTCAGCTTCTTCAGCTCAACCCACCTCCCTCCATCCAGACACCAGCAGGTCAAAGGTCAGTTTCTGTGGCTCCAGCAGAGCAGAGGCGGCTTTCAAGCAAAAGGACAATTATTCTTAAATGTTTAAAAGCAAAATCATAAATAAACGACTTAATAGCACTGATTTATTTTTGATTCTGGCAACCGAATAAAATCTGGGAGCATCAAGTCGGACCGAGCAGGCACACTCCTGCTAAGGGTTAATGATCTTTGACATGTTTTTAAATAGTAAACACAAAATTAAAACCCTGAACATTCGCTGGTGCAGATTTTGGTTTTATTTACCCCACCTGTAGGAATGGTGCATACAATAAAACAGCATTCAAAGTAAAACACCTACAACACGTGTAACACATGTAGACGGTGGCGTGCACGTTTAGTTGCACCTGTAAATACACACAAACTATCCAGGAGTTAATCTGAACGTTAATCTGATGTAAAGTGGATCAAAGTAAGCGTTAGAAATGCAGCATAAATAATGTTTGAAACTTGTTTATACATGGAACAAAACATGGATTATGAAGAGGTTTTTAGTTAGAAGAGCATGTGAGTGGTGTTCTGTGTGTTTGGGGAGGGGGGGGTTAGACATGTAGAGGTCAAAGGTTGGGGAGAAACAGGGTGAACTGGGGGGGAATGTGGAGGGAGGAGTCAAACGGCGAGCCTGCAGGCGGATGATGGATGTTTTTATAATCTCACCCTTCTCACCGCGACATCGCAGCATTCTGCATCGCCTCAGGTACACTCGCCTTTATTAAAAGACTGCTTAGGGTTTTAGTTTTTAGTTTCATTAAAGCAAAAGAGTTTATCCCACTGACATGCTCCTCCCCTCTCCAACAGCCAGTAACGAGCGGCAGAGGAGAGCTCTGTCATGTGACCCGACCAGAGGACGGGCCTCAGTCAATTTTAAAAACTACACCAAATTATAAGTCAGACTTTATTTTCTCTGAATCATTTTTAAACGTACTTTCTCTTGCAATACAGGTTAAAACAATCTTCAGTGAATTGAGGATCTTCCTGCAGAGACAGTTGAAAGAGCAGCAAGCATACAGTCAAACGGCCGTGTTCACTTTTGATCTGGTGTGTACTAAATACAACAGGGAGTATTTTTATTTAACGCTGACAGAGAACCCAGACTAAGAGCTTTAACATGCAGAAACTTCCATCACATCATCAGCTTTAAACACAAAAAGCAGATTATTTACTGCCTTTACATGTGGAAGATACTCTGCTTAGTTGTTACTTCAGTAAATCAAAAACCTTCATTAATTTTTCTAGTAGTTTGAAAGAAATTCTGAAAAACTTGAGAGACAAAAAAAAACAATTTTCCCGGCTAAGTTTGAACAGACGCCTGGTACTGACTCCGTTTTCAAGCCTAAACACTAGAACTATCTGGACTGGAATAACCTACATTAGATCCACATTGTTTCATTCACAATTTGTGACCAGTTATACGTTTATTGCTTTTAAAAACACTAAACTGTTAGGGGAGGCATCTAAAACCCTGAGAGATATAAATGCTGCCAAATCTACCAAATCCAATTATATTCTCCAACTTTGTCTGTGGGTTTTCTGCTAGTGACCCAAGACTCTAAAAACATGTTCTAAGTGGCAAGTCAACAATAAAACTTTTAATCTAAATTTATTATGATAGAAATAAAAGCAGGAAAAATAGTTTAGCTTTTATGCAATTGTGTAGGAAGTCATTTAGCAACACTGTCACACGTTATGGTTTTGCATACTTATCCAAACTTGGTATTAAAAAAAACTTTTCCAAAGTTTCTTTAGGCTTTTCGGGACGTTTTGGATCAGCCTGTTAAAAAAGAACAAGGTATAGAAAGTTACTTCCTTAAAAAAGTTAAAATACTTGTTAAAATATGCACAATTGTAGAGTCCTGCCCTTCATTATGGGCTTTTCAGTTGTTGTGGGATTAAAATACATTCAAAACAAACAGAGTTTAGAGCAAAGTCAGACAAAAACGAGGCTTCACACTTGTTTTCTAAACGTGCTGCAAAGCTGCACATGACTAAAGTAAAAAGAAACTTCCCACCAGTGTTTGCTCACCGTCTTCCTTTAGGAGGTTGTAGTTGTCATTAACGGAAAAGCAACAGATGGCTCTCTAAAAAACTAAAGTTAAATAAGTATCTGGACGTGAACTCGTCTATTTAATCCAAGTTAACAATTCCCTAAAATGAAAAAGAATTCACTTAAGCTGTTAATCATCTCATATTAATCTCAAATGATTTCTTAGATCTGTTTTATAAAAAATGTTTGGTTTCTGGAACTAATAAATCAATAAAAAAATAACTTTGTGAAGAAAATCCTTCTTAATAATTTGATTTCTAACATTATTCTGTGAAGAAATCCCAATAATTAAATTTTATTATTGTTCAGTTGTTATACATTTATAAAACACACAGTATCAGTAAACTAATAATCAGAAACTACATTTACGCCAATACTTGTGGTTGACATCTAAAACCTGGATTGTGACATTATTGGTAATTAAGAGACTTACTGTTAAAAACCATGTTTGTGCCACTGAACAATAAAAATGCAGATTTTCCTTCTGAAATATATCAGAAAACTAAAATTATTCTTTGTTTTCTTTTGCCATATTTATTCTAACCTAATGACTATATCAGGAACATCTTTAAATGCTTTCTGTTTGACACGGGAGAGTAAAACTGCAGGCGCTGAAGAATTGTGCAAAAATAAACTGAGGAAAATGGAAGAAAACTGGCCAGAGGCTCTCGCTTCCTTCGCCGACATCATGGAAACAGGAAATGTTGTCTGACGGTTTTCAGCCACCAGAAAAGTTCACAGTTCACGATGGAGTCACTTGTGAAAAGAAAGAGAAACGATGAGGCGCAAACACGGACCCAACAACCGAAAGAAGACAAAACAGACAAAACTAAAAAGGAAAAACACAAACCAGCTTTGAATTTATTAATATAACAATTTAAATGAGATTTACTTTACAATTAGTTTAGTTGCAAATGTTAAATTATTATGCTTTAAAATGTTTCTTTTTAAAGACAGTGTTTAAATAAGTAACCCGACCTGCAGGAATAGTCAACAGAAAAATAAAACATGCCATAACTATGAAACTAAATAGAAATTATGATAAACCCACATTATTTTTAAACCTGAAAGCACCAAAGGTGATAGATGGAACATGTGCTTAGCTTTTACAATTAAAGCTAGAATGTTTAGTTAAAGGTCTGGCGGCTGCATGAACAAATATCGGGACTTAATCTAGAGAAGGAAATTTAGCATGGATAAAAGCCAGAGTGTTTAATTAAAATATGCATAAACTAAGACAAGATCAGACAGTAGATCCAGATCAAATCTGGAACTGTAAATCCTCATTTTGTGAGTGCATTGATAAGGAGCCTTCCTAACAAATATCTCCAGATTTAAAGTCAGTTGTAATCTAGCAGAAATATCACAGGAACTAACGAAACACATGAAACTACTGAAGAATTTATATACTTTTACAGTCACCTTTTCTCTGTATGGAAATGATTTCCCCATAAACAGAATATTAAACTATTAATATGATTTGTAGGGTTTTTCTGTTTGATTCTGAATTTTTCTTTTTCCTACATTACCTCTTTATTTTGGTCTAGATTATTGTTGTGAAATAAACACATGTAAATATTGTTTCTATTGTTTCTTATTTCTGATGACTTTTTAGAAGCAGCAACATTTGAAATGTTCTCATTGATCAGTTTATTTATGACTGAAATGATCATTAAATTGCATTTAAACCAGCATTTCTTAAAGGTTTCGATAACATAGAACCACTGCAGACTCAAACATGTGTAACATGTAGTTTAGTTTAGATAAAGCTGAATTAAGTGTTTTTGCTGTTTAATAGAGAGGGAGGAGGTCCATCCTGATCAGGGAGGTCTCACTGAGTCCAGGAGACCAGAAACAGAATAAATCTGGATCCTTCATTAAATCATTTTGCGCCTGCACGTGTTGGATTCCTCATTTAAACGCATTTTCTCATTTTTTCAGCTTAAACTCCACATTTCCATCGCTGTAATTTAATTATTTAATTGTTCAACTTACCTCTTTAACGCGTTCGTTTGAAATATCGATCAGAAATGTTAAAAAGTAGCATCTGGTTGCAGCTAGGTGGGCAGAAATGAGGCGAAACTGCAGAAATCTGCTAAAACTGCGGTTTCCGCTCAGGAATCGCGGCGCGGCTACAAAGCCAACAGAAGACGCTTCTTCTCCGCGCGCTGCGGGTTTATTCCGGGTCACTACCGCCACCTGCAGGCCAGCAGGCAGCACGACACCCAGCGGGCAGCGCGACGCTCAGGCCTGCCGCGCTGCCGCCGCGGCCTCCGCCGGTCTGAAGCCTTTAAACCTGTTTCTGAGGACAGAAGAGCTTCTACTGAAGATCCGTGTCTTCACAAACCACATTATTGTTATTATTCATTTAGAAACAGAGATGTTTCTGCCTCGGAATCATTTTTTTATCTTTAATAAATCATAAACCAAAAGCCTAAACTAGCATTTATGACTAAAGACGCTTTACTGTAATATTTCTATGTGAGTCAGGAGCGTGTCTCTGTTTTAGAGAGAAATGAAGCCGTTCCTGTTTAATTCAACCGGGATTACCGTGATCCGATCACTTTGATCGATTATTAGAATTCAGGGATGATTGATTGATTAATTGATTGATTAATTGATTAACAGGTTGGCCGCGGATGTGTGAACCAAATACGGCGGTTCCTATCGAAAGCCAGCGCGGCCCTCGTGGCCGGGCCACGAACACGGGCCCGAGCCGCCGAACGGAATCGGAAACATTTTCCGATCAATAACCAGAGACGCGGCCGCGCTGCCGCTCCTCCCCGCAGGTGCTAGATTTTAATTCGCTGCGATCAGACCCGTGAACTCCCGCGGCCGCCATCCCCACGCCGAGTAATCTGCGTGACAAACGCGCGTGTTTCTGCTCAGGGATTTGGCTTCTTCCGTGCGCGCTCCCGACACGTGCACGCGCTTTTTATGGGTGAAAAATTTATATAAATTGACAAAATCATTAGACTGAAGAGTGAATGTCAATATGTCTTATAGTAAATTATTATTATTATTATTATTATTATTATTATGTGACCCTTAATTAAAAAAGTTGCTCAATGCTCTTTGTCATTATGTATCATCTGGTAACCTCAAATTTTCTCTCTGCAGTAAAATCTTTAGTTATTTAAGACTTTTCAAAAGGAATAAAATAATTAAATGTGATCAGTTTGCTGGGGAACCTGGAGAGACGTGATTGGTTGTTCTTACATATTTATTTAGAGCCTCTGATGTTTTCATTCTGAGAATAAGTATTTCCACTGTTTAGATTTGCAGGCCATCAGAAATGACTCTGTTCTGTCCAGATGTATGTAATCACATTTATAATAACCACCGGAAAATCTGAGCTTTCAAAGATCCAAGTGGTTTATCTTGAACTAGACAACAGAACTGAGGACAATAATCAGAGAGCGTTGCTGTGAATCTCCCACTTGTTTACTGATCTGATGTGTTTATTACAAAAAGAGAAGCGTTACCACCCAACAACAGGCAGATAAACTCTGGGAAAACACATGTGCTGCTTGGAGAAGTCAAAATAACTTTATTGGAGAAACAAAAATAGTCTTAAAGAGAAAAAAATAAACAAGCAAACAATGTAAAATACAGAAACCCTCAAAGCCTGAAAATGAAAAAAAGCCAAACAACAGGAGGCAGATGAAATTGCTTGGAAGATGGCAACGAGAAGTGGTCAGATTGTCCTCCAGCAGTCTAAGCCTATAGCAGCATAACTATAGACAAACTTAAATAACTTAACCCTGTAGAGTGAGATATGAAGAAGGTAGAGCAAAGGAGAACCGTCTGTCAAGACTGAGTTCCTCCCCCAGCCGGATTAGGCTGTCTTCTCTACCTCTTCCTAACTATAAACTTTACCAAACAGGAAGGTTTTAAGCCTAGATTTGAAACTACACAGGGTGTCTGCCTCACGGACTAAAGCTGGAAGCTGGTTCCACAGGAGAGGAGCCTGATAACTGAAAGATCTACCTCCCATTGTGCTTTTAGAGATTCTAGGAACCACCAGTAAAC
>JAVLVB010000712.1:62965-84828 GCA_032876305.1 Orestias chungarensis | reverse complement strand
CTTCTCTACCTCTTCCTAACTATAAACTTTACCAAACAGGAAGGTTTTAAGCCTAGATTTGAAACTACACAGGGTGTCTGCCTCACGGACTAAAGCTGGAAGCTGGTTCCACAGGAGAGGAGCCTGATAACTGAAAGATCTACCTCCCATTGTGCTTTTAGAGATTCTAGGAACCACCAGTAAACCTGCAGTCTGAGAGGGAAGTGCTCTGATAGGGACATAAGGAGTAATCAGATCTCTGATATACGATGGAGCTTTATTAGTGAGGGCTTTATATGTCAAAAGAAGAATCTTGAAATCTTTTCTAAGTTTGACAGGGAGCCAATGAAGGGAAGCTAAAATTGGGGAGATATGATCTCTCTTTTTAAGCTTCATCAGAACTCTTGCTGCAGCATTTTTGACCAACTGTAGACTTTTAATTGCATTTTGTGAACTTCCTGCTAATAAAGAGTTACAATAGTCCAGCCTTGAAGTAACAAATGCATGGATTAGCTTTTCAGCATCTATCCTAGAGAGAATATTTCTAATTTTTGTTATATTCCTAAAATGAAAGAAGGAAATCTTACAGACCTGTTTTATATGAGACTTGAAAGACATTTCCTGATCAAAAATAACACCAAGGTTCTTTACATTGTTAAAGTCATCCACATTTGTTTTCTAGACACGCTTGTAATCTACCAAACTGACTAGAATCGTAAGAGCAAGTGTATCATCAGCATATTAACACCTAATCATCTTAAATGTGATTTTTTTATTAGCTGTAATCAAAAAATCTTTATTAGCAGATAAAAAACGTCGAAAACAGATTTAGTCAACATTTCTCACTGAGAGGATTCAGTACTAACTTGTTGAAAATTTCTTTAGTCGAGATGCTTTTATCAACCTTGACTTAATTTCAATTTACAGAAATATTTTGTTTGTGAACATTTAGTAAAAACTAAAGAAACGTAAACACCGTATCCCAGCATCATCAGTGCTCTGAATTAGTTTCATAATCCAAGCTCCTTCGTTAGAACATCAAAAATGACATGGGGAGTGTCATCCCTAAAATAGTGATGAACTTACCTTTTTTTAATAGAGAAAACTTAGTTTTCATACTTGGAACTTATTTTGACCCCAGCATTTTTACCAGAGCTCTGCTCACCAAATTATACTTAGTTCCTAGCATCTTATTTCATCGCTGCTGCTTCTGTTTCTTCTGAACAGCTGTAGTTGGATGGTGAACTTGTGTCCCCTTTGTAAACCAAGTCACTGTATGGCAACCAGTCACCCCACATTCTTTGAAAACGCTACTGTGACACACAAGACAAGAAAAACTACAACTTCCACAATTCGGGCAACATTTGAGATCAAATGAACACAAGAACTGAGCGGCAGAAGGCTTCAATCATTTCCTGTTGGTGATAATAATAAAACATTTTTATTTGTATAGCACTTTTCTAAATACTCAAAAGACACTTTACAAGGAGAGAGAAAGCAACAATGAAAACATGTCAGGGATAAATAATAGGAACAACTTGAAAAACAGGAAAGACAATGACAGCTGAGCTGTGGGCACTTCAACAACCGTGGTGTTAGCAGGATAAACTATAAACTACATGCTGGATCCACCGATTCATCAAATTTAACGGTTTACAAAATACTCTCAAGTTAAAGTACGTTAATTGTGATATGCCGCTTACTGAGACCTAATATTGGGAATAGTGAGACACACACGTGATTTTAATAAAACAGAATTAATCTCATTTTATTTTAGTTTCCATAGATACAAAGACTAATGAGGTTGAAAACGGAACCTTGGCCCCGCCGCCGAGCTCCGTCCTGGTCCGCTCACACGTCTTCCTGTTGGGGCAGGCGACAGCGTCTCGCCTCCAAGCGCTAAAACGCCGTAACAGTCGGTTTGAAACTCGCGGAGACGTGACGTCGTCCTTAAAGCCTGTCGCTGCAGCCGGGTCCTTTGTGCTTGGACATAACAGACAAGTGCTGAGAGAGTCCAGGAGCCTGGACGACTCCTCCTAATGCCCACGACATTCACTGTGGAGCACCTAGCAGGGTTGTGTTAATAAAAAATATAAATTAACCAAAAACAAAAGAGCGTCTTCCTCTTTTTCCCCCAGAAACAGCATTTAACAAAAAAATACAGAAATATTGGACCAGAGAAAAAAAACCTAACATTTACCGACAACTTGGTTTTTGTTCCACATGTGGAATTGGCTCCTGATAAAAAATAAAAACAATAAAAATGGTTTTATTTTATTTAACATAAGGGCAGGGGTGTGGGAGCACTATTTATAACAGGAGGGATAAATATCTTCATAACTATGGGGAGGAAGAAGGATGGGGGACATAGGTTTAACATATATCCAGTACATGGCATAGATCATACATGAGGGTCAAGGCAACACATCGTTTTAAACCTAACTACTCAGAAATCAAATCTTAACTAGTTCTCAGTGGGGCCCTTCCCCAGTCTCAAGCACAGCATTCCCAAGGAGAGGTTCAGAAAGCAGCAGGGCGTCCGGGTGTCCTCCATCCTAGATGCTGGACGTGAGACGGGCAGGGTGGAAGAAGAGGCTGCGTTGTTGGGTGGCGGCTGTAAGGGTGTCTCACTGATTGTAGAGGGAGCGCTGCTCCCAGGGCATGGCCTGGATGCTCCGCGGCAGCGCCGAGGGCTTGAGCGAGGGCGCGCTGTTCGGATGAAGAGAGTGGCCTATGGGGTTGATGGTGGGGAGGGGCCGCTGGGGGGGCAGGGAGAAAGTGTCCTGGTGCTTCTGTGAGGAAGGTGGAGGACGGCCGGAGACACATCGGGGTCACATCGGAGAAGAGAAACAGCACAACGGGTGGAGAGAGAAAAAACAAGTGATCAGTTTCAACAGAGGCTATAAAAGAATGAAGCATATTTAATGTTCAAGCAGAGGAACGCCGAGGACACGGAAAATTAAACTCAAACTAAACGAAGTCAAATGAAAAGTCTGATTCTGCGATGGCAGAAAATCCTGCAAAATCTAGGAAAGGGCGCAGAATATGCGGATGTGTCATAATTCTTAAAAAGCCGCATATTCACTGCATAAATAGCCTCTAAGCCCAAAAATCACAGAATTATGTAAATTCTCCACATTTTTACTGCAAAAAATTTGAAATAATTGATTATTTTCTTACTTTTGTAACTGACACTAACCACCCCCAGCCAAAAGTGACATCATCACTCCGTTGCATCACTACGTCAGCACGTCGGCCATATTGGATGTTGCAGATCTGCCCCGTAGACTAATAAAAGCTAACACTAGCTTAAAAGATTAGAGTTAGCATGCCAACACTAGCTTAAAGCATTAGCGTTAGCATGCTAACACCAGCGTAAAGCATTAGCGTTAGCATGCTAACACCAGCGTAAAGCATTAGCGTTAGCATGCTAACACCAGCGTAAAGCATTAGCGTTAGCATGCTAACACCAGCGTAAAGCATTAGCGTTAGCATGCTAACACCCGCGTAAAGCATTAGCGTTAGCATGCTAACACCAGCGTAAAGCATTAGCGTTAGCATGCTAACACCAGCGTAAAGCATTAGCGTTAGAATGCTAACACCAGCGTAAAGCATTAGCGTTAGCATGCTAACACCAGCGTAAAGCGTAGTCTAACTAGTAAGCAACTAAAGCAAATGGACTGAAGTTGATCCAGCGTCTTACTACAGGAGCTTTAAGTCAGTAACAACTGGCTTTGTTCTTAGACAGATTCTGGATTTCAGAACTAAGCAATGTTCATATTTAGCTCATACTACGTTATAGATGACCTTAAATGGTACAAGACTCTAAGTTAGCATAACGGGACTAAATAACTGGCTCAGCTATGCTGCTATGTTATGTCATGTTTGCTGCTTACTAGATGTGGGAGAAGCAGGTTTATTCTCCTACATCTGGAAACAATAATTCACACGTTTTAGACACTTTCCTGCATTTTTATGACAGGAAACAGACAAAATGCTGCAGAATTTCTGAGGGGACTGAAAAGTGCAAGACAAGCATCTATTGGGTAAATAATCAGCAACATTGGAGCTTCTCCACTTCAACAAGGGTACAAACTGACATGTACTGACATTTGAATAATTACTATTTAAACTAGTTTTGTTTTCTGTACTTTTGAGTGTGTAAACAGAGACGAGAATCAATTTATGCCTTTTTAACAGTTATTAACTTATAAGGTAAAAAATATATATTATTTTTGTTGAAGTTGAAAAAAACAAAAAACATCTGTAACAACAAATCAGAGAACTCATTTAGTAAGAGTATTAGTAGCCATGAAATGTTTGTCAGAACAAGGTTCCACAGATGAGCTTCTAACGAGCAACAAAGAAGGAAGTAGTGGCAGACGTGACAGCAGAGTGAAGTTAAAGCACAGTCCCAGGTTGGTCTACTACTGCCACAGAGGATCCACACACAGAGAAAGTGTTTTATCTATAAGATCCACATGTTTTCCCCAAATGACATAAGTTTGGCCCCCACAGCGTGAAGTCTACAGTCTGAACTAAAAGCCTTTACAAGGTTCTTTATTTACATACGGGGCAGCAAACTGATGCGCTAACAGTTAGCACGCTAACACATGCTAACTGTACTGTAACTCTAACGCTCTCTTTAAACCAAAGTCACCTGCAGCTGGACTTTGTTTGCCGATTAGGGGACTTTTGACGACCTTTGTTACGCTCTCGTTTTATTGGAGGGTTTAAGAGCTAATGAGGCTGAATTAAAATCAATGATAAACTTTCACAATTTATATTTTGGTCTATCACACAAAGTCAGACCAAAATACACAATCAAGGTTTTCTTGTAATACCTGCTAAAAGGTAAACAAAGCTTTCTCTACAGAAATACAATAAGAGCCTATAATTATTGTAAATCCATCTGTTTTCAAATGATTTGTGGACTGCTTTAAAGACTTTAAACTGAACAGAAGTACAATGCAAGTTTTATAAAGAATCGAGTTAAATGTTATTCTAAAGTCCCAAAAAGGTTAAGACAGAGCAAGTGTTAAATCTATGATGTTAGTAGGCAGACTGGGAGGAAGGCAGTGAGCCAGCAGAGACAAGGAGGCGCTGTCCTACCATGGGGTTGGCGCTCAGTCTAGTGTATCCCGAGTTCATCTCCTTTACCTCAGGCAACAGGGGCTGCAGCAGTGAGTAGGAGGCGGACGGGGCGGCGCTAGAAGGGGGGACGTGTTTGTTGCTCGATGAGCTCCTCATGCTCTGTTGGCTGCTCTGAGACGACACTGAGCTTGGGCGGACCTGCTGGGACACACAAACAGAAATACCTCAACTGTGTCCTGATACCTTCCCCTATAGGCAGGGCTGAGCAATACGGTCTCAAACGTAAAATCAACATTATGTATTTGTTGATTTTTCTCGGTTTCTGGAAATAAAACTTAATAAAAAAAGTATTTAAATGTAAAGACAATGGAAATTCTGACATTTTTACATGTTTGTATCTATGCATAACAAAAAACAACTAAAACTACATATATTGTTCATTTAAAAATGTTTTAATCTAATGTTTCGGTAACAAATATTAACATCCCAGCAATATTTTACAGCTCAGTTTTAGCCTCTCAGAGCCAGAAGTAATTTTTCTACAACCACCGACTGTTTGAATCCATTTATTCCTTGAATAAATTAGAGAGAACCTAAAAGATTTTACTGAATCATACTGGGTTACTTTTGCACTCCTGTTCTGTTGGCAGGACGTCTTCCTATACTATTCTCTTCCTTCTGGGTTTAGGATCTGCTGTGTTTTTTTACGTTTGCTTTAAACTAAATTAGTTAAAATATTTCAGCTGCTCCTTAACAGCAACTTCTATCCTAAAGCCTGGAAGACAGCAACCATCATCCCTGCGCCAGAAACTCCCCCCGCTAAAACCAACAATGATTTCAGACCCATTGCACTTACACCCATCCTTAGCAAATTTATGGAGCATCTAATTCACAATAATCTGACCCGCCAGGTAGCAGGTCAATTAGACCCCATGCAATTTGCCTATAGTAGCAACAGGGGTTGGAGGACACTGCACTCACTCTCCTAAATAACTTGCATTGTCACTTGGATAAACCAAAGACTCAGGCCTGGGTTCTTTTCATGGATTTCTCCTCTGCCTTTAACACGGTGCCACCACACCTCCTACTACAGCGCCTTTGTGACCTGAAAGTCAGTTCTGGCCTGGTCCTCCTCATCAGGGACTTCTTGAGGGACCGAGCCCAGCGTGTGTGCATCCAGAACTGCCTCTCTGGTTCTCAACTCCTCCTGCTCTTCTCCATATACACCAATGAGCTACAGTGCAACACTGATGACCTTTCCCTCATCAAGTATGCAGATGATATGCCCCTAATTGCCTGCCTATGGGAGACAGACAGCTCCTCCTACCAGCAGTACATTAACACCTTATCTGCATGGTTTGACAACAGCTTTCTGGATCTCAATGTCTCCAAAACCAAGGAGATGTGGCCGGGAAGCAGCAAATGGGGGGCAATAAAGACTCTGGGCACACCTTCAGGCCAATAGCTTTCCAGTTGCTGCCATCTGGACGGAGACTTAAAGTCCCAATGGCAAGAAAAAATGGCAACAAGGGCACATTTGTCCCATCAGCCGTGGTTATTCTAAACAAAGAACTGGTTACAGTAGCTAAGAGTGGATAAGCTCTATGTGCTCCTCAATAGTCTTTAGGAGTAGTATTGTACTAATTTTAAATGTTATACAGTAACAGAGTGAATTGTAACTCAGTGTAGAAAGCTCTGTGTGCTCTTCTCAGCAGTAGTATGGTAAACTTTAAATGGTTTTTAATATTTAACTGAGTGACATGAATAGAGTAATGGGACTTGATTTTATTCCACAGTCCATTTCATGCAAGTTTAATATGGACAATAAAGACCAAACCAACAAGCAACGGGTCACTATTGCAAACACACATAAATGGAGAGTAGTAGGAGAAACTAGCTTATTGAGAAAAATGAGTCTGCATGTCATCCAGACCAGGGAATGACAGGAAAGAAAAATATACCAAATAAATATTATTAGTTTGTATTGAATAAAGAGCTACCTGACCACCGTTAACAGCTGCCATTGATTACATGAACTGAATGAGTTGTGTCCATGCTCTGGGCTCCGTACCCGCCGTATCCTGCATACCTGGTGAGGGTCCGGGACAGGCTGGCCGGCCACGCCTGCACCCTGCCCTGACTGGGACATGGCGGCGACACAGTGGGAGGGTAAAGGTTCCTGCTGGGTGTGTCCTCCGTGCTGCATCATGGAGTTAGCGCTGTTGTTCTGCTGCTGTTGACGACGCGGATTTACAGAGAAATTGGAACGTCGACTGACGGTCTGGATTGAAGACCAGCAAAGACACAGAAAAGAGAAGACATATTTTTATACCTCTGTCACTCTCCAAACACATCATTCATGCAAACGAGATCACAGTGTGAGGCTTGAAGGGGACGTGAATGATGAATGATTGCAATGTTCCTTAACTTCCTATGCTCTGCTGTTTATGTCCCTTTCTGTCTCGCCGACTCATCGCCTGTCAGTGCCCTGCTCGGTTTACTCCACAAATATGAGATGGCGTTGTCAAAATGCACGTACACACACACAGCCCCAATCACACAGACATTTACTAACTCTGGTGTAGAACCGAGGGATTTAAAAAACACACAATGTGTAGGGAAGTTGGCAAACTTGGGTCCTTGAGTCCAAGTTAATCCACAAGTTTCAGGTTTTTCTTTTAGATGTTGGTGGCGTCCGCAGGTCGGCATGGAAAGGTGGGGATCCTTTGATCCCAATCTTTGCTGCAGTTGTTTAACATCAAGCTTAACCGTCCTGCTCATAATGAAACAAAAGCCTTCCCGTCCTGCTCCGCTCGTTTTAGGCTACATACATTTTAGCTTGACTGGTTTTATTGTAGGTTTTTTCTGTTCTCACGAAACCACTTAAGTATATTATTCAGTGTGTTTTCTGTTAAATGTATAGTTAAGAGAAACAAAGTCATTTTACTAACAAAAGGTTTTGAGCAATGCTGATCTTTTTTTAAATACATCAAATATAGATAAAAATGCTTTACTTGCAATAATATTAGGACTGTTTAGGGTGCCAGTTAGTTTTAAACTGATGACTCATCGCATGAATGAATACATGAATTCCTGATGTTGAATCGTTTTCTCTAAACAATAGTTATCAGCTTAGAGTTGTTTATTTGCTGTAAGCCTAAACTACTGCAACAAATTAGTTATAAATTGTGTATTTATTTGTAAACAAAGCTGAATAAGACCACCCAACAATAATAAAAGAGGCTGGATAAACATGCCGGATTTTCTACCTCGTATTTCAGATGTTAGGATATAGAATCTCCTGTGAGTTATATGTGTAAACTTTGAGTTTAGCTTTAGACTTGTGTGAAGCTTCATGCTAGCTTTCTTCTATGTTTAGCTAGCATCCCCACCTTAACATTAAATCATCTTTAGATCAGAAAAATGCTTTCAAAACATCTAAGCAGTATTAAGGGTCACTCTGGTAACAGGATTTCTCAGTCCTCTCCAGAAAATAGTGATTCTGTGATTGAACAAAATCCCGCAAAATCAAGAAAAGGGCGCTGAATACGTAGGGGTGCGCATAATTTTCTGAAAAAGCCACATATTCACAGCATAATTACCATCTAAGCGCAGAAATCTCAGAATTACGTAAATACTCCTGATTTTACTGCAGAAATGTGAAATAATTGATGACTTTCTTACTTTGAATGACACTCAGTGCGTCTGCCATAATGGATGTGTTGGATTTGCCCTGTAAACTAATAAAAGCAAATGGACTGAACCTCACAAGTTACCATGCTAACAGTAGCTTAAATTGTTTAAGTTTGCAGGCCAACCCTAGCTTAAAGCGTTAGTTAGCATGCAAACACTAGCTTAAAGCGTTTAAGTTGGCATAATAACACTAGCTTAAAGCATTAGAGTTAGCATGCTAACACTAGCTTAAAGCATTGGAGTTAGCATGCTAAAACTAGCTTAAAGCATTAGAGTTAGCATGCTAACACTAGCTTAAAGCGTTAGTTAGCATGCAAACATTAGCTTAAAGCGTTTAAGTTGGCATAATAACACTAGCTTAAAGCATTAGAGTTAGCATGCTAACACTAGCTTAAAGCATTGGAGTTAGCATGCTAAAACTAGCTTAAAGCATTAGAGTTAGCATGCTAACACTACCTTAAAGCGTTAGAGTTAGCACGCTAACACTAGCTTAAAGCGTTAGAGTTAGCACGCTAACACTAGCTTAAAGCGTTAGAGTTAGCATGCTAACACTAGCTTAAAGCGTTAGAGTTAGCATGCTAACACTAGCTTAAAGCATTAGAGTTAGCATGCTAACACTATCGTAAAGCATTAGAGTTAGCATGCTAACACTAGCTTAAAGCATTAGAGTTAGCATGCTAACACTAGCTTAAAGCATTAGAGTTAGCATGCTAAAACTAGCTTTAAGCATTTGAGTTAGCATGCTAAAACTAGCTTTAAGCGTTAGACTTAGCATGCTAACACTAGCTTAAAGTGTTTAAGTTAGCATGCTAACAGTAGCTTAAAGAGCTTAAAGTGTTTAAGTTAGCATGCTAACACTAGCTTAAAGTGTTTAAGTTAGCATGCTAACACTAGCTTAAAGTGTTTAAGTTAGCATGCTAACACTAGCTTAAAGTGTTTAAGTTAGCATGCTAACACTAGCTTAAAGTGTTTAAGTTAGCATGCTAACAGTAGCTTAAAGCATAGTCTAACTAGTAAGCAAGTAAAGCAAATGGACTGAAGTTGATCCAGCGTCTTACTACAGGAGCTTTAAGTCAGTAACAACTGGCTTTGTTCTTAGATTCTGGATTTCAGAACTAAGCAATGTTCATATTTAGCTCATACTACGTTATGGATGACCTTAAATGGTCCAAGACTCTAAGTTAGCATAACGGGACTAAATAACTGGGTCAGCTATGCTGCTATGTTATGTCATGTTTGCTGCTTACTAGATGTGGGAGAAGCAGGTTTATTCTTCTACATTTGGATAAAACCATTCACAAGTTTTTCACATCTTTATCGCAGAAATCAGGAAGAAATGCTCCAGAATGAGAACCAAGGATTTCGGTTTTCCGTGTTTTTCTGTGAGGGCTGATATCTATGTATGTAAATTCCAACTGCATCCAGAAAAGTAATAAATTAATACAACAGATTAAACGTCCATGGACTGACGGTGTTTTCCATTAAACCAAAAAGCCCTTAACACCAATCAGATGGAGGATTCCTCTGTGGTCAGGGTTTAGGATATTCTGTTGAGGAAAATCTCGCTGCTGCCAATCACATGCACATGACTCTGGTAAACTCTGGCCTTTCCTCACAGCTCCAGGTTTTTGTTTTTTCTCCACTGACTGCCTCACACACAACCCCACGCACGCTCACACCAACCTGGTTTTTGGCCGCGGCGCTGCAGCGGTGCTGGGCCAGGTCCAGCATGGTTCGGTAGCTCTTAAAGCAGGACGGGCAGTTGAACCGGTTCTTATGAACCAACCCCACACACACACACACACACACACACACACACACACACACACACACACACACACACACACAGAAACAAACACACACACACATAGAAGTTTGGATTACTACACTTATGCAGGAAATCTGCTAAACTATTTTTAAATTTCTGGGTCAGTTTTGTAAACCTCTCCCTGAACTAAGGCTAAGCTGAGTCTAGCTAACTTTTACAGCACGTATTTAGGTGGGCCAGCAAAGTTGGGAGGTAAGAACTAAAGCGGACGGAAAATCAGGGAAACACATGGAATATTAGGTCCCATACAGTCAAATAAAAAGAAAATACTACTACTACATGTTTTTGACAGCCATGTACATCAACATCCATACCTGTAAGGTTTCCTGCTGTTATAATGATGTAATACGTAGCCTGGCACAGGCAAACAAATCACTGAACACATTGGCGTTGAACCGAATATCTGAATTACAGCCTTCTCTAAATGTCCTTCCTCTAAGGTTTTTATTTTAAAACATATTTTTTAGATATTTATAATTTTTAACAGGGTCAAAACACTTCAGGAGCTTAAAATGCAGAAACAACAGATACTTTGAAGTTTATTCTGGATTTTAAATGTGTTTGTTTGGTAAAGTTTCTCAGAATACCCGGCGAGATGTTCAGTAACTCTGTCCCTAAAAACTAAACGCCTTCATTCATCTATAAAAGAGCCTGTATGCACAATTTCTTAAAGAATGAATGAATGGTTTACTTAAATGTGTTTTAGTGTATGAATCAGTCGGTGTTAACGGTTTACCAACAGGTACTTTTACAGAATAAATCCTCAACCAAATGTGAGGAAGGACCTGTTTACCGTGAATAACATACTATCTGATAAACATGAACAAACTAGAAAGTTAAGTTTCTAAAGGAAGAAACTTGTGCCATCAGAACCTGAATCCGTATTCGCAGAATCTGAAATGTATTGGTTTGAAAAGGAATTTCACTAAACAGAATTTTGCCTTAAAAAAATCTTAAATTCAGTTCTATAATTCAAATGCAGTACCTGAGCTCGGCGGGGTGTCCCCCTCTTTTAGGGCCCCCAGTCTAACATGGGGGAAACGTATCTGATATTTTGTAGAACATAACAAAATTGCACTTAGTAATAAGTAAATGAACAAGTATAAACATATATATTTATTTATATGAATCTGAAACAGATAATATAATATTATTATAATAATTAGACCAGCAGCAGCCTGTGTTTCAATGTATCGCTCAAAAAAAGTGGGCAAACTTTGCCAAGATAGGTAATTTGAGAAGTCTGTGGTTCCCTTGAGGCGCGACCACGGCGCCTCGATTACGCACACAGGTGTAGAGGGAACGTTATCTGAGGGGGAAACGCGGATCGACGTAGCACCCAGCCGAGCTAAAGTACTGTGAACCGCTCTGGCTCACTGTCGCGTGAAACATGAATCGGGGAATCTAGGTTTGGATAATCTAGGTGATCTTCACCAAGGAGGAAACAAAACTGAAATTTGAAACTATTGAAATTATGGAACAGGAAGAAAAACTATTTAATTCAGTTTCAAAGCAAATTAATTCAGTTTCAAAGCAAATTAATTCAGTTTTAAAACCAATTAATTCAGTTTTAAAACCAATTAATTCAGTTTTAAAGCCAATTAATTTAGTTTCAAAGCAAATTAATTCAGTTTTAAAACCAATTAATTCATTTTTAAAGGCAATTCAGTTTTAAAGCAAATTAATTCAGTTTCAAAACAATTAAATTCAGGTTTAAAAGTATTAAATTCTGTTTAGAAGCAATTTAATTGAGTTTCAAAGCAAATTAATTCAGTTTTAAAGCAAATTAAGTGAGTTTCAAAGCAAATTAATTCAGTTTTAAAACCAATTAATTCAGTTTCAAAGCAAATTAATTTAGTTTCAAAGCAAATTAATTTCGTTTTAAAACCAATTAATTCATTTTAAAGGCAATTAATTTAGTTTTAAAGCAAATTAATTCAGTTTCAAAGCAAATTAATTCAGTTTTAAAACCAATTAATTCATTTTTAAAGGCAATTCAGTTTTAAAGCAAATTAATTCAGTTTCAAAACAATTAAATTCAGGTTTAAAAGTATTAAATTCTGTTTAGAAGCAATTTAATTGAGTTTCAAAGCAAATTAATTCAGTTTCAAAGCAAATTAATTCAGTTTCAAAGCAAATTAATTCAGTTTTAAAACCAATTAATTCAGTTTTAAAACCAATTAATTCAGTTTTAAAGCCAATTAATTTAGTTTCAAAGCAAATTAATTCAGTTTTAAAACCAATTAATTCATTTTTAAAGGCAATTCAGTTTTAAAGCAAATTAATTCAGTTTCAAAACAATTAAATTCAGGTTTAAAAGTATTAAATTCTGTTTAGAAGCAATTTAATTGAGTTTCAAAGCAAATTAATTCAGTTTTAAAGCAAATTAAGTGAGTTTCAAAGCAAATTAATTCAGTTTTAAAACCAATTAATTCAGTTTTAAAGCCAATTAATTTAGTTTCAAAGCAAATTAATTTCGTTTTAAAACCAATTAATTCATTTTAAAGGCAATTAATTTAGTTTTAAAGCAAATTAATTCAGTTTCAAAGCAAATTAATTCAGTTTTAAAACCAATTAATTCATTTTTAAAGGCAATTCAGTTTTAAAGCAAATTAATTCAGTTTCAAAACAATTAAATTCAGGTTTAAAAGTATTAAATTCTGTTTAGAAGCAATTTAATTGAGTTTCAAAGCAAATTAATTCAGTTTTAAAGCAAATTAATTGAGTTTCAAAGCAAATTAATTCAGTTTTAAAACCAATTAATTCAGTTTTAAAACCAATTTGTTCAGTTTTAAATAATTAAATTCTGTTTAAAAGTATAAAATTCTTTTCAGAAGCAATTTAATTGAGTTTCAAAGCCAATTAATTCAGTTTTAAAGTAAATTAATTTAGTTTCAAAGCAAATTAATTCAGTTTCAAAGCAAATTAATTCAGTTTTAAAGCAAATTAATTCAGTTTCAAAACAATTAAATTCAGTTTTAAATAATTAAATTCAGTTTAAAAGTATAAAATTCTGTTCAGAAGCAATTTAATTGAGTTTCAAAGCCAATTAATCCAGTTTTAAAGTAAATTAATCCAGTTTCAAAGCAAATAATTCAGTTTTAAAGCAAATGAATTCAGTTTCAAAGCAAATGAATTCAGTTTCAAAGCAAATTAATTCAGTTTCAAAGCCAATGAATTCAGTTTCAAAGCAAATTAATTCAGTTTCAAAGTATAAAATTCTGTTCAGAAGCAATTTAATTGAGTTTCAAAGCCAATTAATCCAGTTTTAAAGTAAATTAATCCAGTTTCAAAGCAAATAATTCAGTTTTAAAGCCAATGAATTCAGTTTCAAAGCAAATTAATTCAGTTTCAAAGTGTAAAATTCAGTGTCAATTCAGTGAAATCCATTTTCCACCCAACACGTTTACTTTCTAATTTTGTGAATACAGATTCGGTTTCTGGTGTCACAGGTTTCCATCCACAGTTTTACCTAAAACATGTGGACTCTAACATCCTGTGAACCGATACGGTTTGAATCAGCCGCTTTGATCGGCTCCCCTCGCCACCTAGCGGCGCTGGCTCATGAACGCGTACCTGGTTGGAGGCGGCGGCGCTGCAGCGATGCTGGGCCAGCTCCAGCATGGTCCTGTAGCTCTTACAGCAGGATGGACAGTCGAAGCGGTTGGGCCCGTCGTCGTGTATCCTCTGGTGGTTCCTCAGGTATCGCGCCAGGCGGAAGGCCTTCCCACATAGATCACACATGTAGCGCTTCTGACCGTGGATTCGCATATGGTTGCGTAGAGACATGTAGTTGGTGTAGGGCTTGCTGCAGAAGTCGCACCTGAGTGAAAGCGGTCTACGCGTTAGAGCGAACCCTTAAATACGAACACGGGGAAAACAGACGGCCTCCAACGCTCACTTGAAGTCTCCAGTCTTGTGGGTGAGCTTGTGGTTGAGAAGCGAGCTGGCGTGCTTGTAGGCGCAGTTGCAAAGGTCACAGACATACGGCCTCTCGTCCGACTCCGTGTCGTCTGACGCCGCCGTCGTGCTTGGCGGAGGCGCCGGCGCTCGACTCTCCATGGAGAGACTGGAGCCAGAAAGGGCCGCAGTGGACGGAGGAAGCTGATCGCACCAGCTGATGGTGGAGCTCGGCTGTGAGGGAAAGCAGAGACTAATTACAGAGATGAACCCCCACAGCAGAGACCAGCATCTTTTGTTTCCTCAGTGCTAACAAACCTAAAGAAGAAGCATTTACTTTCAGATTTTGGACAAATTTAGTCCTCTATAACAACACATAAAATAAAACGTGGTATATACGATGAACCGTTACATACCTATAAATATATAAACTGTTATAAACTCTACACCACTTTCACCTTCTCCTGGGTTTGGAAAAATGACCCAACAGTCAAGACTCAGCAGTTCACTGTTTCACGACTTAACGCTGGGGATCACACACTGAACTGGACCTGCTGAGAGATCACGCTCCACCAAAGCAGAGGGAGGCCGTTAAAGCCAAACAGAAGCTGCACTACATCACCAGAGAACAGTCCAAGCTTTAAACGAGGCCGCACTATTTTATCAAACAGTCAACCAGGAGTCTCGATCACTCCAGTCACAGCGTCCATTAAGCAGCGATTTTTATAGGCACTGTCCTAATCTGTGTACAGCTGGAGCCAATTAAAATGACTATAGTAAACCCTGGGGGGCATTGCAGAAACTTTTAGTAGTTATTTTAGACACTTTTATTCAACATACGAGACACGGATTAAAAGGCTTATGAATTAGCATTTATCCAAAATTAAATAAGAAACGTTCTACACGTTTGGAGATGCTAACTTCACACTAACCTTCAACAGAAGCTTAATATCAGCAAATGTGATGAATACTGAAGCACAGTTTAAGCTGCATGAACCATAATAAACCAGCATTAAAGGTGTGCTGGCTGTGAGTCCCCAGAATGAAATGGGGCCCCTGCCTCAACACAGCCTGGGGCCCCTGCCTCAGCACAGCCTGGGGCCCCTGCCTCAGCACAGCCTGGGGGTCCCTGCCTCAGCACAGCCTGGGGCCCCTGCCTCAGCACAGCCTGGGGCCCCTGCCTCAGCACAGCCTGGGGCCCCTGCGACAGCACAGCCTGGGGCCCCTGCCTCAGCACAGCCTGGGGGCCCCTGCCTCAGCACAGCCTGGGGGTCCCTGCCTCAGCACAGCCTGGGGGTCCCTGCCTCAGCACAGCCTGGGGGTCCCTGCCTCAGCACAGCCTGGGGGTCCCTGCCTCAGCACAGCCTGGGGCCCCTGCCTCAGCCCAGCCTGGGGCCCCTGCCTCAGCCCAGCCTGGGGCCCCTGCCTCAGCCCAGCCTGGGGCCCCTGCCTCAGCACAGCCTGGGGCCCCTGCCTCAGCACAGCCTGGGGCCCCTGCCTCAGCCCAGCCTGGGGCCGGCCCTGGGTCAGACTCCGGCCGTGAATGAGCCGCACAGTCTGGCGTCACAATGGGGGGCTTTGACGCATCCCCGCGGGTTTCCTGCCACTGTTCCCTTTGCGTTGACAGTAAAACACGGCTCGGGGCTCACAGTCTGTCAGCTGAGCTCGGAGAAACGTTTCTAAGCCCCTACAGAAGCTGCACACAGCCTCGCGCCACACAGCATAACGGTTTATGTGTACAGGCATGGACGCCTGCGCCTGAAATTAGCCTAAGCTAAGCTAACGCTCTCTGCGAGGCTTTCATGATACCAAGCAAACACCCTCTGGCGCATTTTCACACGACAGCCGCATATCGTGTAACACTGTTAGTGAAAGGCTGGAGGAACAAGGCTAGCTTGTTTGTTAGCACACAGCAGCTAATGGTCAAACTAGGCCGGGAGGCGCTAAGCATGACGGTTGCTAGGTTAGCCGGATGCTCGCTAGGCTACGCTAGCTTTGCATGGACAATCGCACCAGGAGTAGCCAAGAGTCGTACAGAGAAGGCCCTGAACTAGTCCCTGGTAGGCGGACAGAGGGAAGTCTTGGCTCGGGGGTCGCTAGCTAGTGGCGGCGGGACCGACTGGCGTTTCTTACTCCGGAATCGTTCGGGTCCTTTTTCCAGAACAATTGAGAGCAGTGGCCGAACGACTCTGTCGACGAGACGTAGTTGACTCCATTCCTGTCCTGGAAGTCTCCGTGAGCGCCGCCCGCGTTTGTCCTGGCGTACATCGTCGGTTTCGTTTTTCTTTTTACTTTTCTTGCTGGAAAGAAACGGGCCCGCTTTGTTGGGCTCTTCTTCCGAAAAGCAAAATGTTTTCTTCTGTGAAATGAGCATTTTTGGCGGCGGCCACCTCGGAATCCCGACCCTTCTACCGCCCCCTAGAGGCGCGGAGGATCATAGCGCCGCACAGTTTATGCGCCCCGCCTGTTTGAGACGAAATACTCTCTAATAAACACATTTTATCATGTTACTCTTCTCTAAAATGGGTCTCATAATATTACATGGATTTTAATACAACACTGGAGCAAATAAATGCCAAGATATCTACATCATTTCACATTGTTTTCTATTTTTGAAATAAAGTTTCACAAACAATATATATGTATTTTTTAAATTTATACCTTTATTTTGATGTTATAAAAAAAAAGTAGCAGTACTAGAATGAAATGGGTTAATGGAGCATTTAATTTCAGTAAGGCTTGATTTTATTATGTTTAAATTGTTTGAAACATTTACTTTAATTTGTGATTCTCAGCTTAAATAACCTGAGTTTAGTGCTCATAACTTATCTTGTCTTTGTGGTTTATTTCTGGCTCTTATTACAGTTACGTTCTGGGCATCTCAGGATTTTATGATATTTCTTAGTTAAAAGTTAAAAAACACACAAACTCAATGATTTTGCTGGTTAATGACAGCATTCAGACACTAAGACAAGAATTTCACTGTTTTATTTATTTATTTTTTTGGGATCTGTTGTACTTTTAAGGTTGATGTATCTATGGAGGTTTGTTTTTTTAAATTAATTTTTTATTAATTTTCCACATCAACAGATGTGTATCAACAAATATCCTCCAGAGAAAAAGGTCAGAGATGAACCACTCAGGCATATAAATAAGGGAAGGTTTCCATTTAAATGTGCCTTTAATTACATGTTTATCTATTTAAGAGGCTTTCAAGCCGACTTTGACTGGAGATCTTTTGGATAAAACAAAATAGTGTTTTCTAAATGTAACATCTTCTCACGTTCCTCATTAAACACATTTAGAAGTCAAAACAACACATAGTGGTGACAGGATAGGACTAAATCTAACTCTTCTATCAGGCCAACAAATGTTAGGACAAATATCAAGAGCTCACTTACCACAACCAAGCAAGAGGATTTTATTTACACAAGGAAGAAAAATGCACACAAAGCTGGACATAATATATCCAACAAGTTTATTATAATTATGAAATTCACAAGTATACTGTACATCGTTCTACATTTGTGTGACAAAACTCAAAAACTCAGCATGGACTGAATCTGCATCTGCAGAACATCTAGAATAAAATACCCAAATAAAAAAATGACCAAGCCAAGTACGACTATGCGCATCAACAGAAACTGTTCAACCTAAGGCGAAACAACGTTTGAAAGAATCGGCATTCTTTATGTTTTACATTTGCAACGAAAATAAAAATTAACGAGTTAGTGCAACACAAAAAAATACTTTCATGTGTTTAATGATGCATTCTCCACAGAGTGATGTTGTCTTATTCAACGTGTGCAGATAGTTTGTCAAACTGAGTATAAGTGTGAAAGTGATCAGAGTGTAGTTGTTTAACACTGATCAGGGAGATTATTTACAACATGAATCTAAGTAGATTACTCCGTCTTATTATAGTGGCAGTTTGTACCCACTGCATTGTGCAAAACCTCTAAAATGAGCTGAACTTTATTTTTAATACTTCTTTTTTGTATAGTTTGTGCATCCACACCTATTTGCTGGCGGTGAGGCAGGTGAGGGCGTACAAAGTGAGCGTGCCAGTAAAGCAGAATGAAAGCCATCGGATAAAAGCCAGCAAACACTAAGAAATAATGAAGACTACAAAAAAAAATAATACTTGCAACATAAATATGAGAAATTTGCACCACAAACCTAACTCCAGTCACCCAGGCTTTAGGAGATAAGCAATCTGTCGAGTTTATATAATGAACTTTAGGTATTTGTAAGGTTTTTATCAAAATTAGTGAAACAATTTGGCACAAATTTAGCAATGTTGGCTTATTTAAATATCTTTGTATTTGGCACGGGGCTGAAAGTCCTGTTCTGACTCTTCATTATATCTAATGTATCTAGTAAACATTCAGAGGTGTTACAACAGACTAGAGATAATCAGAACTAACTGTTTTACTCGTCTACACAGAGAATATGATATTATTAGAGGATATTGCCTAAAAAAGCGTGAAACTGTGGTTAAAATCAGTAAAACCACAAATAACCAGTGTCATAAAAACATAGCTGATGTCCAAATGTGTTCAGTTAGGTAAAATTTTTGAATGAGGCATATGAGATTAAAAAAAAGGGGTCAAAATGAATACAGGGAGAAGGTTAGAAATAAAGATGTTCCTGTCCATCCAGTGTTTGACAGGACGACTCAAACCTTCACACCCTCAGATGTGTGTAAATATGAAGGTGGTGTCATGGTTGCTCACGCCTACACTAACACGAGCGTGAGTGTTTATTGCTTGATCTCCAGGATGGAGGGGTTGTGATCAAGAATGGCCAGAATGATTTTGTCCATGTATTGCCTCAAGCGCAGGTTGATCTCTTCCTGTTCCTTCAGAGCGTCAACAATCTAAAAAACAAAAGAGAAGTGAGAGAAAAACGATTATTTAATTCAATTTTAACAAACAACCAGAAAGAAAGAAAAACTGGGTCCGGTCAGGCCGACCTCGTCTCTCGAAGCGTTGTCGATCTCAGCGGCCAGGCACTGGGCCTTGGTGTGGCAGGAGAACAGATTCTTTGCCTCGTAGAGACTCAGACTCAGGATCTGAGCGTTAAGGTCGTCGTTCTGGTCTCTCAGTTTGAAGTTCTCCTACAGAGACATTTTCCACCGACAGCTCTTAAAAACTAGATTCTGGCTGAAGGTTTGAATGTAGAAAAATGTTTCCAACGACTATTCTTTAGGTCTAAGGCCGTGTGTAGACCTTAACTGATTTAGATGTTAATAGAGAAGCATCTGCATGTTAATAGGACTAATTGGTTTTAGTTTTTAACTGTCTCTAATTTAGTCTTGGTAACTTAAGTGTGCTTTTTAATTGTTTGTGGTTTTTATGTGTGGACGGTGCTGCTCGGTCCTGATCTGCTCAGATGACACAACATGGTAAAAGTAGATGAGAATAAAAATGTGTGAGTAAAAAAAAAAGGGATTTTAAACACAAAACAAGAGTAAAGCATGTCGTCGTCGCCGAATTCTCTACAACTCTTTCCTGCAAACACAGTTAACTGATGTGACGTCGAGCTCAGATTTTTATGTTAAACTAAGGAGGGACGTTTAAGTTGCTTTTTAAATACTTCAATTCTTATGAAAAGCGTTTGTTTTTGGGGAATTAAACTTTGCACATGAATTACGCTAAAAGCCTTCTTACTTTTAGAAGTTGGAAAAGAGAGATTATAGATGCTGGTAAAGCATAAAGACGATGATCTAAAGTCTAAAACTCCTAACAAACCAACCCATGAAGTGAGTGGGAGGCTTGACAAAAAGGGCACAGATGCTCATAAGTTCCTGATGAATTATTAGATTTTAAAAGTTTAAACAATCAATTGACAATTTATGGAAGTAATTCAGGCAGAAATCAAGTTAACAACACTAGATTTAACAGCTATTGAGAGAAAGTAAAACTACTGACAGGACCGACACATTTTTCTGGTATTAAATGGACAGAAGAAGGTGGACGTGTCTTCTAAACCCAGCCGAGCGTCTTCTGTTTACATACCTGTTTAAGTCTCTTGACTTCATGTTCCATTTCAGTCTCTCTGGTCTTGGCGTTATACTCAGACAAAACTTTGCCCTTCCCAGGATGCTCCATCTCCAACTTGAACAACTGCAGATGCTCCAGCTCCCGGCGAAGATCATCAATCAACTGCAGTAAGAAAGATGTTTTTTCTTTTCTTTTAAATATGTTTTAATTAAAAATGCCTTATTCATGCAAAAGGGAATAATAACGATCCACAGTTACTCAAAGACTGATCAGAGAGTTGTTCTGTTTCACTGAAGAATGTGTTTATTGGCTCTGTTCAGACCTCTATCCATCTGATTCTCTATCTGCTGTCCCTGATCTCATGTCTCACATTCTCTGTCCCATCCTGCTTTTCTTTAAACCTGCTGGTATACTTAGAATGCAGAGAGACACATAAGCCCATCACTACAGGATTACAGGCCCTCTTTTTATACTCTTCTCCGTTTTATGCCGCTTGGAGAAGACTAAAGCAGAAGAATTACTACACACCTACTTTAATAATCTACCATATGGTGTCACATTCTTCATTTGATGTAACCAGAGAGAAATAAACGGGTCTTACCTCCTGCATGGCCTCTTTTTCTCTCTGAAACTCATGACGGTTCTGCCACAGCTTATCCATTATCTTTCTGTACAGGTCCACCTCATCTTTCAGCCTGAGACTCGTGTCCTCCAGTTTGTCTGTCATCCTTTGCTTCTCCTGCAGGGAGAGGGACGAGATGAGGCAGACCGATTGAGACATAGTCAAATCACTACTGTTTATCTGAAATGAACTCTTGACAGGCACACAGGGGTGTTATATTACTCAGATGTTCACAGGTTAAGTCCAAGCTCAAGTCCTTTAGGACCAAGTCTAAGTCAAGAGTTCAGCTCAGGGTCAAGTCTCCTGTGATTTTAATAAACATCCATATTATTTAGTGCTCCTCTAACCCTGTAATGTAAGATTCAAAAACAGTAAAGTCACAATTACCAAACGAGCACATTTATTTTGATGACATTCATCCTTTAATTCATTACTGCTGTTATAAACTCTTTAATTTCAGTATCCTGTGCTTCTAATTTAGCTTTCTGTCTTTTCAAACCTCCAGTCGGTCGTGGCAGATGGCTGCTTGTACTGAGCCAGGTCCTGCTGGAGGTTTCTTCCTGTTAAAGGGGAGTTTTTCCTCTCCACTGTCGCTACATGCATGCTCAGTATGAGGGATTGCTGTAAAGTCAACGACAACACAAGCCATTGTTTCTGTCTGCTGATTCCAGAGGAGTGAATGCTGCAAGTCAATGACTCCATGAATCTGCTGGGGTTCCTTAGATTGGAAACTTTTTAAACT
>JAVLVB010000712.1:37487-62865 GCA_032876305.1 Orestias chungarensis | reverse complement strand
AGATTTTCTTGTAAAGCGCCTTGAGACGACATCTGTTGTAAATTAGCACTATTTAAACAAACTGATTATTGGTTCTTGATCAGTTAGATCTCAAAATTTTTACACAAATTCAGCACTTAAAAATGTTGAAAGGCTGCTTTAAATTATTTTAGAAACCTATGAAGTTTCATATTTTTTTTATTGGAAATAAATGAAAACTGTTAATGTTGGATTAAGTTGAATCGATCAGCTTTTTCTGTTCCTGTAATGACTACAGCAGTTTATCGCTGTGTTCTCATTGTTCACTCCTTCAGTATTTGTGTCCTCTTCACTCAGAGCTTCACAATTTCAAATAATATTTAAAACATTCTGTAAATCTACATTTAAAATGTTCTCAGTTCTAAAAAGTAAAGACTGACTTATGAATATTACAGTATAATTTCAGAGGTAGGTACAGTTTATACTGGTATGTTGGTTCAGTTGAAGTGACATTAGTGCAGTTATTATACAGAAGCTACAGCCAACATGGACATAGTCAGTGAGCTAATAATGATAATAATCAACCAACTTCACTGAATATGAATCTTTTCATGGTACAATATATAAAACAGCTGCAGCCTGTAGCAGAAATACAGACCTTCTATGTAAAAAACAGGTTTAAAAGATAGAAAATAAATGCAAAACAACTATATAATTCATTATATTTCTGAGCTTTAACACAAACAATAGCTCGTGTATTCATTCTCTTTATTAGTATTACCACTAAAAACCAGCTGATACTGTATTAGGAATATTAGCAACATTCATGTACCTGCAAATGTGAACTCTCACCTCTGACAGTGGAAAGGATTTTCATTTTTCATGCTAATGTAACGTTCAGGCGGGTGAACAGACTCTCATACCACAAGACAGAAGCTGACATCAGACACTAACGTCATCGGTTAAAAACAGAGAAGCACAAATAAGAAAACAGGGACCAACATCGTCTTTGTAATACATACAAATATCACCATCGCAAGATTTTCTGCTATCATGCAGAACCTAAACTTTGTTCAGTTTGACTCACCTGGTCAAGTTTCTCAGACTGAGACTTGAGCCTGCACACATTCACTGTCATGTCTCCTTTCTCCTCTTCCAACTGCTGGACCCTGTGGACAGATTCACATGGGGAGGGAAATTGTTAATTTTATAGGGAGAATGTTGATCTCCTGTGCAGCTTTAGGTTACCTGAAACAGAGCAGGTCTATCTCTGTGTTTCTGTCCCTCTCCATCTTGCTGTAAGCCTCCCGGTGTCTCTTCATCTCCTCTCCCAGAGTCTCTGTGGCCTTCGTCTCTGCGTCCTTGACCTGCTCTTCAAGCTCATGCACTCTGAGGGGCAAACATTTCCGTCTTAAGGAGGTTTCACTAATCACACAGACAAAACTGAAACTTGAATCACAAATAGTGAAATTATGGTTAAGATGGAAAAATTCCCACTTTACCGATAAAACCGCATTATTTTACACACATGTTGACAGAACACAACCTTTAAACATACATTTATGATGGAGTTAGCGCCGACTGACTGAAGGAGAAGCGAATGTCAATCATGTATCAGTTGTTTATTTTTACCACCTGTGGACTAAGTGGGTGTTCCCCTGCTTCAGTTTGGACTTCAGGTCACTGTTGGCCAAACTGTTACTCTCCAACTCAGTCACCTTCTTCTCCAGAAAACTCACCTGAGCAAGAAAGAAATATGCTTGGAATTAGTCATGCATATTCGATCGAATGATGTTCTGCATACCCCTGAAGAGATATGTATGATGTATTGACTTCACGTTCTTCTTTCTAAATTCAGAAAAGCACCAATCAGTTGGTAGGATTTCAGGATCAAGCCTTTTTTTTTTGCTTGACCCGTCAATAAATGCATCAACCAACTGTTTGAGGTTTTCTGCGTTCATACTCAATGAAAAACGAACTTTAGCCACTAAACGTTGAGTCGTTCATACTCACATGTATTTAGGGAATTACACATAACGTTTAACAGAATTAGGACCTAAATAAACCATCAAGCTAATCATTCGATTCACAGTCAGATTATTATCTTTGTATTGTGACATAACACTATATAGTATATATAGTTAAGTGTGTGTGTGATGTACTTTCTCGGTGATGTCGAGGTCACAGGAGTCGATGCTGTCTGTGAACAGATCCTCAGTGCTGCTCCCACCACTGGAGCCAAAAGCTCCCAGGTTGGCCTGGAAAAGCTGGCTGCAGAGAAGGGAAGACATAAGAGGACAGGAAATAACGTACCTGCACAGACAGAAAGGTCACATCAAGCCATCGGCAAGACAATCACTCACCGTCCAAATGCTGTGCTGGAAATCTTTCTATTAGGGCTGAAACACAAGACAGAGAGTGAGTCTCCTGCAAGCTAAAGAAACAGTTTTAGTAGCGTCTGTTTTTTTACTTGTCTAGTAATAATTTACTGCAGTCAACAACCTGTTTTAACCCTCTGGAGTCCAGTGACGAGCCGCCGCGTCAAATTTACGCCACCGACTAAACATGGCGTAGCATCGAAATGCAGCGCCGATGAGTCGCTGTTTCAGCTTGTGTAAAACAAGTGGGGACCTCAAAGAAAAGAAAAACAGGACAAACCCCTGTTCTGTTGGTGGAAAGATGAACCATGTTGATCCATCACCAATCATAAACTTTTGGTTGCTACAGGAAAAGGGAAATTTGTGGGCTGCGACAGAGAGAGAGTAAGTTCTGAGATTTCAGTGATTTTGTTGTATTTAGTGTATTTTGAGTGTTTAGTTACTGTGTAGTCGTCTAGTTTAGTGTCTTTGGTTAGAGTTTGGTTGGTTTTGTGATATAAAACAACGAGGCGACTGATGAATGTGCAGCAGTGAAGCTCTTATTCGAGCAGGAGGCAGCTGAGGAAGACGGGGCGCAAATTGGAGTCAGAAAGTGTTGAGTTTGTCAACTAAGGGGACAGTCCATCATTTTTATTTGAGGAGGAGAGAGAGGAGCCTCAGACTAGTCAGAGATCAACCTAGAGGATGGTGACGGCGGCACACGCCCACCATGTCGAGATGTCCTCTGGCTCAGGCTCAGAGAGTGTTAAATTACCCTGTTGTGTGATGAGACTGTACATAGGTTTTAACATTTACAATATCTATTCGCATCCTAAGTTTTAAAATGGATTTGTTGAACATATTTGTGAGACATTACATTGTTTTGCGAAAAATCATAAATTACTTTGTCCTGTTGTATGTTGGTTTAGAAATTTACAATTTACATTAGTATTCTAAGTTGTGAAAATGGTTCGTTAAACATATTTGTGGCGTTCACGGTAAGAAATGACTTTTTTTCATGCAGCTTTTATGATTTTTGTGTGATTTTAGGTCGACTGCGTTAATATAGTTTGTAAAGGTGTATTTGACACGTTTATGGTAAAAGGGGTTTATGCTTTTATTTTGTTAACTTCCTGTCCCTGACCGGAAATAGCACAGAACAATGGTTAGCAATGGTTAGCTTGACAAAGACGAAAATAAGTCAGCTAGCTTTGTATAAGAGAAAAATACGGTCAAACAAAGGAAAAGAGATAATATTATTCAGCTTCAGTCGGAAAGAGGAACAAGGTTTGTTTTATTGATAAAAGTTTGATTTGATATTGTAATACGGTTATGCTAATGTACTAATATGGTAATTTCTGTTTGTTGTTTAGCTTTTACGTTGGTTGAATGACTGTTTCATGGTTTATGGCAGCAAATGGCGATTAAAGACATTCAACTATCAGTTCTGGGCTTCTCTAACTTCGACTGGATGCTACAGTAAGAGCTTGACCACCGTCCGTCTGCTGCACCACAGGGGGTCAATGTTTAACGGCAATCCCAGGAACGTCCAGCAGAGGGCAAACATCGGTCAGAACGCACAAAGATCAAAAGTGTAAGGAAAATATAAGATAAATGGATGATTTACAAGCTGAAAATTCAATAGCAATGTGTGAACACATCTCATGTTTAAGAGAAGAAATAGAAGATTTAAAAGACTCGCTTCAAAATGAAAGTGTCATAAAAGATTAAATCTCAAGCAAAGAAAAAATGTTAAGTGAATTACAAGAGCAAAGCACATCAGCTACTCCACGACGTTCTGAGAGGACTAAAGTGCCAGCAGAAAAAACGTTAACTTATCAAAAGGAGGAAATTGGCAAAAGAGAGAAAGAACTATTAACTCTATATGAAGGGTGGAAAATGCAAGTGCGCGAGACAAAGCAAAGGCTAAAGCAGGACATCTCAGGAAAGGAAATGGCAGATTGTGCAGACATAATTGAGCAAAAAAGAGATGATCTGATAAAACAGTACAAGGACATTAGAAGTTACATAGCACCTTCATCTGACATGCGGAGAAAAACTGATGCATGTGAAGCAGTGACTTTTGACATTGTGAAAATCATACTAGAAAGAATAAGTGGCATTGATGGAGATTTTGATGCAGAGCGTGAAAGAAAACGGTTAAAGGGACTATTAGAGCATGATTACGCCCAGTCCATCAATGGTGTTACAGCAGGATCAAATCACAGCCAACAATCCTCAGCCTTGTTCCTCACTTCAAAACGAGCTGATGCTGCAGTACAAAATAACACAAGAGGAGCAAAGAGAAAAGATAAAGGCTCTACAAGAGGAGCAGAAGAAACAAATTGCAGTTCAAACATCAGAGTTAGAACGTTTAAGAGCTGAGAAGGAAGTAGAAGCAGCACCTGCCAGGTTGAAAGCCTATGATAGAGAGTTGTTACAGCTTGGGGATGCACAGATAATAAAAAGCGAACAGGTGAGCCCAGAGCACTCAGCCAGACATGCATCTCCCTACATTATACCTGAGCCAACTGCTTCCCCTAATGTTACTCAGCTTGCACAGGCTGTACAAAACAGCATAAGAATAAAAAGACTCCCCACACCAGAGCCAACAATGTTTAGAGGTGAGCCAATAAAGTCCATTGAATGGAAATCCAGGTTCATGTCTCTCATTGAACAAAATGGAGTCTCAGCAGCAGACAGACTTTACTATTTGAAAAGATATGTCACTGGCCCAGCTCGCAAATGTCTCGAAGGAACTTTCTTCAGAAAGGATGAAGAGGCTTACGTAGATGCCTGGGAAAAACTGAATCAAAGGTACGGCCAGCCATTTGTGATACAAAGAGCGTTTCGGGAAAAGCTGTCTAACTGGCCAAAAATACAGTCAAAAGATGCTGCTGGCTTCAGGAACTTTGCAGACTTTGTAAATTCATGCATGCTTGCTATGCCACATACAAAAGGACTAGAGATACTCAATGACAAGAAAACCAGAAATTGTTACACAAACTACCGGACTGGATAAATGGGAGATGGAACAGGCATGTTACTACAACACTCATGAAAGGGGGTGAGTTTCCCAGCTTCAGTGATTTCGCCTCATTCCTCTCAATCGAAACAGAAGTTGCCTGCAACCCAGTCACCTCCATATACGCGCTTCGCTCCACGGAGACGAATGGTGATAAGAGAAATACTTAGGACATCAAAAGAAATAGAGCAAGTGTATTCAATACAAACACAACTGAGCAAGGTGACAGCAAGATAAAGGCTGAAACACACAGCAACTCTTCATGCATGTGCCAAGAGTCACATCCTCTACATAAGTGCCCAGACTTTCCGAAAATGAGCCTAGAAAACAGAAATAAACATGTGAAAGACAATAAACTTTGTTGTGGCTGTTTAAAACAAGGACACAGTGCTAAGGACTGCAGACGCCGTCTCACTTGTGAAGCTTGCTCAAAGAGACATCCAACTTGCCTCCATGATCAAGAACACATGAATGGTCTGCAAAGGGAAACACAAGGTCAAGTGAGTACAAACAACGGAAATCAAGGTAACTCACCTGAAACAGCTACAGCCATGACTCTAAATGTTGCCAGAGCAGAGCACACAGTCAGTACCTCAATGATTGTGCCAGTGTGGGTATCAACTGCCAAAAACCCACAAAAAGAAAAACTAGTCTATGCGTTATTAGACACACAGAGCGACACGGTCTTCATTGATCAAGATGTAACACGTCAACTTCAAGCAGACGTGTGCCCTGTAAAACTCAAACTCACTACTATGATGGGCAAAAATGCAATTGTAAACAGTGGAAAGGTGTGTGATCTTCTTGTAAGAGGTTACAATTCAGCAACAGTGATGAAACTCCCTGCTGCTTCCAGGAAGGACTACATTCCTGCAAACAGAGAACACATTCCAACATGTGAAACAGCAAAACTGTGGAGTCATTTGTTACCCATTGCTGATGAGGTTCCACCACTCCTCAGTTGTGAAGTAAGTCTTCTAATTGGTTATACTTGTCCCAGAGCATTAGCACCTAAACAAGTACTCTTAGGTAAACACAATGAGCCGTATGATATCCAAAGTGATATAGGAGGGAGCATAGTTGGTAACTCAGTGCCATGCAGTGAAACAGACCCACCAGGAGGCCTCTGTCACAGAGTAGCGGTCAAAGAAATTCCTCCATCCACTCCAGCAGATGCAATACATGCACTTGAAAAGGACTTTAAGGAGTCAGAGAGAAATGAAAAAGCAGTGTCTCAAGAGGATCTCATGTTTCTCGATAAACTTCAACAAGGCATAACACAGACTGAAAGTGGACATTATTAAATGCCATTGCCATTCAAACAAAGGCCACAATTGCCCGATAACAGACAACTCGCCGAAAACAGACTCACTCAGCTCAGACGCAAACTCATGCGTGATGAAAAATACAGAAAGGACTATATCACATACATGAATGACATCATAAAAAGAGGTGATGCAGTAGAGACTGATGATAATGGAGCCGAAGGTGAGACATGGTACATACCGCACCACGGCATCTATCATCCCAAAAAAACCGGACCGACTGCGAGTAGTGTTTGACTGCTCCGCAAAACACAAAGGTACCAGTCTTAATGAACATTTATTGGTCCAGACATGATTAACAATCTCACCTGTGTACTCGTGCGCTTTAGAAAACACCCAATAGCTCTAATGTGCGACATAGAAAAGATGTTTCACCAGTTCAAAGTTGACTCAAGTGATCACAACTACTTATGGTTCTTATGGTGGAAAGACGGTGACTTTACTAAACCACCTCAAGCATACAGGATGACAGTTCCCCTGTTCGGCGCTGTTTTGTCACCTGGTTGTGCGAATTATGGACTCAAACATTTGGCTAAAGAGAAAAAACTTGAGTATTCTGTAGGTTCACAGTTTATTTCTAGAGACTTTTATGTAGATGACGGAGTCACAAGTGCAGAAACAGTAAAATATGCTGTACTACTGGCAAAGGAAGCACGAGAATTATGTGCAAAAGGTGAACTAAGGCTAAATAAATTTGTGTCTAACAACAGCAATGTTCTCAACAGCATCCCAGCATCAGAGTGTGCAATAGACATGAAAACAAAAGACTTGACATTCAGTGAAACACAAACAGAAAGAGCACTTGGCATTCTATGGAACATTGAAAAGGACTGTTTCACTTTCAACATAGCAAATAAAGACCAACCCCCAACCAGACGTGGCATCTTGTCTACAGTCGTTGCAATATACGACCCTTTGGGATTCGCCGCTCCGTACATTCTCAATGGTAAAAGAATCCTCCAAGAAATGTGTCACCAAGGAACACACTGGGACGATCTGTTACCTGAGCATCTTAAGCCACGGTGGGAGACCTGGAAAGGAGATCTGAAAAAATAAAATAACCAGATGTTTTGTTCCAACATCATTTGGGCAAGTGGTGAAAAGAGAATTGCATCACTTTTCTGATGCGAGCACCACAGGTTATGGACAATGCTCGTACTTAAGACTGATCAACAAAAAGAAAGACACTCACTGTAGCTTCATAATGGGCAAAGCACGCGTCTCTCCAACGAAGGTCACCACTATTCCAAGGTTAGAGCTGACCGCAGCTACAGTGTCAGTCACAGTCAGTAACATGCTCAAAGAAGAGCCTTTTCTTGACAATGTGAAAGAATATTATTGGACAGACTCAAACGTAATGCTTGGGTACATCACTAATGAAGCAAGGCACTTCCACACGTTCGTTTCCAATAGAGTTCAAAAGATCCGCAACTACACTACACCACAGCAATGGTTCTATGTACCTACCACTGAAAACCCCGCAGACATGGCATCTAGAGGCACAACAGTAAATGAACTGCTGTCTTTCAACTGGCTCACAGGCCCCCAGTTTTTGTGGGAAAAAGAAATCAATCTACCAACAAAGGAAACTATTCAACTCCCAATAGGAGACCCAGAGGTGAAAAAAGTACACAGACTCTAAACACGCAAACATCAGAACACAAAGGTCTCAGTGACCGCCTCACCAAGTTCTCATCTTGGACCCGAGCAGTCAGAGCAGTAGCATTTCTCAAACGATATCTACTAAAGGACAAGTCAAGGTTACTCAGTACAGTGAATGAAAGACAAAATGCTGAATTTGTAATCATCAAAGACTTACAAAGACCAATGTTTGAAAATGAAAAATCTGCTCTAAGTAACAGAAAGGCCTTGCCAAACAACAACAAAATGCACAACTTGGATCTCTTCTTGGATAAGGACAAAGTGCTCAAAGTGGAAGGAAGACTTCTTCATTCTACACTTCCAAACTCTTTCAAACATCCAACAGTCATCCCAAGAGATCATCACATCACCAAACTCATAATCGCTCATTGTTATGAAAAGGTCAATCATCAAGGAAAAGGCTTCATAATGAATGAAATACGCTCATGTGGATATTGGATCCCAAATCTAAGTCAAACAGTATCATCCTTCATTCGTCATTGTGTGTTTTGTCGGAGATTGAGGAGACCAGTCGAAGGACAAAAAATGAGAGATCTCCCATAGAAACGATTGAACATTCTCCACCTTTCACATATTGTGGAAAGGACGTTTTTGGTCCATTCCTCACCAAACAAGTGAGGAAAGAAAACAAAAGGTACGGTCTTCTCTTTACATGTTTCTTTTCACGAGCTGTACATGTAGAGATGTTAGAGGACCTGTCTACGGACACGTTCATTAATGGATTAAGATGTTTCATCGCTTTGAGAGGCTCTGTCAGACAAATAAAATGTGATGAGGGTACTAACTCTGTTGGTGCCAAAAATGAAATGAATGCTGCACTAGAGGAAATAGACGCTGAGAAGCTGACATCCTTTCTTGCTGAAAAACAGTGTGATTTTGTTCTCAACACACCTCCTGCAAGTCACGCAGGTGGAGTATGGGAGCGGCAAATACGGACTGTAAGAAACGTTATCAACACAACTCTTGCTCTCAGTAAAGGACGGCTCACACACTCTTCACTCTGAACTTTTCTGTATGAAGCAGCTGCAACAGTCGCCCACTGACCACGGACAATCTTAACGACCTAAAAAGTTTGGAACCAATAACTCCAAATCATCTTGTCATAATGAAAAGTACAACAGCGTTGCCACCACCAGGACATTTCGTCAAAGAAGACTTGTATGCACAAAAACCATGGCCTCAAGTGCAATATTTCGCTGAACAATTTTGGAGCAGATGGAAGAAAGAATATCTGCACAACATTATGGTCCGGCAAGGTGGCACAAACCCAAAATAAATATGCAACAGGTGACATTGTCATGGAAAAACACTCAACCACGATCCCAATGGACACTCGGACGAGTCTTGGATACTGTAACAGATTCAGATGGACTTGTGAGAAAGGTCAAAATAGCCTTTGCTGACAGAAATCTTAGTGATAAGGGTGTAGGTTTGCATAAAATGTCTGTAGTGGAACATCCAGTTCATAAGTTAGTTCTGCTATTTGAAAGCAGTTAGTGTTTGCTAAAGATAGTGAAATGTTGAATAATTGTATGTTTTCAATGTTGTTATGGTTATGTAACTCTGAGAAATTGTTTTTGTTTTATTCTGAGATTTAGACAGCAAATAATTTGGTGGGAGTGTAAAGGTGTATTTGACACGTTTATGGTAAATAGGGTTTTATGCTTTTATTTTGTTAACTTCCTGTCCCTGGCCGGAAATAGCACAGAACAATGGTTAGCAACGGTTAGCTTGACAACGGAAAGACAAGGGAAAGAAAAAGACGTAAAAACAAAGGAAAAGAGATCATATTATTTAGCTTCAGTCGGAAAGAGGAACAACTATCAGTTCTGGCGTTCTCTAACTTTGACTGGATGCTATATAGTTAATGGAAATGGAAAGATAACTGTAAATCCACAAAGGGATGGTTGTGGTAAAAAAATGACACCAAACAATTCAGGGTAAACATTTATAAAGTGAAATATAAAGATAAAATCAAAAGTAGTCAAAATTATACCCTGGACTCCAGAGGGTCAATATAACAAGAAAAACTGCAATGACTCAAACATTTAAACCTGCAACCAGCTAAGAGACGTTACCATAGAAACAATGCAGCCTCATTTTTTTATCTGTTTGCACGATTTGGTTCAAAAATGCATAAGAAGGTGGTTTTTGTGTGGGTGGCTGCAGATCTGTGATGTCTGTTATGGGAGGATAATGCTGAGTCAGCAGTCGGGGTGTCCAGGTAGTGTTCCAGTTTAAAGCAAGTTTACAAATCAACGGTGTGAGCACATGTGCTTTTTGATTCTTTCTACCTGTTTGCTTTGAGGTTCCTAAGACGAGCCTCTAAGTCATTGAGAAGATTGACTTTCTTGCAGCACTGAGAGCAGTAGATGTCCAGCAGATCACTGTTGTACAGCTGCTGCATCTTCTGAGGAGTGTGCCCAGCACTGTACAGATAAAAAAACTACATAGCAGAGCAAGCCAGAGACGTAGGGAACACAAGAAAACTGTGAAATAGTTCAGTTATACTATAGCTAAACAAAATAGTACAGGCCCATTAAATAAAATTAGAATATTACTGAAAAGTCGATTTATTTCTGAAACGTTATCACAAATTATACTGATGAATTACACAAGTCGATGCTTGAAAGCCTTAATTCCTGTTAACTATGATGATTTTCCACTTGCACCAAACAAACACGACATTTAAAATTGGAATATTACATCAAACCTTTAAAAAAGCATTTTAAGACAGAAATTTGAGCTTTAGGAATGAATGGAGGTAGAGTTAGCCTTACAAATACTAGCAGCTGGTTTTCCTTCATATTCAAAGAGATGTATAAAGAATCATCTGAGACCCAATTAAAAAAGGCCGGCTCGTCTTTTCAGGGAAACTACACACCTGGAAGGGAGGGAGGTTCTGCTGTCATCTTCAGGGCAAGGGCTGCTGGGGCTGAAGTCTACGTCCACGCCCTCGCCATAGTCCTCAAACTGCTCCTCTCTGGGGATCACAGCGGCCGACGCCGATCCAGGCACGCGTCTACGGCTGTGCAGCGGCACATTTTAGTCAAGACACTTGTACCTACGATTACAAACGGCTGCTGTGTTGTTGTAACCGACCAGTCAGGTGAAGTCTCCCAGTACTCAGAGTTTTCCATGTGACATTCGGCATCGGCGCCACGCCCCACGTCGTACACACTGCCTTCTGGGTAGGATCGCGTACACGTGATGATGGGAGGGCCGAGCTTTACCTCACCATTCTGGGAACGCAGACATTTAAACGTCCTCCTTACAACAGATGTGAGCATGATAACGAAAAACAGGTAAAACACAATAAAACCAACAGCTGATGCAGAAGTGTGAGGAGGATGAGGACGAATCACTAAATGTTCAGAAACATCCATGAACTTTGCGTGTGTGGTTTAAATCTAGTTCTAAAGGGTTTAATACATTATCCTGATTAATTAACCATGTTATAGTGCCGTGGTTTGAGCATGCAGCTCTGCTTTTTCAGATTATTATAACCACGAATAACCAGAGCTTTTAACTATCAACACACTTTCTCCAAGGCCACTGTCAAATGTGTTCAACTTTTGTTTTCAGTCAGTGTTTATGATTTATTTTCCTTGCTTTTCTTCTTGTGAACACGTATTTCAGGGTAATTTTCAGATTAAATTACATCAAATAAGCGACAAGGAGGCAGTTTCACATGATTAGAGTTAAAACCAATGAAACTCTAATTAACTACTGTTACAGTTAAACACCTGCACACATATTAGAGGTGATGGCACTAATGGTAATGAGTAGAAATCACAAAAACAACGTCTGTCTCTCACTGAGGAGAGTTGCCTCTTCTCTGGACAGTTATTTTAGTCAACACTTGACAACTTGAAGGGATATTAACAACATTTTCTGTTTCTGTGTTTCACTGGGAGCTCTTTTAAATCTTAAATCCTTCCTCCAGTATTCTCCTTAAGAGCAACATACGCTGTAGTCATCATTTATTTATTCAACGCATCAGAATATAAAGGGATAATAATCATTATAGAACTGTTATTAAGGGCTTGTGTGGACCAAGTTGGCACAGGATGTGCGAGCGGATTGTGGTTTGAACCAAAAAGTCCAGGCCTGACTGCACTGCTGCTTCTCTTTCATTCAATGGAAACAGAAGCAGGTGATGCTAATACAAGCAGCTGTAACCATGTCTGGGTTAGAGTCATTTCAGTTCAACCATATCTGGCTTTCTCAAACTGAATCAAAGCTGACCATGACGCCGTAGTTCTAGTTGTTGTTTGTTTACTCTGAACTAAATCAGGCTTTAGAATTTTCAAACATTAATCTGATGGTGTATGTGAACAAGATCCATTTGATTTATTCAGTTTTTGATATTGGTTTATTAGACATGGTAGCCTAGAGTATGTCCCAGATACAACTATTAATAAAACATAAGTCAGTCTGGGCTCAGTGTGCTCATGTTATAACACCTTCATATATAATACAAAGTGGTGCTGCTGAACTATTTTATTCTTAGGTCTGTAAAATCAGTTCATGAATGTGTTTTCTTGATTTTTGGTCCAGCCATTCCAGTAAAATATTTCAGCATAAGGGTCAGCTACAGTCACTAAATATAAAATCTTCAGAGCCTGATTTAAAATAGGGTCTACAATAACCTGCCCTGGTAAGCCACAGGTTTGAAATCCTCCATAAACACAAAAGATTTCTCTCTGGCTTTTAATCAAGCTCAGGTTTCATTCAGTCATTTAACATGTTCTTTTTCAATAGTTTCTCTTTACTCTTTATTATCGAAGTTCTTTTAACATAAAAAGCATTTTGGTTGATTTTAAATGTGCTCTGTAAAAAAAAGAATTGAGATAAGCTCATTTATGCAGGGTTTAAAAATGTGCGTTTCTTTAGTTTAACAGAGGATTTAAGGTCCATTTCAGTTTTATTGGCAGTAAACTCACACAGGCAGGCAAACAGCAAACCCTCTAATATCTGTGGACATTCACAGTAACTTGCAGCGCCGTTGCATCGATACTGAGGATGACGAGGCCACACCTCCCTCGCTCATCCTTTTGCTCCTGTTGCTCAGCAACTGTGTAGCTGAGCTGTGAGAAACCTTAATGCAGCATAAACATCGTGTTTATTAGCCTGTTCACATTGAATTTAATGCTTTAGGGATCAGATGGATGTTTGAAACCAGGCCAACATCACGTTAATTTGATTAAGCTGATTAAGAAGAACGGGATGCAGCGGAAGTTGATGTGTTTAAAGGTTTGAATGACGTTTTTTTAATTTTTGTATCTCACAGCTGCATTTTTTATTATTTTCTACCATGTTTCCAGTTTGAACATCGGGCTCAGTTAGCACAGAGGTTTTACCTGGTAAATGTAGCCGTTGTCCGTGACCGACGGATGAAGGGATGTCAAACTCCGAGGAACAACAGCGATCTTTATTATCTCCTCAAAACCTGCAGCAAACAAAGCTGAGATCTAAATTAAACTGATTTCATTTCTTTTTACTTAAATGTGACCACAAATTTGAAATTCCTCTTAAGACGTGTTAGAAATAACAGATACCGTGCGATGTAAGTGCTCATTACTGGCACTAAAACTCTTTATTGTTTTACTATCTAGAAAAATTACATCATTATCTCTCATTCAGTCGTGGTAAAGATATAAGTGCACATTCTTTAAATCCCAAAGGCTTATTTGCACTCTTTGTATGTAGTTTTTTTGCATGTAGGGTAAATATATTTTTATTGCTATTTATAAATATTGTCTTACAAAAATGTGAGAGTTGTGTTTTACATTATATAGATTTAAATAAAAATAAAAACTCTTTATTTTTGACATTGTGATCATAGAAGTGACGGAGGGTCTCTAAATATGACTTGTGAGCCTCCCAGGAACATTAAACACATCAGAGACACAAACATTCGTACCTTTAATGGCGAAAACGGCGTGGCAGAAGTCTTTGAAGTTGATTTTACCGTGAGCATTGGGACAGAGATGCTTAGTCAGCTTCTTCACCTGCAAAAACGACACAGGTCATCTTTCTTTATATGGAAAAGGTGTTTGGAGATTAAAGGCTGCAAAAAAATGACACAAAATAGTTTGTGAGGGTTTTTCAAATAAATACAACATCTATTATTACAGTTTAACGTAGAATTTGGCTTAAAAACGGTGCTGCACTCCTGTAAGGAACAAAAAACATGGATGTGGACCGTACAGCTTTTCATAAAAGTGCAAACTGAGAGCAAAGTACGACAGGTAATGTAAAAGTGTCTGTTTACCCAATCAGAAGCACACACAGATTTGGTTGCAGTTGTTTTTTAGTTTGGTCTGAAGGTTAAAGTTAAACCTTTACTCATTTCTGGCTCATAACTTTATAATTGTGACGCATTTTACGTTAGTTTATCTGGTGCCAGACATTCGCTGCGCATGTTTAGTCTGAGCTGAGATATTCGTATTTAAATATGACGACGCGGAAGCAACGTCCACAGTGGGCACGTGTTTTTTAAGATGATGAAAATATGGACAAATAAGTAATATCACTAAATAACCAAAACATTAGTATTGGATTAATATATTCCCTCACCAACATTTGCTTCCACTAAACTCCACCTTTTTTACTCATAAATCTGCCTTGGAGCTTCAGTCCCCAGCTGAGCTCCAACCAATATTGCTAACTTTGCTTTGTTTAAGCATCTTTCGTACTGCAGACCCGTGGATGGTTAGTCAGACAGCAAAATCATAGTACAGCAAATCCAGAAAAGTACTTCATCTAGCAACTTCTAATGTTGTAGATGAAGGACATCCAATAGTTGCTCTCCTTGCTGTGGAGTTGGCAACAGTTGGTCCCCCAAACAGATCCACCAGACTAGTGGCAGCAATAAACACCTGGTGGACTGGGTGACAACATCCTGAGTCTTTATAATAGTCCAATATTATGTATATCTGTCATTGTATGGAACTTTTGTCTGAAAGTCCTCATATACCATCACTGATGTGTCATACAAGTTTATATATTTTCTAATCTCTCTCAGACGCTCCCCAAACTTTGACTCCAGTTTGGTTTTGCATATAAAACTGCTCGATGGAAACAGTTTTGTGCCAAAAGGATGCTGTGGGGGGGGGGGGGAAACCCCAAACAAAACTCTTAGATAATCAAACAAAGGTAGAGAATTTGGAAAAACAAAAAAATAACAAAAAAATAACAATTTCAAACACAAAAACGCACCATAACTTACCCTAACATACAATCTGTAATCAAAATCCTCAAGCCATACGGTAAAGTTCTTGTCTTGTCTTTATTAGAGAAGAGAGCTTTGGATCTAATTGGCGAAAGTGTAATGACATAACCCCTAATAGAATCATAGTTGCTGGTGTTTTGATGACTTTGCACCTTCTAGTTCTGTAAATTATTGCACCGTTTTCTTTTCGGATTATTTTTTCTGCTCAACTCAACAAGTAGGGAAAGTAGGAAACTCCACTCCAGTAGGAACATCTAACCTTCCACCTGCCAGTGCCTGCTGTCAAACAACACTTTGCTTTATGCAGCTTTTTTTAAACCAAATTTGTATTTATTTAGCTTTTTTAGAAAAGTACAGTTAACTTTCAAGTTTTTTATGACCTCCAAAGTTTACAGAAGAATCTACAGCCCAGGTTGGAATGTTATGGACGTGTTCACATGTTCACATTCTGGTATTTATGAGTGTTTCAGTCATTGCAATGATGTTTACAGCCAATGAACAGTAACAGAGAGACAGTACTGGCAGCTGCAGCTTCCTGACTGTCTCCACGATGTGAGCAGCTCAAAGTTCTAGTTGGTCTTCCTCTCATAGCTGTCAAAGAACGTTCTAAGGAAAGATCTGAGGAACATTTGAGGAACGTATGAGCAACTTTTAAGAAAGTTTTGAGGAATATCTAAGCAAGATTAAAAAAAGCTTTCAGGAAGGTCTGAGGATGTTTGAGGAAACTTTCGAGAAGCTTTAAGGAACTTATGAGGAACATTTAAGGAACAACTACGAAAAGCTTGAGAAATGTCTGAGGAATATTTGAGCAACATCTGGGAAACATCTGAGGAACGTTGGAAGAGTTTTTCAGGAACGTCTGAGAACTGTTTGAGGTACAACTGAGGAACATCTGGAAAAAAATTAAAGACTGTCTAATCAACTTTTGGGAACCTCTGAGGAACCTCTGAGGAACCTTTGAAATTCATCACAATTCATAACATCTGGAATATTTCACTGTTTTATCGTTGAATTGTTATGAACTGTTGAGTTACAAACAATATTGGGGGAAAAAGGTGCACTGTGGTCCATATATACTTGGCTATAATGCTATTACGATTATATAATTGTTGTCTTAATGTTACCAAACATAATCTAGATTAATATGCTTTTTACCAGAGCTAGTGGGCCCAGCGCTTCTGTCACAGTAAACTGAAACTGGTTTGTGTTTGAAATGATCCAACATTCTCCTGTAATCTAAAATATGTGACAAGGAGGGAAAAACTCCATCAACCATGTGACCTTAAAATAACACTGGGCACCATGTTGGTTTAACTTTAGCAGAAATAAAATGGACAAAACCATCCAATGGGATTCAGATCCAGAGACGTGTTGCCTTTATAAAACTAAACCTGTCTGTTGTTCGTAAACAATAAAATGTGATAAATGGTAGAAATAGGTGAAAATGCTGAGAATTGTACTGGGAACCATAGATTATGACTAAAGAAACCTGATTAAGTCCAGAGTCCATCTGTGTTCAATAATAAATTAATTATGACTAAAGAAACCTGATTAAGTCCAGAGTCCATTTGTGTTCAATAATAAATTAATCTTATTCTATGTGTCAATTGTGCACTCAGGATGATTGTAGAGGAGGTTCAGGTGGAACCAAAGCCCTCTTCCATGAACAGTGACAGTGTTGACATGGATGTTGCAGCTTCCATTGTATGTCGTGATTGATTCCTTTATTGACCACAGAGGCCTGCAAACCAAATGTCCTTTTTTTGGGATGAATAAAGTTACAAGTTTGAAGTTACAAAGTGTCACTGATTCATTAAAACCTGAAACAAACACAGATATTACTTATTAAACAGTGAATAAACAATATGTGCCCCGATGAAATGATTTCGTGGCTTATTGGATCATTTCCTGTTCCTGTGCTGAAGTGCATCATGAATGAATGAATGAATGAATGAATGACTCACCATCAAACTCAGTGGGCAGGATTAGGAAGATCAACCCTGGAGAGGATTCACGTTATTTCTCCATCATGAGTGATTGTTACATTTAAAGAGACATTTCATGAGTCATGTGTAGTAATGTGGGACTCCTGGCTCTCCCCCAGTAAAGCTGGCCGCTCTCCTCCAGCTGCAGGCAAACATCTGGGCTCCATCTTTCTCTGACACCTCGCTGCTAACATGGTGTTCAGAAACAGCCCGAGCTCGGTTCGGCTCACCTCGTCTCCTTGGCCGAACTGCATCCCGAGGTCCATTAGGTGCTCCACCCGGATCAGGCCGTCCGCGTCCTCGTCACAGACGTCGAAAACCTCCTTCAGCCTCTTCAGAAACTGCACCAGCTGCTCCTGGTCGGGGCCGCCGTGTCTCTCCATGACCACAGGTTGACTCTCCGGGTGTTCTTCACTCAGTCACGCGCCGCTTTGTCGGCCGCCATCGTCCTGACGCCCCCCCCCCCGCTTCCCCCGGACTGACATCAGCCGCATCAGGGGGAGCGCGCGCGAGAAGATCCGGAAAAGCACGAGGACTCACGATCGGAAGGGATTCCGTCACCGACCAGCTGCCTAGCAACAGCCCAGCAGCGTCTGTCAGCATCCTCGTCCTCCTATTGGTCGGTGTGCCTCTAACCTCAGAGCTGACGTCACATCCGGGTAGTTGCTCCGCCCCTTGTTTCTTTATGTAGGAGATGCCCACCCATGTAAATCATTAAATATGACAGAAAAATAAACAGATGAAAACTAATTGTTTTATATGAGGAAGAAAGATGCAAAAAATCTGTGTTGCTTTTTTTAGCATTTAGTTTTTTTCCCAACTCAGCTTACTGTTGTTATTAAGAGGAGCCGCCATATTGGATCCCAAAGTCATCAGTGCAACAATGTTGTGAACGTATGAGTAGAAAGTCCGACATCAGAGGGGCTTGAAATGACTTGTACCATTATGGTGACTCTGAAACAACATATGCAGAGCAATCATCTCAAAATAATGGCTCTGCTGAAGACTGGGGGAAATACTTACCTCTTAGGAATCTGGAAACAAAATACAAAACTCAAATAACACATCTTAGATCTGAATGAATTGAATACTTTGCTCTGTACAAAGTTAAATGTGCGGACAAAAGTCATCAACAGAAATCAAATCTATCAACCAAAAGAGGCCTGGATTTGGAACGGCACAAAAATTAAACAGGAAAAACATTACAGGCCGATCCAACTTTGACATAATGTCCTTACAACTAGTCAAAATGAGGCTCAGTATTGTTTGATGCCTCAACGTGCCTGTATGACCTCCATACAACGCCTGGAAACACTCCTGATGAAACAGCGGATGATCTCCTGAGAGATCTCCTCTCAGACCTGGACCAAAGCCCCCGCCAACATTCCGCTTAATATTTTTAACGGTGTACGTTTTACACCACAGAAGCACAAAGCAGGTTTATTGTGAAGTCTAGGAGAAACATATAGAAAACAAACAAGCTTTACACAAATATGAATCTCTTCTGGAAAGTATCTCTGATTGGGAAACATTAATTTTGTTGTTCCATCACATCTTATTGGATCCATCTGGCCTTTTGAGTGGGAAGTCTGACTTTGGGTTACAGTTACATTTTTCCTACTCTGATCCTGGTAGTTACAGACGGAGAAACACAAAATATGTATTTGCTTTGAATAGAAATCTGAACATTAATGGGAAAAAAGAGTCATGCATGATATTTTTTATATATTATAGGGAAAAGATTAAACTTGTTGATAAACTCATATCCTGAATTCAAGTCACATGCAGCAAGACGAAACTACATGCATTTAAAATCAACAAATTAAACTATTTTGAATTACTTTTGCTAAAATCAACACATCATCATCTTGTTTTATATACATTCATCAGGACGTTAATGTCATGTGTGACTGGCTTTATAAACCTCTGTGTGGACAACATCATCCTCACCAGAACAGTGAGAGGCTTCCCTAACAACAAACCCTGGATCACCAGTGACCTGAGGGAACTGCTAAACATGACAAAAGAGGCCTTAGGGAGCGACACAAAGAGTTATTGAGGAGTATACAGAGACAGCTCAAAGGTAAAATCAGAGAGAGCAAGGAGGTGTATGGGAAGAAGGTGGAGAGTAAACTGGAGAGGAACAATATCAGAGAGAGCAGAACGAGTACATGATTGATCGAATGAGCTGAACACGATTTTCAACAGGTTCAGTTCAGGAATGAGCTCCCCATCACCATTACATTTAACCAAATTTGGGCTGATCTGCCTCGTCTTAAACTCCAGAAGAGTCAGGTAGAGGCTTCAACAATCACCCGGATCAATGACTACCTGACCAACACACCACCATTTCTGAGACTGGAGTATTGTGCGTCTGACCAGGTGTGCAGAGGCACGGGAGCACCACAGGGGACTGTACACTCACCATTCCTTTTCACTCTGTACTGTCAGACTCCTGTCATCTACAGAAATACTCAGATTACTCTGCAGTTATCGGGTGTATCAGAGATGGAGAAGATGCTGAGTACAGAGAGCAGGTGGAGCGCGTTGTGGCGTAGTGAGGAAACAATAATCTCATTTTAAATGTAAACTGAGCAAAAGATGATTATAGATTTCCAGGGTCAGTTAAACCCAGACTATACTTCCTGAAGAAGCTGAAATCCTTCAAGGTTTGCAGCAAGATGTTGCAGATCTTCTATAAGTCTGTTGTTGAGAGTGTCGTCTCCTCTGCCATCATCTGTTGGAGCAGCAGCGTCAGAGCAAGGGACCTAAAAAGACAACCTTGATAAAGAAGGCTGGGTCTGTTCTGGGGACATACCTTACAATGTCCTTTAAAAAGCTGATGCAGATGCTGCAGCAAAGTGATGGAGATTACAGTCATGTAATCAATTAACCACGTTGCTTCTCAGCCCCGGAGCATTTGCTGCACATCCGTCTGGTCCCCATGAAGACAAGTGTTGTTTCCGGATCAGAGGTCAGGTGTATAATTACGATGTGAATTGAGTTCTGCTCAGATTTGAGGTTAAGCAGGAACTATCGATGATTATGTTTAGGATTATGGTAAAAAAAAATGAATGGACATCAATGGAAAGTCTCCATGAAGGTAGCACTACAAAAGTGTTTGTATGTACAGGGGTTGGACAATGAAACTGAAACACTGTTTAACGGTCATTAATCTATTAGTATGGTGTAGGGCCTCCTTTTGTGTCCAATACAGCATCATTTCGTCTTGGTAATGACATAAACAAGTCCTGCTCAGAGATCAGATAGATTTTAAGCCGTTCTTCCTGCAGGATAGTGTCCAGGTCATGATGTGATTCTGGTGGAGGAAAACGTTTCCTGACTCGCTCCTCCAAAACACCCCAAAGTGGCTCAACAATATTTAGATCTGGTGACTGTGCAGCCATGTTCACCTTCACTTTCAGGTTCATCAAACCAATCTCTCACCAGTCTGGCTGTGTGTGTTGGTGCATTGCCATCCTGATACACGGCACTACCTCCAGGATACAATGTTTGAACCATTGGATGTATATGGTCCCTTACAGAATGGTTTGGTAGTCCTTGGCAGTCCATCTAGTATTGGACCGAGGGAATGCCATGATATGGCAGCCTACACCATCACTGATCCACCTCCATGCTTCAGTCTGGGCATGCAACAGTCTGAGTGGTGCGCTTCTTTGGGGCTTCTCCACACCGTAATTCTCCCTGATGTAAAGGTGGACTTATCAGAGGACAATACATGTTCCACATTGTCCACAGGCCAAGATTTGGGCTCCTTCCACCATTGAAACTGACGTTTAGCTTTAGCAAGAGTGACCAAAGCTTTGGCTGTTGCAGCCCGGCCGTGTATATTGACTCTGTGGAGCTCCAGACCTGTTGGATTTAGTTGGTCCTTCTTGGTGGTATGCTGACATTACCCTGGATACCGTGGCTCTTTTGTTTTTTTAAACTTTATTTTTATAATTTTAGTAGTTTTCAGGTACACATACACACATTGAACAGTTAGACCTCCCTCAAAAAAAAATTACAGAACAACTACTTTGACAACATAGAGTTGAGTGATACTCAACAAAACTAAAAAGGAAAGAAAAGACAGTTACATTAATTATTCAGTTGGTGTCAGGCTCTGACGAATGTTACATTTCTTCCAATATCTGTTGTATTTATGGGTGGCAAGTCTTAATGAAAAGGTCAGTCTCTCCATTGCGTTAATTTCCTCAATGATGTCCTTCCCATCCGAACATACTGGTGGTTCCACATCAAGTCACCTGCGAGGTAGAGCTTTCTTTGCAGCTGCTAATAGTATAAATAGAAGATATCTATCGGACTTCTTCAGTTTCTGGGGTAAATTACACAGGAAAACCACAGCGTAAATTTAAGTCCGTTGTAATATTCATTTCTTTAACACTTCTGACCAATAGGATGTGATCTTAATAGATTCCCAAAAACATGAACATGTCCTGCAGACACATTCCCACAGTTCCTCCAGCATTTAGCCTTTTCAGCACCGTTACAAAGTTTACTTTTAATGTTCGGTGTAACAAAAAAACCAACATACATTTCCAGGAAAATTCTTTCCACAGGCCCGAGCTAGACATGTGAATCACAGAGATTCATATATTTAACGAAGCCTCATCAGTTATCTTTTTCCCATTTAACCTTAAGATATGTTGTATTACATTTCCTCTCCGTTTGTAGACATGATTAAAGTTTGGATATGGATTTTTTGGGAGGTCTTCCGTTGCTTGAATCTAATAGGATTTGAAGTGTCTCGTCCTCCAAAAGTTGTATTTTTTTATTGTAGTGATGTCTTAACTGAAGATATCTAAAATACTCACATTTTTCCAGGTTATAAATATCTTGAAGTTGTTTAAAACTTTAAATTCACTATTGCCTGTAAGCTTCCAGTAACTTGACCACTGTGTAAATCTCTTATCCATTCTTGCGAGGAGAAAATCTCTTATCATAAACCGGCCATCTTAAAATTCGGGCATTTCAATATTTACTTGCTTTAAGATTTTATGCCATATGTCCGACGGTATTTTTAGCCATACTGGAATTAGCTCAGGATCTATATGTTTTTTAATAAGGTATTTATCTCCGAGCCAGGATTGTGGAGGTGTATCACTGTAAAACAGGTATATCTCTTTCCATTCGCCTCACATGTTGGGTCACAGCATCTAACTAACACTCTCATCTGCTTTATAATAGTCCTGTAGATGTGGTAAAGCCCATCCACCCCTTCCTCTTGGTAGATTTAGTGTTTGGAATTTTACTCTCGGTTTTTAGCCCAGACTAAATCTGAGATTATTCTTTGCCATGCAGAATTGTTTGTCAGGTACCTTTATAGGCGGAACTTGAAAAAGACAAAGAATCCTTGGTAAAAGATTCATTTTCATTATATCTACTCGATTATGTAAATTCATGGGTAACAAAGACCAACGCTGTAGATCCGCCTTAATCTCTGTTGTCAGTGGGATGTAATTGTATTCAAAAAGGTTGGATAACTCTGCGGGGATTTTAACTCCCAGGTATTTTATAGATTTATTGTGCCAGTTGAACTTGGACATTTTCTGAATTCTTGGTGACGGTTGATAGTTAAATGAGAGAACTTGTGTTTTCTGTAAATTCGATTTATACCCTGAGTAAATGCCGAATGTCTTGATTAGGGAAAGAAGATTAGCTAGGCTGACTTCCGGGTTAGTTAAAGTTACGAGCACATCGTCAGCGTACAGGCATATCTTGTGCACTGTGACTTTAATGGTCACACCCATAATATTCTTGGGTTCTCTGATGGCCTGCAATAAAAAATGCGAACAATGTGGGGCTGGGGGGGGGGGGGCAGCCTTGGCGACAGCCCCTTCCTAATTGTATTTAATCCGATAGATCCCCATTAATCTTAATCCTGGCAGAAGGTGATCCATACAGAGACCGAAAACAATCTATAATTTGATCATTAAAGCCGAATCTTTCCAAAACCAAATAAAGATATTCCCAGCTCACCCACTCAAACGCCTTTTCTGCATCTAAGCTGACAGATATCCATTCTGTATTTTTCATTCAATCTATGAGCTGAAGAACCTGTCTCACATTGTCATGGGTTTGCCTGTTATGAACAAACCAGTCTGATATGTGTCTGTAATTTCAGGGATTATATATTTCAGCCTTTTAGCCTGTATTGTTGTAAATATCCTGTAATCAATGTTCAAAACTGATATTGGTCTGTATGAACCACACTCTTGTTTGTCTTTGTCCGGCTTAGATCACTGAGATCACGGCTCTTCTCCAGGATGGTGGTGTCTCCCCCCCAGTACATGGTTAAAGCAATCCTTAAGCAGTGGGATGAATAATTTTCTAAGGTGTTTATACCACTCCGCGGGGTAGCCGTCTTCTCCTGCCATCTTGTTTCCTTTCATTTTTGAAATGCCTTATTAATCTCCTACTCGGTTATTTGTGTTAGCCAATTGTTTTGATCTGTTCCTATCGATGGTAAATCCAGTGAGGCAGGAAATGCTCTCACTGCGGGGAAGTCAGCTGCGTGAGGCTGTGTGTATAATTGAGTGTAACATAATTCAGAAGATTTTTAATGTCTCTTAGGGAATGGTATATCCTTATCTGGTGTATTTTTAATTTTCTGTATAAATCTGTGAGTTTGTTGTTTACGTATTCTCTAGGCAAGAAGTTTCTTTGATTTAGGTCCGTTTTCATAGTGATCCTGTTTAATAAATTTAGCTTTTTTCTCTCTCTGGTCTTCGTATAAACAGTTTAGAGCTTGTCTTGTTTCTCCTATCTCTAACAGGGTCATTGTTATTTTCCATGTGCTGTATTTGTAAAGATTTTAGTTTTATAGGAAGATCTTTTAAACGTTTCCCTTTTTCTTTTTTCTTATAGGAGGACCACATAATTAACTTCCCTCTCAGAACAGTCCCATAAAATACTAGGAGAAATATTCTCTGTGTTGTTGTGGACCATATAGTCTTTAAATTCTCTTTCTACAAAGTTGTCAAATTTAGTGTCATTTAATAGACTATTCTTAAGCCTCCATAGGGTTTCTTTGCGATCATTATCCAGATGAAGTGTCATATACGCCCCCGCATGATCCGATATATGTCTCACCCCTATATCACACTTTATTATTCTGTGTTTATCAACATTTTGTATAAAAAAATAATCTTGAATGCATCTGATGAGAATAAGAGAAAAAGGAGTATTGCTTATCTTGGGGGTGTAAGTTCCTACATACATCCACCAATCCAACTTCTTTAAGCATTCTTTTAATCTATATTGCTTCTGTCTGAGTCTTTGTAATTTTGCACGATGAGTCCAGAAAAGGGTTTAAGTGAACATTCCCCGCATATCAATATCCCAGATACTTCTGTTGCAATCATGTCAACAATTTTCCTAATGAGTTGTTTATTATTTCCTATACACATTCAGTAAGGTGACGTCTTTATGGTCTATGCATCCTTTGACCCGTATATATGTCCTTCTTTGTCTTTAATTTGTGAGGAGAACAGAAAATTCAACTTATTAGATATTAAAATTACGACTCCTCTAGTTACTTTTTCTATATGAAGAAAAATACAAACTTTTGAACCCCAGCATACAGTTTTTCATGCTCAGCAGTAGAAAGATGTGTTTCCTGCCAAAATATGATATCTTGCTTTTCTTCTTTCATCTTTGTAAGAGCCTTGCTTCCTTCAATACGATTATGTAAGCCGATAACATTAAGAGTAACTACCTTATACTGGTGTTTAACTTCTGCCATTAATATATAAACAAGGAATACCTATTGTGCTCTGGTGAACAGGGGGGGGGGGGGGGGGGGG
>JAVLVB010000712.1:0-26556 GCA_032876305.1 Orestias chungarensis | reverse complement strand
AAAAAAAAGATGTTTAAAAGAAAAGATGTTTAAAAGAAAAGATTTTAAAAAAAGATGTTTAAAAGAAAAGATGTTTAAAAAAAGATGTTTAAAAGAAAAGATGTTTAAAAGAAAAGATGTTTAAAAGAAAAGATTTAAAAGAAAAGATGTTTAAAAGAAAAGATGTTTAAAAGAAAAGATTTAAAAGAAAAGATGTTTGTTTAAAAGAAAAGATGTTTAAAAGAAAAGATGTTTAAAAAATAAAAGATTTAAAAAAAAAGATTTTAAAAAAGAGATGCTTAAAAAGAGATGCTTAAAAAAGATATGTTTAAAAAAGAGATGTTTAAAAGAAAAGATGTTTAAAAGAAAAGATGTTTAAAAGAAAATATTTAAAAAAAAAAAGGTTTAAAAGAAAAGATGTTTAAAAGAAAAGATTTTAAAAAAAAGATGTTTAAAAGAAAAGATGTTTAAAAGAAAAGATTTAAAAAAAAAGATGTTTAAAAGAAAAGATGTTTAAAAGAAAAGATTTAAAAAAAAGATGTTTAAAAGAAAAGATGTTTAAAAAAAGATGTTTAAAAGAAAAGATGTTTAAAAGAAAAGATGTTTAAAAGAAAAGATTTAAAAGAAAAGATGTTTAAAAGAAAAGATGTTTAAAAGAAAAGATTTAAAAGAAAAGACGTTTGTTTAAAAGAAAAGATGTTTAAAAGAAAAGATGTTTAAAAAATAAAAGATTTAAAAAAAAAGATTTTAAAAAAGAGATGCTTAAAAAGAGATGCTTAAAAAAGATATGTTTAAAAAAGAGATGTTTAAAAGAAAAGATGTTTAAAAGAAAAGATGTTTAAAAAAGAAAAGATTAAAAAAAAAGATTTTAAAAGAAAAGATGTTTAAAAGAAAAGACTTTAAAAGAAAAGATTTAAAAAAAAAGATGTTTAAAAGAAAAGATGTTTAAAAAAGAAAAGATTTAAAAAAAAAGATTTTAAAAGAAAAGATTTTAAAAAAAAGATGTAAAAAAAGAGATGTTTAAAAAGAGATGTTTAAAAAGAGATGCTTAAAAAAAGATGCTTAAAAAAGAGAAGTTTAAAAAAAGATGCTTAAAAAAGAGAAGTTTAAAAAAAAAAGAATGCAAAAGTCTGACATATAGTTATGCATTTAGCTTTGGTCCAATCAAATAAAAATGCGTCCTCACATCAAACCTATCCCAGAAGTGATGAAAATAATGCCGGGGAATAGATTTTACGAGATAAATTTGAAAAAATTTAATGGTAAAAAAACAACAACTGTAAAATATAAATCTGAAATCTGAAAAACGAATTCAAAAATAAAATAAAAATACACTAAATTACTCTTAAGACGGATGTCTTCCATTAAAACAGCAGTGGCGAATCCCTTTCTTAAGAGTCATTTGGATTCAAACTTTCTTGATAATTTACAGTTTTTAAGTAAAAGCATAAAAAAAACTGATTTTGCTTAATTACATGAGTAACTGTACACAGTATTTTAGAAAAATATAAATCTGGTTTTAGGACAAACCACAGTACGGAGACCGCCCTTTTTAAGATTGTTAACGACCTGAGATGTGATATGGACACTCGGAAACTTTCTGTCCTGGTTCTGCTGGATCTTAGTGCCGCTTTTGATACAGTAGATCACCAGATTTTATTAGATAGACTGAGAAGCCTGGTGGGCCTCTCGGATACTGTTTTTAAATAGTTTCACTCCTATCTCTCAGATCGTCGCTTTTTATTAAGAATGGATACATGCTCCTCAGGAAGCCATGAAATCAAATGTGGGGTTCCCCAAGGATCAATTTTAGGCCCAATGCTTTTAAATCTTCACATGCTGGCACTTGGGGACGTCATCCTAATACTTTGGTTTTCACAACTATGCTGATGATACAGAGCTTTATATCGCCGTGTCTCCTGCTGTTCTAGAGCCAATTAATCTACTTTTAAATTTTAGACATAAAGTCATGGAGGGAAGAGAACTTCTTATGACTTAACCAGGGCAAAACAGAAGTTTTAAATATTAGCCCTGAAGACAAGAGAGAGATAATTTCGAGCAAACTGCAGAGTTTTAAAACTTCTCGGTGCGTTCGCCTTTTTGAGTTCTGACGTGAGTTCTGACGAGGACCAGAGGTCAGGAGCACATTACTCCTGTTTTAAAATCGCTGCATTGGCTCCTTGTGCGTTTTAGGGTTGATTTTAAGGTTCTTTTAGTCGTTTCTAAATGTCTTAATGGTCTTGGACCTTCGCATTTGTGTGACCTGCTTTTAAATTATGAGCCCTCGCGGACCCTGAGGGGAGAGAAAGGTGTATGTTTGTTTTCTTTATAACTATGTACACCTTTTTGTGTGATGGATTATGATTTTTATCATTTTTTATCCCGTAAAGCACTTTGCGTTGCTATAATGCAGGAAAAGTACTTTACGAATAAAATTTGATTTGATTTATGTAATCTGAAAGGTAATGAAAATGACTATTAAAAAAAACCAATGTTTTTTCTTTATGGAGCTGACGATTTATATTTATATACAATCTTCTATTAGTTTTTTAATTGCCAGTGTCTCATTCTTTCACAGCATGTTACATGTTTTTTTATTAGTTTGATTGCTTTTTATTGATAAAATCAATTGTAATTTATTCTTTTTGGGGGTTGTTCTCATTCACTCTGATCATCCTGACTAGTGCCTCTGTTTTCAGTCCAGTCCTATTCTAACTATCTAAAGAATCTCTCAATATCAGCTGCATTTTTAATCTTTCAGTGGTTCAGACCATGGCTTTTCTTATATGACTCTGGTCCTTGTCTTGAAAATGGGGTTTCTGCTACCTCAGACATCTAGTAGATCATCATTGGAGCCCATATTTGTTTCCATTCAAATTAGGTTAGATTTTTCCTAATATGCTAAATCACAACACAGCATCTCAAGGTACTTTACCAGATATTTAGTCTCGCTAATGTTAATAGCAGCAGAGGGAGACTGCTGGTGGTTGCATTATCTTCCTCTCTCCAGGTTATAGAAGCTATCAGACCAGCTGCAGCTTTAAATGTTGGCAATATTCTGGAGTGATATTGTGGATCCTTGCTGTGTTTTCCTGGATAATGGCTCCAATACTGACCAGACTAAATCCTGGTCTTTCTTTATTTACACGTAAATCAGATGAATGCATGGTGACCAAAGCTGTGCAGGGATCAATGAGCACCTGCTCAGATGTGATGGAGGAGGGACAGGCATCTGGGACAGTAGTCCTCATCAGTCTGTCCTCTTTAGTAATAGTGACTCTATTCACCAGGAGCTAGTGCGCATGCGTCAGTAGTAAACTAGAACCCTCCGCCCACGCGTGAGTCAGCTGACTGTCACCTGTCATGTGATGTGTGGAGCTGCTGAGACAGGCAGCCTGCGGACACCATGGCGGGGTTAGGACTTGTTTTCAGCCTCTCCTGGTTTCTCTCGGTCTTCCTCAGAGGTTCATCTTCATCACTTATGTAAACCCAACTGAAGCTGTGTTAATGAGGGGCTGCATAGTTGTTGATTTGTCCTTGTTTGCAGGAATGTCCTCTCCGCTGTCTGGGAAGCAGGTGTGGGACTATGTGGAGGTGAGGCCCGGGGCCCACATGTTCTGGTGGCTCTACTACGCTGACAGCCCGGCTGCTCTCCACCAGGACCTGCCGCTGGTTCTGTGGCTGCAGGTAAACCACCCTGGGATGCTCTGCGCATGTGCAGCTTGCTCTCTATGTAGTAAGATCGTCTATGATCAACTCTATAAAGTTATTGTACGTTAAACTCTGTTTTTTTATGATGGTATGAATCTAAAAGCTGTGAGTGCAAAGTCTTATAATAAGAACTCACCATGGAGGCTTAGGCAGACCCTGGCTTTGTGTGCATGAAGTTACATTAAAGAGAGAGAGAGACTAGAATAAGTCATATCATTCAGTTAAAATGCTTCCTTTTTACATGAAACAACAAGCACACTTCATGTTTTTATGGACATAAGTAAGCGCCATGTGACCTGAGGTACTTTATTAGTAACCATAGAGGAAGTAACAGTCCCCCAGCAGCAGGGCTCTGCACTCATTCCTCAGCAGCCTGGCTGCTTCTACAATATGTTCCTGGTTCAAACACATCTGAATCCATCGGCTGAACCGCCTCTTCTGTTTGCAGACCTGATTATTTGACTCGGGTGTGTTAAAGCAGAGACATCCCAAAGTCCCTGGACCTCCCTCAGTTTCAGTGACCCTGTTCATCTATGTACTTTGTATCATCAATACTAACTTTTGTGTGACGTCACTTTGCTTTTTTCATCTTTTACTGTATTTCAATAAATATAAATTCTACAGTCACTTTCACTACAACTCAATTTATAACCGATACTGTGGTAGCAATGAATAGAAATTCAGAAAAGGGAAAACAGATCAAGGTTCTGCTTTTGTTTTAAGGGAGGACCAGGAGGATCAGGAAGTGGCTTTGGCAACTTTGAGGAAATCGGGCCCCTGAACAGGGATCTGGAGCCCAGGAAGACGAGCTGGGTGAGAATCTGATGGTGGAAGATCCTGGTGCTTTGTAGCACTAACATAATCATTCTGCCAAAGATGCCAAATTATTTTCACCTCTTGAACTTTTCGGCAGTTAGTGATGTTACTACAAAATGACACACAGGTTTAATTAGTGATTACATGGAGTACACCAACATGAAGCCTGGATGTTTCTCAGTTGGTTAAACGTCCGTCTTACAGCAAGGAGGATTCCTTAAGGGAATGGGTTTCTTCCACTGGTCGAGTTGGTATTTAAACCAAAAGTTTGGTTTGTTGCATTTTATTTAGGGATGTAGGATTAAAGGGGTACCAGAGATTTATTTCTACTTTGTTAATAAAAAGGCTATTCCTAGAAGGGTTTACGATAATTCATGGACTGTAGCGTTTGTGCACAAGAAATAGATGCCAACAACTCTTTTTCTGTTCTACTTTACTTCTCAGTTTTGGAGTGCGGCAACTTTGTTAGTGTCTAGGATAATAACTTATTTAATTGTAAGTTGCATTTTGTGCATATTAAGCAATTTCATTAAGGACATGCACAAATTCTGCTGGTTACTTGCAAAATGTATGACAACAAAATGATAAATTATATAACATTACAGATGAAGAATATCAGGCTAAAGTACAAACTTCCATACACAAATTTTATTTGTGTATTGGGCAATTCAAACGAAACTTTATTGATTACTGGATTATTGTTGACGGTACTGATAAAATATAACTCAGTTTCTCTCAGTAATTTTTCTTTTATAGGTTAACGTTTGTTTTCTTTCAGTATTTCAGACGAAAGCATTTTTTGTTTGTGTTGATGTTGTTTTGTAGGTGCAGGCAGCCAGTGTGTTGTTTGTGGACAACCCCGTCGGCACCGGCTTCAGTTACACTGACCAACCAGACGGCTTTGCCACCAACGTCTCCGCCGTGGCCTCAGACATGCTGCTGCTGCTCCAGCGCTTCTTCACCAAGCTGCCAGAGTTCCAGGTCAGCTCACCTCCAAATAGGTTAAATATCCAAATTACCCTGAGGAGTCATATTTTCAAAATATCTAGGCTAACTTTTAGGAAACAATTTAAACTCTTTCTTATTAGTAATTGATTGATTATGTCTTTGTGGGGTTGTCTTAATGCATTTCCCTCATCTCAGGGATCTCTACTAGTGTAGTTGCCTTTCTGTGTCAACTGTGCATTAAAAATATGGCGTCAACTTTGCAGAGCCTCCCCTTCTACATCTTCTCTGAGTCGTACGGCGGAAAGATGGCCGCTGCCATCTCACTGGAACTTAGCAAGGTGAGTCTACTGCTCTTTGAGGTTCAGGACTAGCACAGCAGGTTAACTCGATGGAGGAAATCCCGTGTAAAGATGAGCGTATATGCCTGCATACGCCTTTATTTTAGGATGCTAAGCAGTCATACACCTTAAGGAATGGGTTTTAGTTGTAATAATGGTTCTTGTTAGAGTACTTTAGCTTCTCCTGACAACAAGGCATGGCGTTTAATCTGTGTGAATTGTCTGTTTATAGGCTATAGCCCAGGGCTCAGTGAAATGCAACTTTGCAGGCGTGGCACTCGGAGACTCGTGGATTTCCCCGCTGGGTCAGTATCAGTCAGTCTTTAACCCTCCAGGTCAACCTTTGGTCCCTGTTCTAATCTAAAGCAGAGCAGAGAAATGCTGCACAGTAAGATTTTGGGCACTAAGTCTTTGAGACTGCAGTTGTATTTCTGGACACTACGTGGTACTGTAGTAAAATAAGTGTTAATATTAGACCCAAATAAGTGTGAAGAAATTATAAATCAATGTTGTACACACCAGACTTGGCTAATTTAGCTTGTATTGGCTTAGATTAGTGGCATCATCACACTGGAAGCCTTGACCAGATGCATCATATATACCATCTACTAGGGGGGCCCCTAAGACGTGGCTCTTATCTGACCCCACCAGAGAAGACCATTGTCTCCTTTAAAAACCCCAACAAATAAAAGCATACATAAATTACAAGTAGATGGAGAGACTGACATGTGTGCCACCTTAATGTTTTAATTGGCCCCATCTGTCCACTTCTCTGGAGCTGCCACTGCATGTGCGGCGCATGAGTTTCAGTGTCTTTAAGACTGCTAAGCACAATAAGTTAGCCATGATAAACCTGCTCAGCTTCCAATTCTCTTTTACCTGTTTCTTACGACAGCCGGCATCTCACGTCTTTAACACACAAACTAAGCAATTTATCCTGTTTTGACCTTAAAAACGAGGCCGATCACACTTCCATGTCTGTAAAAGAGATCCTGCTCGGCCACAGATCAGACCGGCTCCTCTAAGGTTAATCAACTTCTCTCTTGCGCCTCAATGGTACAAAATAATTTATGCAATAAATAAATAAAAATGTAACAGCCTTAAAATATGAATGAATAAAATGAAGAGGTGTCTGAAAGATAACATCTTGTGTTTGAAGACAGAAGATGGGTCTCCCCCCATCCTGGGCAATTTACTACAGAGTCATTCCTCCTTATTCTTTCCAAAATAAGATCCGAGCTTAAAAAAAAGAAAATTACATTTGTCTCATGTTTTTAAGGAGTAATATGGTACTCCCTGTAATAATTTGTATTGTTTCCAGACTCTGTGATGACATGGGGTCCGTACCTTTATACTACAGTGAGTAAAACACAGACTCGCTTTCTTTAATAGCCATTGATAGAAGCTGCTGTGTCAAATTTCCACCTGACCTGCTGTCTGCAGTCTCTGCTGGATGACAACGGCCTGGCTGACGTCAACGGTGCTGCGGAGAAGGTGAAGCAAGCCGTGGAGCGGCAGGAGTTTCTCAAAGCCACTGAACTGTGGTCTGTCACTGAGACCGTAGTGGAGCAGGTTGGTGACACGCTGGAGCCTTTATAGCCAAAATGACCACTCACACTGAAAACATTCATTAAACAGCCAAACAGATGTGTTTTTAGCACAGTATTCTTTGTCTAATATGAAACACCCCAAAACAAGTAGTTAAGTAAAGAAAATCTGGTGAACTAAGAAGCAGGGGTTGCACAGAGCAGATCAGGATAAACGCTGTGTTAGACTCAGCATAGGTGGGACATTCATATGATCGACGGTCTGGCTAAAGCGCTGCAGTAAAAGCCCTTTAACCTTGGGTGTGACGCTTAGACGGGTCCTTTCTAATAAGCACCAGATCAAAAAAGTCACAAGACTGTAATAACATCTTCCACCAGACTAGTTTCATGGTTCATCCTCCTCTGAAGTTACAACTTGCATCTGGGAATGACCGCAAACGCAAAATCATCAGCAGACTTTGACTGGACTACCAGTTTATTTGTTTATTGTTCCACATTTTATTTCTATTTTACACTAAATGCCTCTATTCAGACACTAAGGCTCACACTTGGGATCACTATGGGTTGCAGTGGAAGCTGCAGTTGCTCAGGTACAAAGTCCAGGTGAGTTTAGCTGGAGCTGTCGATGGTTCAGGTCAGCTTGTGTCCCATGACAACAGCAACAGGATGTCGATGTAAAAAAAAAAAAAAGGTGTTACTCCTTTAAAGATCCGGGTTCAGGTGGTTTTCATTTGTCGGCAGTTTCTAAAATTGTCAGATACACAAACGGCGGATTTTTGTATTGATTTTTACATTTTTATGATCTCATGAGGGATCCTTGCTATTTTAAGTTACCATTGACCAACGGGCGTCTGTCAAACTCCAGCGTCAAACGCTGTGATGCTGGGATTTGGAGTTGTTCATGTTGTGGTCATAACTCTTCGGCCGAACAAAATGTGCAAGTAAAAGTTATTTCATGTAATTACCAAGTCTGTTTTCTGGCTAGAACACCAATGGGGTGAACTTCTACAACATTCTGACCCAGGATCCAGATGAGAAACTCACCACTTCTGCAGGAGGAGACTTCATCTGTACGTCGTTTAAGTGTAGACCTGTTAAAATCTGGGCTGACACTTCTTCCTGTAGACCTGATCATGTGCTTTTCCTCTCTGCGCCAGCTCTGCTAGTCCGTCGCCACATTCGCCCTCTGCACAAGCAATCACTGAGCGAGCTGATGAACGGACCAATAAGGGAGAAACTGGCTATAATCCCGCAGAACGTCACCTGGGGAGGTACTTTACAGCTTATTGGGGTATTCTGCCTTTTTATTTGCCTCATTTATGCTGTTTTGTTTTTTTGTTAGGTCAAGCAGAGAAAGTGTTCAGTAAGATGGCCGGTGACTTTATGAGACCAGTGGTGGATATAGTAGACCAGCTGTTGGCAGCTGGAATCAATGTCACTGTTTACAACGGCCAGCTGGATCTCATCGTGGACACCATGGGTAAACAAACGTCTACATTATAGGACCGATAACCGCCAGAGCAGCACTGAGAGAGGCTGGTGACCTGCCAGTGTAAAACTCTGATGTCAATCTTTAAAAATAATCAGGGTTTGTGGTTTTTCGGTGTTATTGAGCTGTTTTTGATGCTGTGCCGTATCTACTTTCAAAGAAAAACAGTTACATTAAGATGTTTAATACGGTTTCTGAATTTCAGTTGAAGGTAAAATTGCTTTTGGGCTTTTTCTGCTGAGCGTTTTGTCAGTCTTGGATTGTTTGGAAATGTTGGCAGTATTTGGAAAATCTTCTGAGGTTCTACTTGTTCTGGGACTAAATGCCACCATTGTTTTTTGTTTTTTTTTGTACAGTAAGTAAAGTTACGTTAGCCACTGATATAAGAGGCTAAAGACGGTTGTTCTAAACTTTTTTTTTTCCTCTATGCGTGAAATTATACGACGCTGTGATATATTCTAGTCAGCTGATCGATAACTGATCAAAATTTTATTCCTCTGAAGGAAAATGAATCCGCAGTTGAATGTACATAAGTAAATGATTTACATTAGGAGCTCCGATGATGCTGATGATTTGACGTTGTTGTTTCTGTTCCTCCAGGTCAGGAGCTTTGGTTGAAGCAGCTAAAGTGGGAGGGACTCCCCAGCTTCACCCAGCTCAGGTGGACCCCCCTTTATGATCCAGCCTCCCCAGGAGCTACTGGTGCCTTTTACAAAACCTACAAGAACTTTGCTTTCTATTGGATCCTCAAAGCCGGTCACATGGTAAAACATAAGACCTCCATGATGCCTTTGCAATCATTTAAGGGCGTAGAAGTGGTATTCATTAAATTGTACATCGTAGAACAATGAAATATTTCTCTTCTAGAAAAATGCTGATCTCTGCGTTGTCTTGAGCCTTTTCTGGTTCCGCTTGTTTTCTCAAATCAATGATGTTTTCTAGCCGATTGCTGCAAATGTAGCTTTAACCCGTGATTTTCTTCTGTTTAATCGACTCAGATTCCCTCAGACCAAGGACCCATGGCCTTGCAGATGCTGAAGATGATCACTCAGCAGGACTGAGACTGTTTAGCTCGTCTGGATTAACCTGACAATCACAAAGATCAGCTGACTTTTGTCAGATATTTTTTCAAATATCACATGTATTTGATTCCAAATTCTGTAAATTTCCGACACTAAATAAAACTTTTATACAAATGTATATTTTCTATCCCCACCTTGTTAAGTTTCTCTCTTAGCAGCATAACAACAGTAAGAAATGACCATAAAAATGAACTTTTGGCTTAAGCTATAGAGATCTGTGGTCTTTGACCACCTTTCGGCGGAGGTGCTGTTTTTTAAAGTGTCAGAAATGAATAAAGAGCAATAAGTTTCAGTACTGTTGTGGGTGGCCGAATTGTAAAAATTAAATGTCCCTGGTTTGAACTATTACTCTACAAAACAAAGAATGAAGGAATGTCTGTGGTGGTTTTCCGTCTCTACAGTTCACTATGATTAACCTGAAGTATGGCAGCAGAATAAGCAGCAAATCTTGACCAAGAACGTTTAGACTGCTGTCCCCATCTTTCTTTGTGGTAATAAGTCATTAAAAAGAACTGTGAGTGAGTCACATTTGAGTTTTATGTTTGAATTGCCTTGGACTGGCCTTTTTCGAAGTGTGTTAACGGTAATGTAATAAATAACTAAAGCATCTTTTTTCAGGTACTTATCAGATGGAAATCCTTTTGATGTCTTATTTTTTAATTGCATCACAGCCACATATGTTTCTGTTAGGATCCTACGTGATAGACGTAACACAAAGTACTGCATAAATGTGAAGTAGTAGAAAAATTACACACACGTCTCAACTTTACAAGTTTAAATCTGACATTTGCACACAGCTTCTGAGTCAGTGCTCTAGAAACGTCCTCATTACAAACCAGAGAGCATAGATTTGCTTTGATGTGACACATTCTGGCTGGATGTTTAAGGTCCTCCTCTGTCTCTGCAGCCCCTTAACATGTTTTCTACCAGGATTAAGCTCCACCAGCTCAGACCAGCTGAAACGAAGCATTTCCACAGCATAATACTACCAAAACCGTGTCTCACAGTGGAGAAGGGTTCTGGTTGATGAACAATAAAACGTGTCAAACCGAACGTCTTGTGGTTCTCCTGCTAATCCCTTAAAAAGAAGATTTTTAAAGCCCACACCTGATAGTTTTCCTGACACATTTCCTTACTTGAGCTGTTCATCTCTGTGATGCCTCTCAATTGCTTTTCTCAGTAAATATTCTCCTTGTTTGGCTGAAAAGGTGATAAATGTTTTTATTGACCCTCAGTGGGGAGATTGGGGTGTCTCTATACATTTAGAGTTATATCACAAACTACTTCTACCGTTCACGAATTGTGTTGATTCAGTAACTGACATGGCTATAATATTATCTGAATTGGTTTGATCTAATAATGAATTTTAAACATGTCATTTTCCTTGTTTCAGTCATTTTCAGGACTCACAATCACTTCACTCCGAACAAAACTCCACCTGATCACACTCAACATGTTTGATTGCACAATGTCACTAGATTTCCCATCGTGTAAGTGTAAACTGCACAAACTGGTTCATCACATTTTTAAAACACTATCTGGTGAATTGAAAACCATGAATGTTTGGTTTCAGTAAACAGCCCCAAACATCAGACTTGGATCTATGGAGTAAGATCGCTGTCAAAAAGATGTGTGCACAACTCTTACGAGCCTGTTAACCTCCTCTCCTTTTTTTACTCGTACCCACAGACTTGAATTGGTGTCCACAGAGGAAGGAAGAGTTCGTACTCGTAGAATTTAAGAGTTACATTCACAAGACTTTGCACTCACAGCTTTTAGATTCAAACTCTCAGACTCACAAATATTTCAGCTGAATTTTGGGTACAAAAACTTTATTGACACATTAACACGAATACGAATGTTACAGTTGTGCAGATACATTTTAGACAGGGATCTTACTCCATCAACATTCCTATTTTCATCTTCGTAAAGAGCCAATTATCTACTGTATATCACTATTGCTTTCATTGCACTGCATTCGCTGCTTTAACTTGGATATTATTTGAAAGAAAATAAAATCAGTGCCTTCATACGTTTCACGATCAACAGAAAGTGGGTTTTTCTCTTCCTGCAGCTTAAATTTCTCTATATGATCAGGATGAGGGTTTTTTTTAAATAAAAACACTTTTTATAAGGATTTATATTTGTTAAAACTTTATGTGTTTCTCCTAATTGCCTTTTTCTCCTCAATAAGAAAAACTCATCTAGGACAAAAGCGACTTTCACAAAACTCACCAGCAATTCTCTACTTTTCACTTAACAGTCGTAGAAATACATTTATTTTGCTCTATTTAAATCTATCAATTAAAGTGTTTATCGCACTATTTAATAAGACATTGGAGGTCATTCAGTTATTTTATTTGTCATGACCTGTCACATAACTGTCAACATTTAACTAAATATCTGTGTTTATAACGGTAGCACAAGACGTAGCCTGAGGACATTTGAGGAAAATCATTCTGCATAGCTAAGCTGTCTTCTTCCCCAAAGGCTCGCCGGGACAAGCGAGCCGTTTCTGGTTACCGGCTGCACCACCAGCTCCACCATGCTGGGTGGCTCAGGCACAACCAGCCCTGTCACCCTGAACTGCTTGGAGTAGGCTCGGGCCACCAGCTCCAGCTGACCAGGAGGGATTCTGGGATCAGGTCCTCTCAGCCGTCGCCAGCACACCCTAAAGTGGCACACGTGTTTTACTGGGTAGTCCCAGCGCAGGGTAGCATTGAGGCGCAGGTAGGGGGACGAACTTCCTGCCGTTGGGCCGTGTCCACGCAGCCAAACCACGTCATCAATACACATGCCACGGACAGGGTGGGGGGGCAGCTGCAGAGTATCCACATCCAGCACCTGACAGAAACAGACGTGAAAACGATGCATCTCTCTGAACTGTGCTCTCTACAGAGCTACTTAATCCATGTAGATTGCTGGCTGGAGGGAGCCTCCAGGTTTCAATCGCCTTAACCAAACTATGAACTTATGGTAAAAGAAAACTGAGGGCAGGAGTACGGAAGTAAGTCTGTTCCGTCAGATTTGGACATTTATAAGCCGAGGCCTGTTTAATGAAAACCCAGTACCTACAGTCTAATATGGTGGAGGGTCAGAGATGTTTCAGGGTTGTTTTGCTTGACTGTGAGCAAGGCATCATGAAATCTGAAGATTACCAAAAGATGTTGGGTCACTATGTAGGGCCCAGTGTCAGAAAGCTGGGTTTGCGTCCCAGGTCAGGACAATGACCCCAAACATGCATCAAAGAGCGCCCAGAATGGATGGAAACAAGGCGCTGGACAGTTCCGCAGTGGCCAGCAATGAGTCTGGATCCAAATCCAGTTTTAGGTGAAATTATGTCAAATTTGCCTTTTTCCTCTGTTTTCTGTGTTGTTCCGATACACACAAAGGAAATAAACGTGTGGGAGAAATACTGAATTTTCTGGAAAAACATTGAGGGGTGCCAACACTTTTGGCCATGACTGTAGATAGCAGACCATATTATAACGTTCCTACATTTTTTGCGTACAAGTTTTTTAAGCATTTCTATTTTTAATGGATTTTTTAGTTGCTGTCTCACCATCAACTCTCCCACTCTGCAGCTAAAGGACGTGTTTTGAGGAAGCCCTTCACGATGAATAAGGACACCCACTTCTCTGAGAACACAGCCGTGAAGCTCCAGTTGTGAACATCTGCTCAGAGCAACATCACAGACACAAAAGAACAGACATTTATTATCTAAAATGAAGTAAAATCAGCCAAACCACTACTTCACCATCGATGTGCCTCACCTAACATTCCACCCATGTGGGTTTCCACAGAGCTCGGAGATCTGGCTCCACAACTGGGCTTCATTTCCCGGCGTCTCGGGGTTCACACTGGCTACTGTTGGGGAAACAGAGAACATTTAATACTCGTTTATTTAATCACAAAAGTCACTTTAGAAAAACACGTTTGTACAACATTTACAAGTTTAACTGTAATCTACCTAAACTCTAAACAGTGAGATATGGTGTGTGGGTCCATGTTTGGACTTTTACGTTGTGTAGATTTGTGCATTTCTTTATGTCAGACTTTAATCTGTGATCCGGGAGAAACTCACATGTAACCTGGTGGACGTCGGTGTGGGAACAGTGAGAGGAGTCAGTCGTGGTTAACTGCAGAGAGACGGAGATCCCAGCAGAAACTTTGTATACGAGGGTTACCAGGATCCTGGACTCTACTGGCACATGGAGGGAAAACATCCTGACAAATACACAATATTACAAGGCACTCAGTCATTTATCACATGTATAAACACAAACACTTTAGAGTATAAACATAAAAACATGAATAAGAAAAAACAAAGCCCAAATGACATGATCCAATAACAGGAGAGAACACACGGATTTGAATAATAAATTAAACTTAATGCAATATTTGATGAGTTACATTGATCCTAGTGTGAATGATTGAGTTACAGTGTCTTGAGATGACATGTTGTAAATAGGGTCTGTATGGAGAGGATTCTGATATTGTTCCTAAACTGAAGCTATTGAAGAATTATTATTAATGTTGCATCTATCAGATCCATCTTAAGCTTAAACTTGGTGATCTCCTTTATGCCTGACCACACATCCTTGATATATTAAGTAGGTCCTTGCTTTCCAGCCTTTTCTGTTTGCCTGCTTGTTGCTTCTCTATACTCCTTAATAAGTCATTGTTTCCCTCCCTGAAGGGTTTTTCATCCTGTTTAGCAGAACCTTTGGGTCACTTGCAATCCAGTATTTGTTATTTGGGATGCATCTCGCTGTTCTGATGGAGATGGTGTTAATCTTTAAGACGCTTATATAGTCAGTCACACACTCAGTCATTGATGTCTTCTCCATAGTCTATAGCCTCAACACAATCCTGCATGGTTCTTATGCAAGACACTATGATTTTACATAAAATGACTCTATAAGTATTGTTTTCCTCTCTGCCACTGATCACAGTAAACGGTACAACGTTTAAATAATTGTGCACGCACACACATAAAACACCTTACTTGGCACAAATTGGAGAGTTCGAGGTTGCAGGGATGAGTCCTTCCAACAATAGTGAGCAGCCTCCATTCCAGGCATCTTCAGGGCAGCCGCTGCTCCTGACCCATCCCTGATCCTCTAGATTCATGTGGTAGTATAAGGGCTGGAACTCCTGAGCCGCCAGGTTGAACCAACTCTTGGTTGTTTCATGCTGCAACATACAGAAATGGAAAAAAAAATGCTTATTTTTCCTCCTGGTTAACTAGAAAAACCCCATAAGAAGTCAGCTTTGTCATGTCGTCAACATGTTGTTTTTTAATACTTAAATTAAGTTGCTGATGATGAAAATAAAATTAGAACTTTTCAGTAGGTATTCATAAGGTTCATATTGGTTGTGTGTATCGCGATGCATCATATTCTGCGACCACAGGGGGGCGATAGCGTACATTCCTCTGCATGCATGTGTTAAAGACCAGCGAGAAGAAGAATATTTACGTTAAACTGCGTACAGTGAGGTCACAGATTATGATGGGTCACAGATTATAATGGGTCACAGATTATAATGGCTCACAGATTCTGATGGGTCACAGATTCTGATGGGTCACAGATTATAATGGGTCACAGATTATAATGGGTCACAGATTCTGATGGGTCAGAGATTATAATGGGTCACAGATTATAATAGCTCACAGATTATAATGGCTCACAGATTATGATGGGTCACAGATTATGATGGGTCACAGATTATGATGGGTCACAGATTACAATGGGTCATAGATTCTGATGGGTCACAGATTCTGATGGGTCACAGATTATAATGGGTCACAGATTATAATGGGTCACAGATTATAATGGATCACAGATTATAATGAGTCACAGATTCTGATTGGTCACAGATTCTGATGGGTCACAGATTATATGAGTCACAGATTATAATGGGTCACAGATTATAATGGGTCACAGATTCTGATGGGTCACAGATTATAATGGGTCACAGATTATAATGGATGATAGATTTTGATGTCCATCAGAATCTGACCTGTGTGTAAACGGCTTTTTGGCGATCATTTTATTTAAAATGAGAGCTGAGCTGGGGGGGTGGCAGAAATACCATAAACAGTTTTGAACCACCTCCCCTCGCCCCAACAAAGTGCTTACAAACATTTATTTATTCTTAACCGATGTATTTACTGATGGGTTTATAGTGGGTTTATATAGTAAAAGGACAGAATAAAGGCGTTCAAAGCGACGCTCCGTCCAGCTTTGTTCAGCGTCACATGAAAACAAATACATGAAATTTCCTCCGTCAATGTAACCAAAAATAATATTCAGTGATGTTTACAGTCCCCTGATGTTTTGGTGGATACACAGTTTAGGTAAATAGTCTTTCTCTCGCTGGTCTTCAACACGTACACGTACGCTATCGCCCCCTGTGGTGGCAGAATTTGGTGTAACACCGCCCAGGAGGTGTTAGGATGAGTTAGGTCTGAATAGCATTAACTTCCAGTTGCATGCACCTTCCTCCAGTATGTATTGTTTAGCTCTCTAAACCTAAAAGCCCAATACTGCTTTTTTTCTACAAATGTTTTATAGCTCAGATCTCTACCTCCTTCACAGTCAGAGCAGTGATGCCAGAAAGATGGTATGTGCAGATCATCAAGCGCACAGGGAAGTCAATGTATGTGTATGGAGGACTGTTCTGGGATCGGCTTATTTGTAAGTAAGTACCTGTCCTTTCCAGTAGACCTTGTTCCCAAAGCCCTGGCAGAAGGAAGAGATGAATGGAAGATGTGAGGCTGGTCGGTGGATGTACAGATAATCTGAGAGAAGAGCCCAGAACCTGCAGGAGGGAGCAGAGCTCAGAGTCATTAGAGCTGCAGACCTTCTCCGGTGTAAAGCTGAGCTCGGCTTACTTGTCTTGATCAGTGCGGAATTTGCTCTTATCACTCTGGCTCTCATACACCCATCCAGGAGCAAAGATTGCTGCAGAGAAGTTGTGCTTCCGAATGATATCCAGAGCCTGTCAACAACCAGAAGGAGGCGCTGCACTAAGGCAATGAACCGCGGCGTCCCAGTTGTCCGGGACATGCTGTTCACAGTGTTTACCTTATTCGTGTCCAGCATTCCTCCCACCACCTTTCCTCTGGCAAACACGTCCACACCGATGTACACGTCCGCCTGCCGGCCTCGGACCCCAGAGTATTCCTTCATCCGCTCCAGGTTTTCCGCTGTCCAGTTGTAGTTTGTAAAGAAACCATCGCAGGCATCGAAAAACATCCTATTGGGGAGGATCAAGAAAGGCTAAATTACTGTCTGGAAATTCAACAAACCAATGAAAATGATTCTTGGAAAAATGCGTCATGCTGACAAGTAACAGAAACCATGTATTCAAGAAGAAAACACAAATAAAAAACAGACAATGCGGAGAAATTGTATTTCTTATTTATATTATAAAATACTCTAAATTGCTTTTATGGGAAGTGGAAGAAAGTTGAGGAGTAGTTTTAACAGTCCTTCAGCGAAGACCATGCTTAGATCTACCGAAAAACCACTGATTGTAGCACATGAAGCTGCTGCAAGACTGCGCTCTACTGTTGTCAAACTGGAGCCTCAGAATGAAACAAGATCAAATAACACATTTTTGCCCCCTTCATCTTCCTCGTCTTACCTGTTGGACTGGTTGAGTTCGTTCTGCCATTTAAGCTCTCCATTCTGAAGAACGCTGTCGTACCACAGGATCAGGCTGCTGGGCACTCGCTCGTGCATCTGCTCCGTCAGATAGCGCAGAAACAGTGGTGTGTTCCTCACTGCTGCCTCCTGTGAAACCCAAATTATCCAGTATTAATTTGACCTACTCTCACACAAAACTTCAAAAATGGGCCAGACAAACTTATTGGCACCCTCAACTTAATATTTAGTTGCACAGTCTTTGGAAAAACACAACGGAACTCAATCGCTTCCTATAAGCATCAACGAGCTTCCTACACCTCTATACTGGAATCCTGCTCCAAGTCCCTCATATTTGAAGGTTGCCTTCTCCCAACAGCAACTTTAAGATCTCTTCACAGGTGTTCAATGGGATTTGGATCCAGACTCATTGCTGGCCACTGCAGAACTGTCCAGCGCTTTGTTTCCATCCATTTCTGGGCACTCTTTGAAGCATGTTTGGGGTCATTGTCCTGACCTGGGACATAAACCCAGCTTTCTGACACTGGGCCCTACATAGTGACCCAACATCCTTTGGTAATCTTCAGATTTGGTGTTGCCTTGCTCACAGTCAAGTGCAACAACCCCAAACATCTTTGACCCTCCACCATATTTGACTGTAGGTACTGTGTTCTTTTCTTTGTAGACCTTGTTCTGCTTTTGGTAAACAGTAAAATTATGAGCTTTACCAAAAAGATCATCTTGGTCTCATCTGTCTCCAACATGGATTTTGGCTTACTTACAGACATTTTGGGAAACTGCAGTCCAGCTTTTCTATGTCTGTGTGTCAGCAGTGGGGTCCTTCTATGGAACTTGATTGGCGCTGCTTATCCTCCATCCCGACTGTCCTGCGTTGCAAACGTTTCATGAATTGTTCTCCTCTGTCCTCATCCAGGGAGATTAGCTATAGCGCCATGGGTTGTAAACGTCTTGATTATATTGCGTGAACAAAGGAACATCAAGATCTGTGGAGATGGACTTGTAACCTTGAGATTGTTGATATTTTTCTACAAGTCTGGTTCTCGTCTCCTCTTTCTGTTCTCCACGCTTATTGTGGCACCCAGAGATACACAACGCAAAGATTAAGTCAACTTTTTCTCCATTTTATCTGGTTTCAGGTGTGATTTCTAAATTGCCCACACCTGTTACTTATCACAGGTGAGTTTGAATGAGCATCATATGCTTGAATCAAAGTTATTTACACTTGATTTTGTCCGGCCCATTTTTTGAGTTTTGTCTAAAATTATGTTAAATTTGCCTTTTCTTTCTCTGTTTTTTCGGGTTGTTTTGATACACACAAAGGAAATAAACATGTGTTTAACAAAACAGGTGTAATTTCAATCATTTTCTGCGAGAAATACTTCAACACTTTTTGCCATGACTGTACGTGAAGATGCACCATTGCTTAAATCTGATACACTGACACATCAGCTACAGCATTTCATTATTATTGACTAGAGATTATCACCTATTTAGACAGTTGACTGTATAATAAATGTTTACTACATTTGTTAATGTTTTAGTTTACTGAAGGTAAACATTTATTTTAAAACATTTTAATTGTTCCTCTCTTGCACATCCAGAAACGGTGTCATTGAAATGAATGATCTCATAGAAATGTTCAAATGAACAGAGCTGGAGCCTAACAGTGTCCTATTCTGGGTTTGACTTTTTGGTTTGCTTTAGATGATTCTGTTTCTATGTTGCTGGGTTTTTTTTCCAGAAATTGTTTTTTAAATACTGACATAATGCATGTGGATCACTTACCTGGTAAACAGTAGCAACATGATACTATAGACTAAAAAACATGAGCCAATGATGGCACACTGATGCCTGGGACAAGGTTTACCAACTCTGGTTATTTTTAGACATTTTATAATGTACCTGTCAGAGATTGTAAAAGCGTTGAACTTAAAAAGTTACCAGATTACTAGAAGCCAGCTGAGGCGCTAAGGGTTGGGCTTCTAGTAAGGTTTGTAAGGTATCTGCTTGATAAATATCTGACAACTAAATCAGGATGGCCTCTCATTCCATCTTGTTTTAATCCTTTGCCTGAACTAGGAATATATGGAGTTAAGATCGCTGTCAGAAAGGTGTGTGTGCAACTCTCAACATTCGTATTCGTGTACCTAAAACTCTTGAGTATGAATCTAAAAGCTGTGAGTGCAAAGTCTTATGAACACAACTTTATAAACTCTTCCTTTCTCTGTGGACATGAATTCAACTTCAAAAATTGTTACGATGACGTCACAGGATGGAGTAATCGATCCATGGTCTCATCAAACACGGCCGCTCCAAATTTAAAGATGGCTGAAGACAGTGGACCAGGTGGAGCAAACACTTGTTAGAGATATATATAGATCTTACCTGTGCAGCTCCACCCGGTCCACTGTCTTCCACCCTCTATTGTGTTTGATGTGATCGCGGATCGATTACTCCGCCCTGTGATGTCATTGTAACAATTTTTTACTCGTACCCACAGACTTGAATTCGTGTCCACAGAGAGAGGAAGAGTTCGTAGAGTTCTTATTATAAGACTTTGCACTCACAGCTTTTAGATTCAAACTCTCAGACTCACAAGTAATTCAGCGGAATTTTGGGTTCAAGAACTTTATTGACATAAATACGAATGTTAGAGTTGTGCACACACAATCTTACTCCATAGGAATATGTCACTGACTCACTGCTGCCCAGTTATAGTGAGAAACAATACAATCACCTGTAAAGTTTTCCAGAAGTCATGATTTCAAGTCCTCTCATTGAGAAGGTGCCAATACGACTGGAGTTATTGTTCAGTAATGAAGCACAGAGTCACACAGCAGTGGCCCCTCACCAATCAGAAGCTGCTCATGCAAACAATAAACCACAGGAAGGGTTTTTGTAGTCAGGTCTGTCTGACCATTTTATGTAATGTTAGTACAAATTCAAAAATATCATTTTTTTGTGCTTTCTTGTTTCTACAACTAAGAAGTTCACTTTTAAATAAGCTGAAGGAAACCAGTTTGTTTGGTCAGCAATGGTGTGTGAGGATGTGGGGGCCAGACGTATCACTCACACTCAGAACGTTCTCTATGTTGACGAGCCAGCCATCAAAGCCATAAAACTGACTGATCTGGACCAGCTTGTCGGCCACTGACCGGTAGGACTCCTCATCTTTCAGGAAGGCCTCGCACATTTCAGCTCCAGTACTCCACTCAGTGATGAATGTCCCTGAAATTAGGTTCAGAATTTCACTTCACATCAGAAGACGTAAAAGAGGTCATGTCGGGAAAATGTGTCGTGTCATAATTTAAAAGAGTGGGTTGAACTCATAACTCAGTCAGTTGAGCAAGCATACAGTAGCATGTGAGAGATGCTCCACATTTCACTCCTTCATTTTTCCTTTTGCCTTTATACTTTAAAAACAGAGGATAGATCACAACCAACCACCAACAAATGATCTTAGTTTACCAGCAGCGGTAAAACCTACAACCTCAGGCTGCTTTGGAGAATCTAATCGTAGCACAAAACATTTAATCCTTAAAACCACAAAAAATAGCCGTCCCTCTTGAACTTTTATCTGCAACATATTAACTGTATTTTTTAAAGTATTTTTCTTTTATTTGAAGATTTAAAGTTTTCCTCCAACACTGCAGTGCATTTAGTTTCATTTATCCTCCCATTTACTCTGAGCAGCTCCCCTGTTGCTGCCCTCGTCCTCCCACAGCATGACGGTGCCGCCACCATGTTTTACATCGGTGATGAGGTGTTCCCGGTGATGTAAAGGTTTATGCCAAAGCCCACAAGACTACGTCGTTTTTTTGCTTCATACATTGGATGTGACAAACTGTGAATAGAGCTTTCTTGGAGCAGCTGCTCTTCTAGTCGAGATTTTCCATAAAGGCAAGATTTGTGAAGCTTTTAAAATTATAGTTGTTATGTTAATGAATTTTCTTGTCTCTGATGTTTCAATAATAACAGGCAAAGAAACAAGAAGGACACGATTTTTTTAGGCTAAATAATGTGCAACTTTCTGTTATTCTATCAAACAAAATCACAGTGATTTATATTGTCATGTGTTGTCATCATGTGACGGAATAATACCTCAGGGGGTATGAATACCTTTGAAAATAGATAGAAAATTTAGATGTGACTGTATTATATTGTATCATGGTGCTTACCAATGACTATAACTCCATGTCTGTGTGCAGCATTGGTCCACACAGCTGGAGGAACCGTAACAAACTGATGTGTGAAGTAGTTGAAGATATCGATGTACTGCCAGTGGTAGAAGGCGTACGGCGCCTCTGAATGGGTCCCTTGGATAAATCTTAAAAAGATGAGGATAAAACATTTTTATTAAACACAAAACATTTAACGCAAATCTAACAAAAAAGAACAACACAAGGTCTAAAAGTATTCATCAACAATAAGATGTGAACTGACAGTGTTCTCAGCAATTGACATTTTCAGCCGTTGGTTTTTTGAAAAGCTTTATTGCAAATTGTAATAAATGAATCTCTTTCTTCATAGTTCTACTCACGGTAAGTCTGGTTGTCACATTTCCGTCAGTATTCACAAGCTTTATTTAATCCTTAATCAACTTTTGGCAGCAATAACAGCCTCAAATCTTTCTAAATGACGCTGCCAGCTAATCTTTAGAGGTTTTGGCTCATTCTGAGCAGAACCTCTCATGATGTGACGGTTCTTCAGGTATGATTTGGTAAAATCCCAGACGTAGAGCCTGATTGGTGGATTACCACAGAGATGGTCTTCCTTATAGATGGTGTGGGAGCCCAAATTATGTCATTTTGGGGAAAAACATCTGGATCTTATGGAGATGTAGCAGATAAAGTATATCTTGACATGATCTGGTATTTTTTGGGCTGAAAAAACAGTAAAATTATCTAATCTGTGTACAAATCCGTATGATCATATCTGAGAGAAACGCCCAAATTCACTTCTGTTAAATGATTGGTTTAAAATTACACATAGACAAATCTGCGATCATAAAGATATAAAAAAAGAGGATTTTGTTGAATGAATTTTTGAAGTGTGAGAAGCAAATTGCTGATAAATCCCCCGGTTGGCCGCGGACCAAAGAGGAAGACGAGTGCTGTGTTTTGTTTACATTTGTTTGTGTTTTGTCCCACCGGCCTCCTCATGATCCGACAATTGGCGCCTCAACGTGTTGTTAAAGGTGGGTGGGAGGTAAGATTTTACAGTGGCCTTGATTCTCTGAAACGTGGATGTCTGATATCTGAGCCAATCTTTTCCTGCGCGGGAAATAGGAAACTGCCTCAGAGGAGAAATTTAAAGGAGTTAAAATCCGGCTGTTTGCAGTTTTTAAACACAAACGCGTGTCTTTGGCTTCCGTCTGTAAAAGACGATCACAGCACTGGCTGAAAAGTACCATTTATATATAAGCCGTCTTATATTATATATTATAACTAAAGCCTTTCGGCCATTTTCTCAGAGCGCAGAGAGACGGTCAACACTCAAGAAGATTCCTCTTGGTGTCAGACTTCCTCCATTATCTACTGCTGTTGGAGACCACTGTAACCCATCCTCTGATTTCAAAGTTTACGCTCTGAAACCTGAATCTGAGTCCAGGCAGGCTCAGTTAAAACCCATTTTTGCCCACACATTGACATAATTGGGATATTTTTCTGTATAATTTTGAGGAAACAGATTCAATCAACTCAAGATAGAAGGCTTGAAAATTTACGTCCACATTACCTGTCTTCCAGGTAGCCACCCATCATGTCGTGCGACACCAGCGTCCTGCGAGGACAGTTGACCAGACGGGGCTCCCGAGTCGCTAGAGGAACAACGGCCACGTTGAAGGGGTTTGCCTCACCTCGGTTCCACGACAGCAGCCCATCCATAGAGCAAAGGCCGCAGCTGATGGGTTCCGTTGTGTCTGCGTCGTAGTGTTTGGCTGAAACAGGAAGTGAGCGTCAAACACGTGACATCATCACACGGAGTGACCGTCAACTCACCAGGAAGAGCAGAGGTCGCATGCTTGATGACCTCATGGACAAGTGAGTCCACTGGCTGGTCAAAACACGACTCGGACCTGAGGGGACATGAGGAGCATTTCTCTTATAATGTTAGGCAGGCTATAATGTTTTAAATCTTTTTAAAAACCTGAATTCTTCAGCTTTGGCAGAAATATTTGGATTTTTTGCTGAAATTGTCTTACTTTTAGACATTTTGTGATGATGCATAACTAAGCAGTTTACAACTGAGGAAGCTGCTTCTTTATTATCACAACAGCTGAAGGAATGTCTCAACTTTGAGGAGGACAAAGAGAGAAACAAGCTGCATGCTGTGTTTTCAGAGGCATACGAATATCTGCAGTAACACAGGCCGCTACTGGAGATCCTTACCCACCATTTCTAGCATCTAGAACAAATCTTTGAAGAAACTCTGATGTTATTTGAGCTGCAATAACATTAATTTCCCCTTTAGGATTAACTAAGCGTTTTTAAATTTTAGTTGATTTAATATTTTTATGTGCTTTTCTCCAGATGACAAGGGTATCTTTAACCACCTACGGCTGGTTAAAGAAGAAAAAAATAGAGGATTTAAACTTATCTGTTATCTACATTTATTAAACCTGCATTTTTGTTTGTGCTTAAACATTAAAACTGAGAAAAGACGAATGTGCGACATAAACATTGGGTATTCAGGATGGCTTTTGACTTTGAGAACCGAAGCCACCCATGAGCCTTATTGTTTCCTACCAGACACCATCATCCACTTAGGATGAATTACGGGTTTTGATTTCTGTTTGAGACTAATTAAGTATTTTTGAACTGATTTTGGATACAACTACAGTTTGAACTCCAACAAAATTACTTTAGAAAAGCTAATCATTGTTAAGAAAAACAAAGCTTATGGTTTTTATCCCATCTATAAAGAAAAGAAAATCGTCAGGGGTATAAAAAAAGTGAAGCAGCCACATTTTTTGGGTAATATTGATAAAAAACAGCCAAGCCATCTTCTTGCTTATGGACAAATGTATTGCTCATTGTAATTATAACTTTCGAATGCTGATATTTGCTTTTACTTTCTTACTTTAAGACAGTTGTGATGCAACTGGATCAACATCTCAGCACCTGATTAGCATTTTTAGAAGCTCACATATAACCTGAAACTTTGGTAGAAAAATTAAAAAAAAGGCTTTGTGGACGCAGAGCAGGACCAAACACCAGAAAATCATCTCTTACACCAATCTCAAAGTGAAATAATCCACTCTCTGACTCTGCAAAGGTTTCTAACTATACGACAAGACAAGAGGTTCAAGAGAACATCCAAAGCAAAGGAGTTGGATTTGCAGTGTTTGCCAACAGCTGTAAGCGTAATCCAGGATGTCAATAGCATCGTTATTGCTGGAAAATTGAGAAGTCAGCAGGGAATCGTAGTCATTAAACTGCCAAACAACAGTCTTTATAGAGAGGCCTAATCAGATCTGTTGCAAGACTGACTGCTGCTGGAGACCCTTCCTGCCCACAGCATCCCACAACCTTCAGCTGTCTCTGCTTCATCACCCATCACAGGACCAGGTGATCAGCAGGAGCCCTGGACAGCCAGGACTGCTGGACCAGGGACACATTTTAAAGGTGCAGGACACCAGTTAGGGCTCAGAGACCATGAGCTACAGTGAAAGTATTTACTGGGACTCTACCTTATTTCTCTTCTTCTCTGGAGCTCAACAGCAGCTGACAGCTGGTCTTCGCCGAGAATCTTCTTTTCCTTGGCAGCCAACGACATTTCTAAGCACTTAACTTGACTCACACTGAAGCAAAACAAGGAAGTGCCCAGCTTTAAAAGTACTTCCGGGTTTGTCCTTTCAGAATAAAGGCGCACAGACTGAGCATTGTTCTCGTAAATAATATCATTGTGCAACATTTACAGTCATGAAAATAACAAAGGAAAACACTAGTTACATTTTAAATTGAAATTATTTCATAGGTCAGAGAGTTTCTTAAAATTCATTTTATGAAGTGGAAAATATGAACTATTTTCCTTAGGTAGCTAATTGTTTTTGTTAGTTTTTATTTTTTTACTCAAGTGTCTGAATGGTGCTTTTCATTGACCACCTAAAATATGGACATAAGGTCCTGATCTTTTGTTGTTGAGTGGAACCAGAGCCTGTAAGTTTCAGGAGAATGGTTCCTACATCAGAAGCGCCGGAAGCATAACAAAGGGAACCAAGGGACGTTTACTATAGAAATCTGACATCATTGGATCACAACGCGCTTTAACTCAAGTTATAGGACATAAAGTTGCATAATTTAACAAAATGTCACTTTTAAGGTATTAAAAAACGCCGCCAGTGTTGATAAGTCTGAACATAAGAGTATGTGGAAGGCACCGTTGTTTAAACTTTCTGTATTTTAGGCTCTAAACACACCCAAATGAATCCTTTTAAACATATTTCGTGTAAACCGAAGGTTCGGGGCTCGTTTCGGTGGCGGTGTCTGTTGGACAGTCTTCACATCAACAGGCTCTCTGTGTCTGTTGGACAGTCTTCACATCATCAAGCTCTCTGTGTCTGTTGGACAGTCTTCACATCATCAAGCTCTCTGTGTCTGTTGGACAGTCTTCACATCAACAGGCTCTTTGGTCTGTTGGACAGTCTTCACATCAACAGGCTCTTTGGTCTGTTGGACAGTCTTCACATCAACAGGCTCTCGGTGTCTGTTGGACAGTCTTCACATCAACAAGCTCTCTGTGTCTGTTGGACAGTCTTCACATCAACAGGCTCTCGGTGTCTGTTGGACAGTCTTCACATCGACAGGCTCTTTGGTCTGTTGGACAGTCTTCACATCAACAGGCTCTCGGTGTCTGTTGGACAGTCTTCACATCAACAGGCTCTCAGTGTCTGTTGGACAGTCTTCACATCAACAGGCTCTCAGTGTCTGTTGGACAGTCTTCACATCAACAGGCTCTTTGGTCTGTTGGACA
>JAVLVB010000711.1:86472-100275 GCA_032876305.1 Orestias chungarensis | reverse complement strand
GGTAGACATTGCTGGGGGTGAGCGTCTTGTTCCACATGTGTTCCTTTATTGTTGCTCCTGCAACTCTAAATGAATATGAACTGAATTCATTAACAGTATTTAGCGCCTTTATTTTCTTATCAGCTTATTTTACCGCGCTGGTTCTTCCTCTCCTGCTTCAACTCAGACATGTTTTGGTCTCAGATGTTCACTTAAAGAAATCTTTCCCACATTTTCCTGCTCCGCCATCTTGCTCAGGGCAAATGTGTTTATGAGCCATGTGCTAGCAAAACAAGGCTAACGATTGGCTGATTTCTTCTTCTACTGCTCCACTGGTAGATCACAGCGTTAGGAAGCTCATTACTGCCACCTATTGACCACAGATACAACAGATGGTGTTAAAAATTGATGCTTACAGTAAAACGTGATTAGAAAGCAACTAAACGAAACGAGTCTGCAACTATTTAGTTTCAGCTTTACTAATGATGCAGCCTGGCCAAAAAGAACCAGTGCTGCGTATGTAAATGTTTTGTTTATATTTAATTTTTACTGTAAAAAATATTAAAACAAAAACATTAGTAACAGGTTTGCTGGGATCTACTAGGTTTGCTGGGATCTACTGGGTTTGCTGGGATCTACCAGCATCCACTGGGTTTGCTGGGATCTACCAGCATCCACTGGGTTCTCTGGGATATACTGGGTTTGCTGGGATATACTGAGTTTACTTGGATCTACTGGGGTTTCTGGGATCTACTGGGGTTTCTGGGATCTACCAGGATCCACTGGTATCTCTGGGATCTACTAGGTTTGCTGGGATCTACCAGCATCCACTGGGTTCTCTGGGATATACTGGGTTTGCTGGGATATACTGAGTTTACTTGGATCTACTGGGGTTTCTGGGATCTACTGGGGTTTCTGGGATCTACCAGGATCCACTGGTATCTCTGGGATATACTGGGTTTGCTGGGATATACTGGGTTTATTTGGATCCATCGGGGTTTCTGGGATCTACTGGGTTCTGTTGGATCTACTGGATTATCTGGGATCTACTGGTTTTCTGGGATCTACTGATGTTTCTGGGATCTACTGGGTTTACTTGGATCTACTGGGTTTTCTGGGATCTACTGGGTTTGCTGAATACCTGCTGAATCTGAGGGGAACGTATTTGCGGTGTGTTGATGGATATTTGTGAGCTACCTCTGATGATAATCCTGCTTAATTCCCCCCCGGCAGGATGTTACCGGATCATGGAGGCCGCCATGGAGCAGGCCTGCACGGCTGGAGACGCCGCCGTGGCCACGCCCCCTCTTAGCCTGCAGCAGAGCCGCCAGGTCTTGGGGGTTCTGCAGGAAGCCTTCTCCGCCGTCATGTTTTACCTGCAGCAGGTCAGGACTTCACGGCTCTTGGAGCTCCGCCCCCTCTGCTCAGGCTGTAACCTGTCTCCTCCCCCCTCAGGCGGATCCGGGCTGCGTCTCCGACCCGTTTCTGTTCGCCACCTTCCGGGTTCTGTGCTCATGGCTGGCGGAGGAGACTTCCTGCCTGAAGGAGGAAGTGATCAGACTCCTCCCATTCCTGATCGGTTACGCGCGCCGCCACCAGAAGGAGGAGCCGCCCGAGCTGAGCCTCTCTGATTGGATGGAGCGGGTGTCTGTCAGCGAGGAGGGGGGGTCCTGGACAGGCAGGGGGGCTCTCGGGTAAAATCAGAAACCCAGAACCAGGTGTGTGAAGTTTCCAGTGACTTAGGCCCCTCCCCCTTCTCAGGTACCTGCTCCCCGCCCTGACTCACCTGTCGGCTGAGGACGCCTCCAGGAAGGTGCTGCTAAGCCTGGACGCCCCCGCGCTGCTGGTGGACTTCCTGACCCGGACCTGGGCGGCTTGGAGGGGGAGGGGTGGCTCGGCGATGACCAGAGATCCCAGCATGGAGACGGCGTGCTCCGCCCTCCTCAACCTCACGGTGACAGAGCCGGAGAGCGTCAGGTAGCCGACGCTGTGGCAAGGAGACGTTTATTTCAATGCAAAATAAGTTTGAGCTGATAAAAGTGAGAGTGCAGGGCTGTACGCTAACTTTTTTAGCTTATAGCACTGGTGCCACAGGCTGCGGTTCTATTAGCACAGAACACAAAGTTTCATCTATAGATAGATCTAGATACATAGATCTACGTATGTGTCTATGTATCAGATTTCAGGGGCCCCCCTGGCCCACCTTCTAGCTCCGCCTCTGCTAAGAGAGAGGAGACTCTACGCGACACGGTAGTTTGCTAAGGTGGTTAACGCTAGGCTAACATAAAGTGAACATTGGTGCCGGCAGTTTGCTGCCCGGTATGTGAATCAGACTACAAACGTAAGGATGGATGCGACTTCTACTTCCTCTATTGCCGTGTGATCCACGCCCACTCCTATCCTAATGGGACTATAACTGCTATGTAGATTTGCTGCTCCTAGCAGACAAAAGAAAAGCTGGCAAAGCTGTCGCGTCTGTACATGCCTGGAGTAAAATGAATACAGCAACATAAAACATACAAAACAGACGTAGATTTAGGAAAATCGGATAAAAACGTTAGTAGGAATGCACCGATATGAAGATTTAGACCGATATCTGAGTCTGATCTTAATGAACTCTGCGTCTCAGACGCATCGATGTACAAACCTTTCTCTGATCTTTCGACTCTGGCCTAAGATTGTTCTCTGCAGTGATCGACACGCCTCCACCGATGCGCTAATAGCAGCGGCTAACTTTGAACTCTCTACGCTTCTCCTAAATAGTTTTTTAAAGAAAGGAAACCAAACTTTCAGGTGAACAAGTTCAACATTTGTCTTGAATTTTCAGTCTTTGAGCCGTTAACGTTTATATTTACGTATTTCTGTTGTTCTGAATCGTAAAAGTCACGTCTGACCTAATCCGCCTAAATATTAGAAGGAATTTATTCCAGACTTTGATAATTGGTTAGGAAATGTTGAACGTTTGTTGGATCTAAATCATATTTGGCCTCGTCTCTTCGGCTCCTCCCCTTTTATGGCGTCTGTTTGTCCGACCGGGAGCTGATTTATTTTGTACGATGTGTAAACAAACTTCCTGATGCTCGGTTCTGGTTCTGGTTCTGGTTCTGATAACGTTTCTGCCCCTCAGGAAGGATCCGTGTTTCCGAACCCTGGAGGCTCATCTGAGTGAAGCACTTCCTGTTCTGGTGAATAAGCCCCGCCTCCTGGTCCTAGCAGCCAACTACTGCACTCTGGGCCTTATGATTGGCCGACTGGAGGCTGCGACTGGAGGTCAGAGGTCACAAGATGACGGAACAGACCAGAGGTCATGACCCCCACTCCTCACCGTTGGTTCTCTCTCCAGATTCGCCGGATGCGGCCCAGAGACGCTTCTTCTCTGCTGCTCTGCGGTTCCTCCACAGCGGCCTGCGCTACGGTTCCGGTTCTGGTTCTGATCCAGTCCAGGCCGATGCTGGCCGGGAGGACAGCTGGGAGGAGGCGGCAGAGCTGTGGCGTCTGTCCCTGCAGGCTCTGGGCGGCTGCGTCCGGGTGCAGCCGTGGCTCGCCGGGCTGATCCGGGACGAAGGCTGGCTGAGGCGCGTGGTCGGCGTTCTGGCGGAGAGCGGCGCCGCCCGACCCGGCCAGGAGGTTCTGGAAGAGGCGCTGTGCGCTGTGGCGGAGCGCTGCCCGGACGGTCGGCGGGAGATCAGGGAGGCGATGAACAGCGGCGGGGGCGGAGCTCTGAGAGCGATGACGAGTCTGAGGAAGTTGGTGGGAGTTTAAAGATTAAAGCTGTGATGTGGTTTATCCACACGGTTCTGGATGTTTTAATAAAGACGTATTTTATTAAAGAGTCTCGGCTTCATCCTTCAGTTCTGCTGCTTCAGACCCAGAGAGTTCATGGATCCTTAAAACACTTTAAACTCGTTTAGTAGAATAAAAACAAACATAAATGAAATGATTCCCATTTAAAGAAACATTTATAGCAAATAATTACTACTACCACAGGACTAAATGACTACAGACCTGTTGCTCTGACCTCTGTGGTCATGAAGTCCTTTGAAAGACTGGTTCTCAACCACATTAAGGAAATCACGGACCCCCTGCAGTTTGCCTATCGGGCCAACCGTTTGGTGGACGATGCAGTGAACATGGGTCTCCACTTCATCCTCCAACACCTTGAACACCCAGGAACTTACGCAAGAATTCTGTTCCTGGATTTCAGCTCAGCCTTCAACACAATTATTCCAGGACAATTACACAGCAAACTGAACTCAGCGTACCAGCCTCCACCTGCCAGTGGATAACTGACTTTCTTACTGGCAGAATACAGCAGGTGAGGCTGGGAAAGTGGACTTCAGTGACCCGAACCATCAGCACGGGCGCCCCACAGGGTTGTGTACTCTCCCCACTGCTCTTCTCGCTGTACACAAATGACTGTACCTCCATGGACTCCTCTGTTAAAATCCTGAAGTTTGCAGATGACACACCAGTCATTGGTCTCATCAAGGACAGTGATGAGTCTGCTTACAGACGGGTGGTTGATCAGGTTGTCCTCTGGAGCAGTCAGAACAATCTGGAGCTGAACACAGCAAAAACAGTGGAGATGACCGTGGACTTCAGGAGGAGCCCCCCAACCCTGCCAGGACTCACCATCCTACACAGGACTGTGATGGCTGTGGAGTCCTACAAGTTCCTGGGCACAACGATCTCCAAGGACCTGAAGTGGGACAGCCACATCAACTCCATCATCAAGAGAGCTCAACAGAAGATGTACTTTCTGTACCAGCTGAGGAAGTTCAACCTAGCCCAAGAGCTGATGGTGCAGTTCTACACAGCCATCATAGAGTCCATCATCACCACATCCATCACAGTGTGGGGCAGTGCTCTCACAAAACACGACACCAAGAGACTGCAGCGCATTACCAAGTCTGCAGAGAGGACCGTCGGTGTAAAGCTGCCCGCACTGCTGGACCTGCATGCCTCCAGAACCAGGAAGCGTGCAGAGAAAATCATCACCGACCCGTTTCACCCTGGCCGTCACCTGTTTCGGTGCCTTCCATCAGGCCGACGCTTCAGCCACATGAAGACCCGTACGACCAGCTACAGAGAAGCTTTTTTTCCAACTTCCATTATTCTCATGAACAATTGAACAATTCATTCATATATTTTTATAACTTCTATAGTTTTTATACTGCACACAACTGCAATTTAAAAAAATATATAAATGCTAAATGTTACAAATGTTTCTTTACTGTATTTTTCTGTGTAACCAAAAACAAATTCCTTGTATGTGTGAGCAAACTTGGTCAATAAAACCTGATTCTGATTCTGATTCTGATCAATTCGCACGTGAAGATGTGAAAATTTCAACATCAGTTCCAATAATCTGGTTTCAATAAATGAATTATATATTCATTTATTAGACATTTATTGCTGAAGTTGGTTATTAAGGTAAATGTGCTCAGGCTAAGTTTTTCTTTCTCAGATTTAATGATTTTTTTTGTTTATATTGTTAAATTATTTCCATAATTGATTCATTATTGTTTGTTGAGTAACGTCCAGGTTTGTGATTCACTAAACAAATTTCTTTATGTTGATGTTTTAGTTTAGTTTTTATAGAGGTTTTGTGAACCTTTATTTCTTTGTAGAAGATTTTAGGTAAAGATATTAATGAAAAGATAAATGTCTTTTAAAAAGGTCACGTGACACCCTAATGTTGGTAAAAGTTGCTGCTTGGACTTAAAAATAAAGGATTCAGACCTTTAAACTCCAACAGAGCATCATCTGCGCCGCCGCTAGGGGGCGCTCTGGGACCTTCCACTGCACACTTGTTGTTTTTCTGCTCATTTTTCTCAGGGATGATCAAAACCTAAATGACCCATTATGTTTAAATAAAACAGAACATTAAATGTTATTCAGTTCATTTACTTATAGCTTTTTTCCATCTTTGGTTTAATAAAAACTTGATTATTTTGCTCTTTGTTTTATTTCCTTATTCATTTCTCTTCTTGGTTCTGTTAACTTGCAGGTTGGGTTTCCTTTGTCTGGGTCCGGGTCGGCACCAGAACCGTTATTTCTGTTCATCCTCCATGTTTATCGTCCTTTTTAAAATAAAGAGAAACTGTTGAAGGTTCTGGTTCTGCTGAGGCTCTAGTTGGGTTTTTACCACAGAAGAAGAATAAACCTCACACAGAGACAACAGGGGATGGATTTATGTCGTCACAAGATCAGAACAAGATGAAGGAAGCTGAGAAAAAGAAGACAGCCAAACTCGGCACCGCTCGCTTCGGACGTTTATGTCCAGATTTACCACGTCTGTCTTCTTCTGCTGCTAAGCGATTATGACGCACGTCTTGATGAGGGAAAAGTCGGTTAAAACACGACATGAAGCTTCGGATCCGATGTTGAAATTAGGAACACGTGTGTTTTTTGTGACGTCACATCCGAGTTAAAATCTGAGGCGTCAGGATTCAGGGTTTTGTTTTTTTAACATCATAAATTCATCAAAACTGAATATGCGAAGAAAAAGGAATACCTTGAAAGGTTCTGAAAACGAAACTCCCTGGTACTGATCCAGGTTCTGGTTCTGCTGGAGGTGTGTTCCCGTTAAAGGGGAGTTTTTCCTCTCCACTGTCGCCGCATGCATGCTCAGGATGAGGGATTGCTGTAAATATTACAGCTATGGTCTCGTTGCTATGCTGGGTTTAGATACCTTGTTCGACATTTATGAACTAAATAAAGTAATTTTCTTGAGCATTGAGACATATTTTGTTCGTACTGTAAATAAACTCTTTGTTTGTTTGTTTGTTTGTTTGTTTGTTTGTTTGCCTTCTTCTGTTTTTATTTCCATCTGATAATTCAGCTCCTCCTGACTGTTCTCCATGATCAGGTGAAGCTAAAACAGCTTCTGTTGGTGTTTTGTCTCGCGGGTTTCTGAACAGAACCTCTGATCTGGGTTCGTGTTTTGCTGGTTCGGTTCTGAATCGGGGGTTGTAAAGTTCTAACCCCCCCATCTGTGACTCATACATACAAACTCCTCCATCTCCTCCCAGCTGCTCACTCCCGTCTGCGCCTTCAGCACGTCTCCTCCTCTTCCTCCTCCTCCTCCTCCTCAGCTGAACCGGAGCTTCGGACCGGAGGATGTTGTGGAAGTCCCGGACCAGAACCGACGCCGCCCAGGTAAAACTCTGCCGTCCATCTGGACTCATTCCAGGTTCGTTCAAATTCGGAAACTTTCGCCCGTAAGAGTAAAATCTGTCGTTTTATTACAATATTCCATAAATATAATATAAAAAATAAGATTTATTTATTGTCTTCATCGCTGGAAATCCTCCAAAACTGTACAGTAGGAAATAAATGTCGTCCGGACCGACTTGAGTTTCTCTTTAAGACGTTTGGACCCCCCGCCCGACCCCGACCCCTCCCCCCAAATAAGAAGCCGGGAGCGCGCACGTCCTATAAATAGCGCGCTCCCGGTAGGCACCCGTGTGTGGAGGTGCGCGCGTGTGCGTCTCCGACAGCAGCAGCCTGTCCGGTCTGCGCCCAGCCTCGCACGGACACGCGTAGCTACGGCAAGCCGGAGCTGACAGTCCCCGGTGGATGGGGCGCTGAGGACTCACCTGGACTCACCTGCGCGTCAGCGGAACTCTCGCGGGTCCAGATGTTGATCCACAGCTACTCGTCCATGGTGAGTGCGTGTCTCCCCCCGCCAGACTCTCTGCTGCGTTATCAGGAGAAACTTTGCGGGCTCTTTCTGCGTGGACGCTTTTTTCCCTGCGTGACCGACTTTTCCCGCCTCGGACAGAAAAAATCGATGCGTTTCCAGGTCGGTGCGGCTTCGATCCGCCTGACCCAGCCGCCCCCACCATTAACTGCCCCCCCCTGACCATCACGTTTCTGTCAACTCAAATATTTGCCTTTATCTCTTTTATTAACATTTGTAATCTGCAGATTAATAGATTTAAACAGATTTGTTCTTATTCTTGCGGATAGAAAATCCTCCAGAGTTTAGGATCGAGTGACTTGCAGAGTTCTGCGGGGGTTCTGCGGGGGTTCTGCGGGGGTTCTGCGGGTTCTGCTTCTGAGATGCGGGTCTCTGCTGCGCCTCGCTCCTTCTCACCCGCAGTTCTCTGGTTCCAGGAGCGCGCGGATGGACTCGGCGGCCCCCAGAGCGGCCGCCTCCCGCAGCTGTCCTCCCTGAACCAGGCGGCCTACTCCTCGGCTCCGCCGCTCTGCCACACCCCCGCCTCGGACTTCCAGCCGCCGTACTTCCCGCCGCCGTACCCGCAGTCCTCCCTGCCGTACCCCCAGAGCCAGGAGCCGGCCTACGCGCACCTGTCGGACCCCTACCCGTCCATCAACTCGCTCCATCAGCACCAGCAGGCGGCCTGGCACACGCAGAGGTCGCGCTCGGAGGACGGCGGCCTGCTGGCGCAGTCTCACCGGGCGCTGAGCCTGGATCCCCGGCGGGAGTACGCGGCCGTCCCGCGCCTGCTGGCCGGCCTCGGGGAGGGCGCGGCGGCTCTGGGGGACGGAGGCCTGGGGATGCAGCTGGGACATCACGGCCTGGAGGAGTTCCAGGTTTGTTCTCCTCCAACAAATTCATTTAATTTCAATGATTTTCTTTTATTTTTAATGAATTATAAAACATATAACATTTTAGTTTATATCGAAAACCAAACTACAAATCTACATTTATGAAGGCCTGAAGGTAATTTTAAAAAGATTAAATAAAAAATATCTTAATTTAGATTTGAAAATACTTCAATTAATGAAGTCCATTTTTTATTCATTTTTTCTTACATTATTCTAATTGTCTTTTATAGTTTATCCGATTTTATTTAAGTTTAATAAAATCTTTCAGGCCTTTTATTAAAATAATCCCGGCCTTAGATAAATGTAAAACTAAATAAATAACAATAATAAAAGTCTGATTAAATTAAAATCTACATACAAAAAAGTTGGTTCTGTTTATATTTTATTTGATATTTAGCGCGAATATTTTGTTTTCCTGCGTGAAAACATTCAGTAAAAGTGCAGGTTTGAGTTTTTGGTGCAGAAGAAGAACAGGCAGCCTACTAAAGTCAGAACTGATCCTTATTATTATTGTTATTGTTATTATTATTGTTATTGTTATTATTATTATTGTTATTATTATTATTATTGTTATTATTGTTATTATTATTATTATTGTTATTATTGTTATTATTAGCAGAAACATCTCAACAACATCCAAATATAAAAATGTTCTTCTTGCTCCAAAATGATTTAAATCTCAGGATCGTAAATTTGCCGTGCACGTGCGTGAGACCGTGCGCGCGGTTCAATAATCTCGTGCGTGTGTGTGCGTGTGTGCAGGGCATGGAGGAAGGATCCGCTCTGGGCATCTTGGATCATTCTGTCATTAGAAGAGGTAAGAGGAGATGCGTGCGCGCGTGCACAGCCCAGAGAGACTTTCAGTGGCGCGCGTGCGCGTGTGTATATGTGTGCGGCTATAAACACTGCTCACCATGCTGCGGGGGGGTTTCAGGGCTCTGTAACACACGCGCACACACATGTGCACGCGCGCTATAAATAATTCTGTTTGGTTTTTTCATTTGAAGTCAAGAAGTCTCTAATACTGAGCTGCAGACTTTCAGCCCAAAGGCGAAGATTCTTAATGAACTGTTCATGGTCATATGAAGGGGGGGGGGGCGAGCGTGCGCGTGATAGTCAGAGCAGTGAAGAAAAGATAAAAGACAAACCAGCCTGAAAATGTTTGACTGCATCAGAAAGTGTTTAGTTTCAGGACATTTAAAAATGAAATTCAGAGAAAAATGTAGTTAAATTTTCTGTGAAAAAACAAAGACAGAAATACAAAAATAATCTGGGAGAGAGAAAGTAAGTACACCCCCACTGCTGCCAGCTCCATCAAAGTATTCATCATCAGTCTGAGCACAACGCCAGGGCGGAAATACATCAGCAATGAAGCCCTGAATCAGGGTTCAAAGGTCATCTCCAAACCATCCTCCAAAGAGAAAGATCTTCTGTTGACGTCGTTTTATTTAAAGATGATCAATTTATAACACAAGATGTAAATATATGATAAAAAATCGGTTTAAAGTTTCTAATCTAAGGAAACCAGCAGATTCATGGAGTCGTTCGCTCCTCCTGGATCAGAACAGAGACGAGAGCTGGACTCTACAGCAATCCCTCATATTGAGCAAGCACGTGGCGACAGTGGAGAGCAAAAACTTCCCTTTAACGGGAACAAACCTCCACCAGAACCAGAACCTGGATCAGAACCAGCAGCCGTCTGGAGGTTTGAAGAGACACAAATGGATTTGACTGGAAACAACAGAAGCTGCAGACAACGTCCCGGAAAGTTCATCCCAACGTCAGAGCGGGACGCTCAGAGAAATGACCAGAAACCCAGAGCTCCACCTCAGACTCTACAGGACTCAGGTAGCTGGTCAAAGGTTAAAGGTCATGATCTTCTGGAAAGGGGTTGAAGGAGGAAAAACTCTCCTCCAGACCCAGACAGCGATCGATACGGAGAGCTCTCACTTTTATGCACGGTGGTGGCGGGGTGATGGTCTGTGATCTCACCTTCTTCTTCTTCTGCTCCCTCAGTTCCCATCCCGTCCAAGCTGAACGGCGCCTCCCTGGCGGCGCTGTCCGTGGGGAAGGAGGGCCTGAGCATCGGCGCCGCGTCCAACCCGGCGGAGGTGTTCTGCACGGTCCCGGGTCGCCTGTCGCTGCTGAGCTCCACCTCAAAGTACAAGGTGACGGTGGGGGAGGTGCAGCGCCGCCTGTCTCCACCCGAGTGCCTCAACGCGTCGCTGCTGGGCGGAGTCCTGCGCAGGTGGGCGGGGCTAAGAAGTGAAAACTCATTAGATTAACAAAAATCTGCTTTAATGCACAAAACGTAGCTGCCGAATTTGACATGTGGAAAAGTGAGGAAAAGGATCATTATAAACGGTTTAGAAATTTGTTCCAATATTATCGGAAAAATAAAAGAAATTAAAAACATAAACACATTTTAAAAAACTCTTAAAACACACAAATTCGATTATTTATATACATTCTCTAAAAATATTTCGATTTTTATTATTTAACATTTGCTCTGCTTTGAACAATATTAGAAGTGACTTTTCTCCATAACTCTGCTGAACTCAGTGGAGCTGGGAGGACTTTGGCTTCAAAAACTGAGAAGAACGAAGCTGAAAGATCTGGACCTGAATCTGGTTTTAATTAAATGGCTTCACGTCACACGACTTCCTTTCCAAAAAATAAAAAAACGTGACTGTGGGCGCCGACCGAGGCCCAGAACCGGGTCATGGGACTGAATCCTAAGAGAAGAAGAAGAAGTGGTTTAATGAAGGGGAGCCTCAGCACATCAGGCTCAGCTTGACTCTGCAGCGCTTTCAGAGGATGGGATAAACCCGGCGATACCAGAACCAAACTGAAATATTTACCCATAAATCTGGAAGAAAAACCAGTTTTAAACAATCAAAGATCTGATTTAGTTAATAGTTTTAGTTTAATATTTATCTATGGACTGAGCAGAACCATGATGAATAATAAACACCTAATAAAGTACGAAGATAATAACTAAATAAATGTAGGAAGACCAGAACCAGAACCTGGAGCTTAAGATGAATGATCCAGACCAAAATAGAAAATAAAATAATCAAATTAAACCAAACACACTAAAATATATTAAAATAAACAAAAAAAAATGGTGTCATGGTGTCATAGGCCACAAAAAAATGACATTGAGACAAACTGGAATAAAAGAAACCAGCAGAACCCAAGAATTACAGCAGAACCAGACCAGAATCTATGCCTGCAGGTACCAGACCCGGCCCACAACAGCACATCTGATGGGGGTTGGTTCTTGCAAACACAGACCGACAGAGAACCAGCTACTCGGTTCCTGCAGAACCGGATCTGAGACACGAAGGAACAACAAACAAAACGTTAAATTATATAAATAATAACAACAGAAGAAGAAACGAAAAGACAGAAGCTTGATCGGAGCTGACACCAAACAGATTTCAGCCTCACACACACACACACACACACACACACACACGCACACACACACACTCACTCAGTGTGTCGTCTCCTCCCTCAGGGCCAAGTCCAAGAATGGTGGTCGCTGTCTGAGAGAGCGTCTGGAGAAGATTGGGCTGAACCTGCCCGCTGGGCGACGCAAGGCCGCCAACGTCACTCTGCTGACATCTCTGGTGGAGGGTAGGCATGCACGCACACACACGTGCACGCACACACACACGTGCACACACACAAACACTGTGACCTCCATACACTCTGCAGAAACCTACAGAAAGTCGCTTCGCTTCATCACACATGAACAGCCAGTAGTAGAAGGGATGACTCTGATGGCTGCAGGCGTGCGCGCGCATACACAGACACACACACACACACACACACACACACACACACACAGTGTGCAGCATACTGGTAAGCTGGGACTCGGCCGCTCTGGTTCCAGTCCCCATCGACTGGTTCAGTTCAGGTCCATCTGATTCGGAGCTAAACTACAAATTTAAACCCTCAGCAGGATTTTTCACCAAAGCTTCTAAACTATGTGCATGAATATAAAAATGGGGGAAAAACACAAAAAACTCAAAATTTCAAGAATAAAATCTTCATCTCTGGTCAGAAATCTTTACTGATTTATAAAAATTCACCAACAGAAAACAATTAAAAAAATACACAAACATGTAATTAATATGCAGATATTAGATAATCAATTAAAATAAGGAAAATGACACAAAACAATAATTTAGAAAACGTTTGAAATCAGGTAATTGTTCACCAGGGACGTGAAATAAAAGTGTCACCAGTAAAGAGATACAGTATAAGAATAAATGTATTCAAAAACGTGCAAAAGTAGTGAAATAAAACAAAGTTCGGGTCTCTAAGCTGTTCACAGGAAAAATTATTAGTTTCTTATTTTTGTATTTATTAAAGGAATAAAGTTATAAATGAAATAAAACACTATAATGAAGTCGAAGCATTTTTGTTCCAGATTTTTATAAAAACAATAAACAAACATGTTTTTTTGCCTGATGCATTCAGGTTTTTTTATTTTATTTTGAAATTCCTTAATGCTTTAACATCCAGTCATCAGTGAGAGATGATGCTCTGCTTGATCGCGTGGCTGAAGTTTGATTATTTCTCACAGAAACACAATAAACTAGTCAAGGTTTATAAAACTCCATGTTTCATAAACTGGAATAGAAATTTAAATGTCCTGCTGGAACTGTCGATGAGAACCAGGAGCTTCATCCAGGACTTCATCTTTAACTCCTCCCCCTCCTGCAGGTGAGGCCGTCCACCTGGCGCGGGACTTCGGGTACCTGTGCGAGACGGAGTTTCCCGCCAGAGCGGCAGCCGAGTACCTGTGCGGGGGGAGCGACCCGGACCAGCTGCCCACCAGACGCGGCATGCTGCTGGCCACCAAGTGAGTCCCACCCCCATCAGTCGCACCGATTGGCCGGCTAGCCGGTCACGTGACCTGACAGGAATCACTAAGCTTGGCACTGCTTGCTTCGGACATTGTTTCCCACCAGATTTTGCTTTTGCCACCTCTGGCTTCTTCTTCTCCTGCTGCACAATTAACACACACATTCCTGACGTTAACGATGCAATTTGTTCCAAATTAGCATCACAGACAGACGTGGCAGAAATAGGATTTTTGTATTTAGGCGAAAAATGTCAGAATTACGTAACGGGGCCTCCAGACACAGCAGGAAAACGCCGCGTTCACACCCAGCGCATCAATGTAGACGCGCATCAACGTGGACGCGCATCAACGTAGACGCGCATCAACGT
>JAVLVB010000711.1:44291-58496 GCA_032876305.1 Orestias chungarensis | reverse complement strand
CAGCGTCTTACTACAGGAGCTTTAAGTTAGTAACAACTGGCTTTGTTCTTAGATTCTGGATTTCAGAACTAAGCAATGTTCATATTTAGCTCATACTACGTTATAGATGACCTTAAATGGTCCAAGACTCTAAGTTAGCATAACGGGACTAAATAACTGGCTCAGCTATGCTGCTATGTTATGTCATGTTTGCTGATTATGTGGGAGAAGCAGGTTTATTCTCCTACATTTGGTAACAACAATTCACACGTTTTTCAGAAAGAAATGAAGCAGAATTCACCACAAAATCAATGATTTTTGCACATGAGAGACTGAATAATAATATTGCAGTTGTGACCATTAATATTTTTATATATATATATATATATATATATCTTCCCCTTCAACACGTCTCTGCTTCAGTTCAGCAATCCTGGCATCCATCGATTAAATCTCTAGTAACACAAACAGCAACAAGACAGAAACAAATATCAACTGTTAATATTTCCTCATATTTCCCATCAGATCGATGATAAAGGGATAAATCATAAATATAAATCCTGCATCCCTTGTTCTGAATATCTAAGTTAAAAGTTCCTCTAACATTTACACCAGCGAATAATTAGATAATCCACATTTACAGTAAATACTTATAAAGCTGCAGTTAAACTCAGAAGTTCGGATTTTATTTTTGTTTTTCAAATCTGCTAAAAAAAAAGTTTTACTTGATTCTTCTTTTTAAAGTTTAGTGTTGCTGATAAGACTGGCGGCCATGTTGGATCACAAAGACGAACCGACCCAGAACACCGGAGCACAAACTGGACCAGGAGCTCCAGAACGGAACTGCTGATGTCCTGAGCAATCAGCCAGACGCGCCCCTATCAACACGCATGCGCAGACGCACTGGCCATCATGGTCTGAGAAATCTAATCCCATCTGCACACTGTCAACCACGGCGCGCGTGCACGTGGAGCGCGCTGTGGTTGACGGCGATCCGCCCCGCACGCGTGCATGTGGGGCGGATAGAGTCTGGCGCGCGCGCATGCATTTTAATCCACGCGCACGGCTCTTATCCTGCAGCAAAAAAATAAAAAAAATAAAAAATAAAACAAAACAAGAAAAAACGCGACAGAACCGATGGAGCGCGTGAAGGAGACCCGAACCGAACCTCTGCTCTGCTCCTCCCGATTCTGGTCCTGGTTGATTGAAGGTTCGGTTCTGACTCGTTCTGTAGCCTGACTCACTCACCCCATCTCTGCTCTTCCTCCTCCTGGTCTGGAACAATCATGGTTCTCACCTTGTACTGGGATCCTGGTCGCTGCTGGTCCTCCTCCTCCTCTCTTCCTCCTGGCTGATGTTTATCTTCCTCTCTCCTCCTCCTCCTCCTCCTCCTCCTCCTCCTCCTCTCTGTGTGTGACCAACATCCCGCTGCTTCTGACAGGAAGGGAGAACAATGAGCAGACAGAGAGAGGAAAACTGGATCTGCTTCTAGATGAAATGGATCAGAACCGGAGGTATAAGCGACCTTTGCGGCCCTCCAGCAGAACCAGCTACGGAGCGCCTCTGATGACATGAGAGAAAATAAAAATAATAATAATGACTGTAAATTATTTAAAGTTAAACTGGAAACTTCTGGGACACGAGTAAAGGGCGATTCCACCCAATTTCTATATTAAAACTACAAAAGCTTAAATAGGAACTAGATGATAAAAAAAAACTAATAATCAAATGTTTTAAAATTGGAACATTTAAAACCTGGTTTGTGATGAAAAAAACAATCACAAACAAACAAAACAACAAATTTAACCCTGATTTAAATGCATTAACGTCCTTAATTGGACGTTTCACTGTAGCTTTACAAATTTAACGACGCTTTAATTAATCAGTGTAGCTTTAAAACTGTTCTGCTTTTAATCTCTGATGTTCACGTGTGGATCCGTGTTCTGCTCTCACGTGTAAACGTGCGACTCGCATCGCTTCACGACTTAAAGTTCGTGATCTTTCTCCACCATGGCGTAGTAAATGTGGCTCCTCCTGACCGCTGCCTTTAACTAGGACGTTTTGGGTTTCTGGGTTCTGGCTCAGAGAGAAAGGGGGAGGAGCTTCTGGAGCCTATTTAAATTTTCTTTCAAGGCATTTTTTGATATTCTGCTCCTTCTACTATCCTGGAAGTTCCTCGTTACTCGTTCCTGATCAGTCGCTGATGAAATTCATGGATTTGGAAACAGAGTCGACAAAAGTTAGAGCAGAAAATATTCATCCATCGCTGGAATGTGGAAGCTAATCAATGACCTGGAAGATTAAATGAAGAAACAATCTCACAAAATGTTTTTGTAGCTTTTTCCCCTGAGCAACATTTATTTGCAGTGGAGTAACATTTGAGCACGAGAGGTAAAACTTTGGGGAACTAAAGTATTTTGTCCACCATTTTTTCTAGACCTTTAAACCAGAGCAGGAGTTTGCTTTAGCATTTAAGCTAATTTTTTATTTTTTATTTTTTTTTATACTTTATTTTTATTTGTCTTTTAACATTCAAATACATACAATCAAACACATCCAAACATGAGGGCTGGGGCAAATGGCAGGCAGTCATACTAGTGAGCATTACATTTTTACAGACATTTCACTGTATGAAATCTCGTAACAGTAACACAGGGGAAGCTCTCAGGTGACTATCACAGTGATGTGTAGTCATAAAAATTAACTTTTACACACCTTTAGCAATAAAATGATCCCATTCTTCCCAAAGTTTCTCTCCCTTCTCCTTCTTGAGTCGTATTGTAAAAGTCAACATTTCCATATTGTGAATCAGCTTTATAATATTCACAAGCATCTTCAGAGTAGGAGGTCTGGGCTGGAGCCAACATTTAGTAATCGCTTTCTTGCCTGCCATCATAATTATCTTTAACAGGTATGTGTCCCCATTATTGAGTCCCTCAGGAAGTATTCCGAGGTACATAACAGGAAATGACAGGGTTAGAGTTATACCGATAATTTCATAGATTACTAGATTAACTTCCTTCCAGAAGGTCTTCAACTGCGGACAGTCCCAAAAAATATGAAAGTAGTCTGCACAACCCACTCCACATTCCCTCCAGCATGAGAGCTGTGGACCACCAGCTTCGATCTCTGCTTTGGTGTAATAAAAAAATCTGATCAGATTCTTCCAGCAGAAATCGCGCCATGTTAAAGAGTTTGTGGTGGACAGAGTGTTTCTCCAAATCTGCTTCCACGCCTCAGCTGAAATGATTACATCTGCTTCCGTTTCCCATCGTTGTCTGATATAGTCAGTTGAGTTCTTATTCATAGATACTAGGTTTCTGTAGCATTTACCGATGATGCCCTTTGTATTTTTTCCAGCATATGAATCCACAAATATCTGTACTAATCCTGGCTCTGCATCCCCGTCAAATGTTTTGATTTCCTTCCCAAAGAAACTTCGGACCTGCAAATAACGGTAGAATTCTTCTCTGCCCACCTCATAAGTCAGACACAAATCCTAAAATTTTACTAACTCTCCATTCTTAATTATTTTACAGAATGCAGTAATTCCCTGTTTTGACCATCTTCTATATTTATGGTCTATCAATGCCGGGACGAAATGTGGGTGGTACGCAGGCCAACTCAATACTCTCATCTGTCTGTGGAGATTGAACTTTTTAACCACCTCTGCCCACTTCTTCAAGGAGAAACCATTTAAGCTAATTTTGATGTAAGAGCTAAACTTGACATACTGAATGCAGACATTAGGTGTCAGTCTATATGCTAGCAATAACCAACATAGTAATAACAGCATTTAAGCTAATATTAGCTTGTACCATGTGCGTACGACATGATCTATATTAGTGCAAGAAAGTTAACATGCTTATGAGAACCCACATCCCAATCTTAGCATTACAGCTAACATTAGCATTTACGCTAATTTAGTTAATGATAACCTACATGCTAACATTAGCTTCATGGTTTAAATGAGAGTTTAAGCTAACTTTAGCTTGTACTGGCAGGAACCCTCAAAATTTGTTCAGGCATTTTCTACTTTTATGATAATATTTACAAAAACTAAGCAGGGAAAGAAAGAAACCAGACTGGGTTGATATCTGTCAAACATTAAACTGAACTTTAAGTGTTTAAAAAAAAAAAAAGATAATAAATCAGTAAATTTCTTGTAATCTGGATTATTTAGACACCTGGAAGAAGAACCAGGACTTTGCGGTTCTGAGACCAAAGATCTGCCTGAGTTCAGTTTCTACTGATGTTTTAGTGGAAAACTTTGGCTGAAAGCTTCCTTTGTTTGTTTGGCGGAGTGTCGAGGTGCCGCGTGATGTTCCGCCGCAGCTGAGCTGGAATCAAACTGAGAACATCGGTTCAAAGGTCAAAGGTCAGATCATTCTGACCTTCACTCAGGGAGACGCCGAATCTTCAGAGTGATGAGCAAAACTTCCTGTTTCTCCAGATCTCTGCTGGTTTTCTTTTCATGTTTGAGCTCAGACGTGATCATCGGGTTCATCTGATGGAACCAGGACTGCCGATTCGGTTTTACCCACAATGCAACAGCGCCAGGCAGTAGAACATGCACGGAGGCTGCGGGGGTCGTCAGATTTAACAAGTTCAGCCTCTCATTCTGACATGTTGCTGCTGCTGGCAGGAATAATAACCCCCACCCCTGGATTCCCATCTAGAGGATCAGCTGCCGGCATCCTGCCCCCCCCTGAAAAATACATCAAACGCACCCTGAAGGCCTCGCCTCAGCCTGTCAGAGGACAGAAGAAGCAAAGTTACGTTTGCAGAGGACAGCGATGGGGGAAGATGTTAACGTGACGAGCTGCTCGTCTTCATGCGTTCGTTAGCAGAACCCGTCTGAGCCTCTGCTGGCTTCAGAACCGGGCCTAACAATCCTGGCTGCATGTTTCAGAACCAGGCTCCCAGAACTAGAACCTGATGCTTTAAGTCTGCATGGAAGGAAATGTTATTAAAATTGAGGAATTCTCAAAAAAGATTTATTTGTAAAAACTAAAATTATATTTGTTTGGTTATGAAAAAAAAGTTTCAAATCCTTTTTTTCTATACTATCATGTTGAAGATTTTATTTTGTTTAGATTTTTTAAATTATATTTTACGTGCCACTTCCGGGGGGGGGGGGGACTTCCTCCAAAGTGGTGCAAGAGGCGGGATCTCAGAGTCTGTGTTAACCAATAGAAATGCATCATTGCGCCAGTCCAACAGAAGCTCCGCCCCCCCCCCAAAAAAATAAATGTGGAACATGATTTGTAAAACATGCTTTGAACCAAAAAAAAAAAAAGTCTTAAATATCTGAAAATAAACTTCATATAGATTTAATTATAACACACTTTAAAAATTACTTTGAGTTTTTTTTAAACGTTCTTTCCTTCTAAAACTATTGGCATCAGTTTCCTCCCATACTAGCTGTGGATTGTTGCAGAACTGGACCAGTATTGAGCTCGTTTCGTGTCCAGACTAATGGAGCTGCAGCGTGGCCCCTGGCTCCTCACACACTCATCAAACTGGGGCTCTAAATAAACCAGATTCCTGTCCTCCGGATGTTTTTCATGCCACATCGTGTAACCCTCCCAACTTCCTCTCGGGGGTTAAATCAGGGAGATCGGGAGAAAACGTTCAATCAAAGCCGCCGTGATGATCCTGCAGACCGAAGCCCAGCAGGAAGGTTGCTCCGCCGTAACGAACAAGGACGATGATGATCGATGGAGAACTGCAGGATGCTGCAGGGCGGGGGGGTGGAGGCCCTGCTGCTGTCGGCCCCTAATGAGGCTGAACGAGGCCCCTAATGAGACGGCAGACATGAAAGAGCTCGTTATTAATATACAGTCTCATTAGGTTCTGAACTCCAAAACAGGAAGCAGGAGGAAAAACGACACAAAAACACTTAAAATCTTATAAGTTTTATTTACACGGTAAAACAAAGACGATACAAATCACAAAAACGTTAAAAAAACCCCGACAATATTTACAGGATCAAACATTTGGACCGGGTTCAGTGGTCCAGGAAGCTGAAGATGCTCCTCTGGCAGTTCTGGGCGGGTCCAGCCGGCCGGTTCTGTTGGCACGGCCGCTTTGCTGCTGGGTTCAGAACCTCCCCCTGGCTCCTCTTCCTCGCCGCCTGAGGACAGACGGACACAGAACCGTTAGGTCCGACCCACAGGAAAAAACCGAGCCGGGCCTTTAACCGGATCAGGCAGGAAAGCAACATCAGGGCTGAGCTTAGCGCGCCGGCTCCCTCTGGTGGAGGAACCCAGCATCTGCAGTAAAGCCTGGAACCACCGATTATGTTCTAGATTAATCGCTTTTATTATTGATTTGTTTAGTTTCACATATAAGCTGTTAAAAACTAATTTTCATTAGGAAAAGATAAGAGAATTGTGTCGTTCACTGTAATTAATTTAATTTAATTTTATTTAACTTTCTTTAAACTATGAACTGAATTCATTAACAGTATTTAGCGCCTTTATTTTCTTATTAGCTTATTTTACCGCGCTGCTTCTTCCTCTCCTGCTTCAACTCAGACATGTTTTGGTCTCAGATGTTCACTTAAAGAAGACTTTCCTACATTTTCCTGCTCCGCCATCTTGCTCAGGGCAAATGTGTTTATGAGCCATGCGCTAGCAAAACAAGGCTAACGATTGGCTGATTTCTTCTTCTACTGCTCCACTGGTAGATACCAGCGTTAGGCAGCTCATTACTGCCCCAGATATAAGAGATTGTGTTAAAAAAAAGACGCTTATGGTAAAACCTGATTATAAAGTAACTGATCTATGACTAAATTAGCTGTCAACTATTTCAATAATCAAGTAAATCGATCAGTTGTTGCCGTTCTAGTCTGCAGCTTCCTGAAGGTCGTCTCAGAAGGAGAAACAGTTTTACTGCAAAAATTAAATCTTACAAAGAATTTCTGTCGTTTTTGTAGAGAAAACATCTCAGCACTCTTGAAACAAGACAAAACTATTTTACAACAAACTCGTTTTAAAGCTGTAACTCTAAAATATTGATGAAAGCTGTTGGTTCCATCAGGAATAGTTTTCGGTTCAGCAGCTGATCAGAACGTTCTTAACGAGGTTTTAATCCGATCATCTCTCTCCCGGCGACCTACTGGCTTCTGAGGTCCGTTGGACGGCGCGCCGCCCTTCTCTGGCGAGAGAGCCTGGAACAGGAATCCTCTGGTGTTCCTGGGAGCCAGAGGATTCCCGTCTGAGATGTTGGCCAGTTTCTGCAGCACGGCTGGCGGCTGACTCAGCAGCGAGCCTCTCCTCACCTGGGACAGATTTCAGGTCGTTACAGAAACCCCTGAATTACTCGTGTTATAAAGAGACACTTCAGTAAATAAACTATTTTAATAAGTGATCAGTTGTTTCATCGTGAGAACATTTAAGATGTACGTCTAATGAAGCTGTGGCAGCTTCTCCAAGGAGACTCCAGAACCAAAAAAGGTTCTGGTTGGTCCAGAACTCACCTGAACGGTCTGTGGAAGTTTCTGGAAAGGGTTCAGAGCCGGCGGCGGCGTCATCTTCTTCTGATCCGGCGGTTCTGCTTTCGGAAAGCTCAGTTAGTTTCTGATGAAACCCGACAGACGTCCAGAACCAGAACCAGAGAGCCGACCCACCTTTCCTCTGCAGAGTTCTGGCCGTCAGTTTCCGGGCCAGCTTCATGAACCGGCTGTCCTCCTCGTTTCGCTCCACATCGTCTCCCTTGTGGGCTTCCTGCTCTGTCTTGAGAGAGAAACGGGTTTCATCGTCAGGCCCGTGGGTCGCCGGCGCCAGAGGTCAGCGAGGAACGTTACCTGCTCCCTGAGCCACTGCTCCCTCTCCAGCCGCTCCTTCCTCCTCTGGACCTCGGCCGGGTCCACGTCCTCGTCGTCTTCCTCGGCCTCGTCCTCGGCGAGCGTCCCGTCGGCGCCGAACCCGTCGTCTGGACCAGAACCGAAACAGCGACCGGTAAAGTCGAGTCGTTTATGACTCGGAATCAAACCAGAAGCTTCTCAGATTAGAAAGATGTAAGAGTTAATTATTTGAAACTGCTAGTCTCTCCCTGATCAGCTGATTAACGAGGAAAACGTCTAATTAATGCAATTAATCCTCGTTAACTATCGTAATTACAGACACTTTTAAAGCCTCCATGAGTTAATTATCCATCACCCAGCTGAGTCTGGCTGTAAAAAAGACCAATCGTGGATTTCTCCAGACGTTTTAGATCCGGATGTTCTGCCGGGTCTCTGAGTTCCGACCCAGATGAAGCTCTAAAGATGATTTTATTCTTTTCTTATTTTACCCGGGATCCTCAGCTAGAGCCGAAACCATCGGCTGGATTTATGAAACAAAAACATTTGGTTTTCAGAACCACTTTGACACAGAAAACCATCCGATCCGACTCACCGATGTTTTTCCAGCGGAAGCGGCGCGACCTTCCCGGCCCGTCCGAGTGCAGGTTGCCGTCGGCAAGGTAACGGTCCTGGTACAGCCTCAGGCGCCGCTTGTCGTCGTCCAGAATCTGCTTCCTGCAGAGACAAAACCAGACTCAGTGGGTCGGTCGGCGGTTCCCCTCCTGCAGACGTCTGGAAGCCGGATCCTGGCAGAACCCACATGTGGATCTTGTTGACTTGGTTCTGGAGCTCTTCGTTGGAGGGAAGCTCTTCCAGCAGCTCCTCTTCCTCGTACTCGCTCGCCGCGTCGCCCTCCTCGTCATCGCTGCCAACGTCGCTCCCCGACAGCTCCGCCTCCGACTCCACGTAGTCCAGCAGGGTCCTGCCAACAGGAACCAGAACGTTTTTGAGAGGTTGGAGCTTTTCTGCGGCTCCAAGCTGAATCCTGTTTCTGTCTCAAACCTTTAGATCACTTGAAATAAGACAAAACTAAACTTAAAGTACCTTTTCAGCAAGAGAGCTCATTTTAAACTCCACAATAATGAACGTTAATGTTCCTCTTGAAGGTTTTATCACTTTAAACGCATTAATTTCTTGCTTTTTGGCAGAATGTCCCTATTTTTTTAAGGCAAACGTCACTAGATGGAAGTTTTTTTTGGGGGATATTTATAGTGACACATAACCATAGCAGCAGCTGATTAGCCTCACAAAGGCTCAAATAACAACTATCGGCATAAAACATCCAGAGCAGAGACAGACCAAGGAAGTTTAAACTTTAGCTCGCTACCTAACCAGATGTTGATCCTCTGGAGCTGGAAAAGATTCTTCTTAAAAGTGAACGTTACAGACAACCGTGAGCCTCCTCCTCCTCAGACCGCTAAGGAAACAAATGAGTGATTGCAATCAGAGGCTTTAGATCTGCAGTAACACAGACTGCAACTGGAGAGCGATCATAACCGTTAGCTCGTTAGCTAACGACATATCCTGCCTGCTCACAAACGTCAGCATCTACGAATCTTCTGTTGAACAAACTTAGACAGTCGGACGTCCGACATTTAATTTTCCCCATGAGATTTTAAAATATGATTTAATATCAAACTGAAAAAATAAAAATTTCACTATTACTTTTTAATCAATATTCATCAATTACAGATTTGAAACGAGCTCCTTTGTCTTCGTTTCATGTTTCTTTAGTTCACAGCTTACATTTTCTTCTTCTTCTTCTTCTTCTGTGATGGACGGCGAGCAAACACGGCCTCCAGCTCCTCTTCTTCTACGTCGTTTTTCTCCTCCTTGTCTTCATCACCTTCGTCTTCCTCCTGTACATAAAAAGTCCCGTCATTCAGTTTCCAGGCAGACGGATCTGAACAGACGTTCGGACTCTTCACCTGTTCGCTGTCCACGTCTGACAAAAGACGAAACTCACAGTCTTCCTCTTCCTCTTCCTCCGGCTTCGTCTCCCTATTTTAAAAGCAGTAAAACAATGTTAACTTGTCTCAGAAGCATCGCTACTGTTCTGGTGAACGGACAGGATGAGCGTTTGGTACCTTTCTTCAGCCGGTGAAGCCGAGTCGGCAGAATCTGAAACAGACAGCAGAAACTAAATGACTTTAACACCTTAGAACTGAACTGCTACAATCTGCAGTGAGATCATCGAAACGTCGGAGTCTTAAATTTACTTTATAATTCTCAACTACGCCTGTTACAAGCGTTTGGTGCTTTTATTTGGTTGTTCGTTTCTGCCACTTGGTTTGGTTGCAGTTCTTTAATGTGTGTCGAATTTTACATTGCAGCTCTCAGGATGTTCTGTTGAGCAGTATTGATATTAGGGCTGCAACTAAGGATTAGATCAATCTGTCGATTTTGATGATTAATCGCTTTTTATTATTATTTCTGTAGCCTTTACTTTCTTATTTAAGCCGTTAAGAGAATCGTGCCGTTTACTGCGATTTATTCAAGACATGTTTTGGTCTCAGATGTTCACTTAGACTTTCCTACATTTTCCTGCTCCGCCATCTTGCTCAGGGCAAATGTGTTTATGAGCCATGCGCTAGCAGAACAAGGCTAACGATTGGCTGATTTCTTCTTCTACTGTCGTCAGTAGTGGCGAATGGCCAATAGAGGGCGATAACGTGATTGACAGGTGGAACGTGGGAGTTGGAGATGATTATTATATTTTTAAGTGTTATTTTTTACTTTATTCTATATAAAGTATTTTTAATTAGTATTTTATTTTTTACTTTATTTGAAATAAAACATGTTCAATATTACATTTTTAATTATATTATTTTAAAGTTTTTTTTGTTTTACTTTATTTTAAAGGAATAAAGTATTATTTATCATTTTGTATTTTAAATAAGTATTTTTGATTGATTGAGTAAACATGTTCATGAACGCATGTTTTTGTTTTCATTTTGTAAACACTGGTGTAATACCTCAGTAAACATTTGCGTTTATGGTAATAGAGTATTTTTAGCCCCCTCCCCGGAGAAAGGTCCAGCAGCCCCCACTGGCCGTTGGTGACCTTTGCCCCCCCGCCTCACCTTGGCTGGTGAATTTCCCTGAACACAGTCCCAGCAGCTGATCCATGGCGTCCTGCTTCCTGTCCTCGTCTTTGTCCGCCGGCGTCTGAGGAAATGCTCCCGAGCACAACCCCAGTAGCTCCTCCTCCTCCGCCGCCGCCGTCCCAAACCCCCCCGAGCAGAAGCCCAGCAGCTCTCCCATGTTTGCGTCCATGGCGTTCTCGTCCAGGTTGTCCAGCACCAGCTTCCTCTTGTGGGGCCCCGTGGCTCCGGGACGCGGCCCCACGTTGAGGAAGCCGTCCGCGTCCAGGAGCTGGGAGTGGGCGTCGTCCTCCAGGGAGAACCGACCCTGGGAGTCTCCGCCCAGGACCGCACGGGACACCGGCTCCCCCAGGGGGCCCGTATCGGTGCCGGGGGACGTCGGGGCGTACAGGTCCTGGGAGTCTTCGACGGGGAGACAGAGGGACGGCTCGGAGAGTCGGCTGGAGCTCTGACGGGAACAGAGACGAGAAATCGAACCAGACATTTTCTAAATCCCGGCTGAGAGACGAAACGTGCAACGATCGGCCCCCCCACCTTGGAGGCGGAGCCATGGATGCTTGGCCGAAAGAAGCACGGCGAGGGCGAGCGGAAGGCGGGCAGGTGGGAGGCCCCTCCTCGCCCGGCAGCGCGCTGGTTGCCTACGGGCTGGTAGGACGTGATCATGGACGCGGCCAGCTCGAAGCTGCTGTTGTGGCTGTTCTCCCTCTGAGAGTCGTCCTCCTCTGGGGGGGACAGAAAAGAGACGGACCGGATCAGTGCGCGTTCCTACGGTTACCGTCGCGTCGGTCATCCTGACCCACCGGTCTTACGTGAGACGTCGGCGGTGCTGGCTCCAGACTTCCTGACGCCGTCCCTGGAAGAAACCAAAAGCCTTTAGGAAACGGCGGTCGGCGCCGCTGGAGGAGGACGGCGGCTCTGACTCACCCTGTCCTGGAGCAGGAGCTGCCGGGGAATAGCATCAGGGTCCCTTCCGTGTTCGCCGCGTCTGGCGTCTGTGCCGCCGCGCGCTCCTCCTCCTCCTCCTCGCCTCCATTGCCGAGCAGAGCTTCCACTTCCTGAAACACAGCTGCAGTTTAAAAACAGCGACTTCATCCAGGAAACGCGGCAGCGCGGCGGCACGTCGTCACCTCTTCCTCTGACTCATCCGTCATGTCTTCCTCCTCCTCCTCCCCGCAGTCTTCGTCGTCGAGGCGACGGAGCTCGTCCTTTCGCGTCCGCTCCTCCTGCCGGCGCTGGGCCATGGCGAGTTGAAGCCGCTGCTTCAGAGTCAGAAGTTTTTCTCCTTCAGGGACAAAAAAAGCCGGGAGCCGATCAGAAGAGTCGAGGCGGAGCGAGCATCAGTTCGGCCGGACCGACGCCCCCACCTGGTCTGGCCGCCGCCTCCTCGGCTCCCTCCTTCAAGGTGACCGCCACCGACTCGGCGCGCAGCTCCTCCCGGCCAGAGGGGTCGCTGTCTTTGCGTACGACGGTGAGATGCACGGTGCGCTCGGCCGGCGCCAGCGTGCGCGCAGGAGCGTGGACGTGACGCAGGTAGCGCTCCTTCAGTGCCTCCACACCTGTAAAAACAAAAACCTGTGACTTCAGAGCTGCGCGACTTATCGCAGATATACGTACGACGCCAGCATCGCTATCGTCACAATTGTTACGTCGCTACCGTTAGCGTTGCTATTGTTAGTGTCGCTAACGTTAGCATCGCTGACGACTGTTGGGAAGCAGTCGCTCGTCAGAACTTTGTCGTTTCCGCTTGGCGAATTATTTAAAATGAGAAACTCAGATTTCATATGTTCCGTTTTGCGATTCTCATCGGTTCTGGACCAGATCCGGACCCGACCAGGCAGGGCTCACCTGCAGGACCTACCTGGGTTACAGCGCGGAGGCTCGAGCTGAACGAACGCGCCGCCATCGTCGGGACTCAGTTGGGCCACGGGAGGCGGGTCCAGTCCGAGCTCCTTCAGCCGAGCCAGCCGGTTCTTCTTCGGCTTGGTTGGTTCTGCTGCAGACTCTGAAGCCGGGTCCGGCTGAGGTTCTGTTTCCGCCTGGTTCTGCTCTGGACGGGCATTTTGGGTTTCGGCAGCATCAGAACCGACGGACTCATGCAGAGTTTCTGAGAGCAGCAGAATTGGGCCAGAGTCCGGGTCGGGTTCTGGGAGGACGTCCTGCTGCTGTGGGGAGGAGGCGGTCTCAGGCTGGGGGAAAGACTGGACCTGATTGGCCGACAGATCCAAAGAGGGAGGGGCATCCATAGAAGAGAGAGTGGGCGTGTCCTCCCTAGAGGGAGGAGCTAAGGGCGTCTCCAGCATCAACTCTGCATACCTGGAAGATCTGCGGGAACAAATAGGATTGTTTCTACGACTGAGACAGAATCCATCAGAACCAGGTCCAGATAAAAAAAAAAACCCAATCAGAACAAATGAGCAGTGAGAAGAAACCATGTCCTCTGCAAACTGAGGAATTTTCGTTTAAATAAGCTCCTCCCACCTAAATATGGAAGCAGAAATCATGAGTTAAAATCAAAAATTGACTTTCAATCGAATCGTAGCTTTAAAGATCTGAAATGCAGAATTTTATTGCACCGCTCAGCCTCGGAATTTTAGTCAGACAACTTCATAAACACTAGAGTTGAAACAACTAATGGATTAAACTTTATTATTGAAATAGTTAACATCTACAGGGTATATACAGAGATCCTTAAGTTTACTACCAGCACGAAGCAACAACTATACCGGCGTAGTGACAGAGATTTTAAGAAGAGAAAGACGGAGTGACAGAGTCTGATAGAGGCTCTGTAGACGTATACGAGTGTAGAGCAATGAGCTACAATTAGCTGGGAACACAAATGTTCATGTGTGATCTGGGAAACATAAAAGCAAATCAGCAGCAGACAGAAATATTTAACACAATCACTTAATAGAATAACGTCAAGAAAGCTATTATTACAGTCTAGATCCATTTATGTCTATGCTAGAGTCTGATAGTGTTCATGTCTTGTTGCTCTACTGTAGAAATGGTTTTGTAACTTCTCCCAAATGCTCTAATTCTCCTGAAGTACCAGCAGGACTGGTGTCATCACCATCACCACCTTTGAATAGCAAACATATGCTTACAGTTTTAAAATCACCTTTTACTACCTTTTAAAAACCCGCAGACACCCTGATCTAATTTATTCATCAATTAGTTGCTTTATAATCCCGTTTTACCGTAAGCGTCTATTTTTAACACAATCTGTTATATCTGCGGTCAATAGGTGGCAGTAATGAGCTTCCTAACGCTGGT
>JAVLVB010000711.1:24598-44191 GCA_032876305.1 Orestias chungarensis | reverse complement strand
TGTTCATAGTTTTACACTCTTGAGCTCATTTGTTCCTTTAAACAAAGTTAAATAAATTACAGTGAACGGCACAATTCTCTTTTTTTCCTTTTTCTTAATGAAAATATGTTTTTAACAGCTTATATGGGAAAGTTGATGCTAAATAAATTAATATTAAAAAGTGATTAATCGTAAAATTACTCAACAGATTAATGGGTTATGAAAATGATCGTTAGTTGCAGCCCTAATAAAAAAGGAAGGATTTTATTTGGGACGGTTCAACAAACCCCTGATGTTCCCCACACAGATCACAACAACAAGAACAACAACAACAAGTGTGCGTTTACTTCAGCAGCGCCATGGCGGGTCCGTCCGGCCGGGCTCGCCGCCGGTAGAACTGCTCGATGGTCTTGGGCTCGGGGACGTGGTACGGCAGGCCGAGGCTCGACTCTGGAGGGAGGACGAGGACGAAAGGAGGGACATGATGAGCGTCAGGCACAAAGTTTTCCTGTCGGTCGTCTAAAACAGGCGGCTGACCTCGGACCAGCCGCTGGGACTCGCTGTGCAGGAGCTTCATGGCGTCCCTGCTGGCGCGAGCTGCTCGCCGCTCCTGCAGGTGAAACAAGGAGAGCGATTCAGGATCCAGCTGTGGACACCTGGACTTCCGCGCTCAGGTGTCCCCCTACCAGACGCTGGGGCCTCTCCGGAGCCTCTTCATCCTCCTCCTCATCACCCAACACAGGATCCTGCAGTCAGAGTAGCGCCAGGTCACTCCAACGATCCCACTCGTCTCACACGAACAGAAACTTTCAGCTTCTCCAGTTTTTTTTTTTACCTCCAGCTTTCTCATCTTTTGTTGGACGGCGGCTCGGATGGCGTCCAGAGACTCTTCCTCCTCCTCGTCTTCGTCCAGCCCAGCGTCGAACAGTTCCGGGTCCCCCAGAGGACAGCCGCTGTCGTTCAGAGTCGGAGGAAGAGCGCCGCCCTGAAGAGACGAATCAAAATGAAACAATTATTTTTCAAACTAAACTGGGAAACAGATTCAGGATGAAGATCTCACCTCCTCTTCCTCACAGAACCTCTCCACCCTCCTCTTCTTCTTCTTTAGGTTTTCCATTGCTCTGCTACGTTTTCCATTCTTGTCACGGTTTCTCTGACTCTTCTCCCGTTTCTTCACTTCAACATGCTCCTCTTCCTCACTGTTGCTCTCATCAGGAGCGCCATTAATCCTCTCTTCCTCTTCGTCGTCTCCTCTGGAGGCCGGCGACCTCTGACCCTCGACCCTGCGGACGCTCTTCTCTGGAGCCTCGTCCTCGCTGTCGCTGTCTCTGATGGCGTTGCGGCGAGGCTTCCTGTGGGTCGTGACCTCTTCCTCATCCGAATCTGAAACGACGTTGCCACAAATTCAAAGGTTGAAAAATTAAGACGCGTCTCCGTCGTCTGGCGTGAAGCGAACCGCCACGGCTAACAGAGCAAAGCTGCGTCAGATGTTGACGTTCAGATGACGTTTTTTTTTGTAGAAAAAAGTGAGTAAAGTCAAATGTTTTTCCTCATTTACTTGGTGCCTGTATAAGCATAGCAAAGGAGGCATTGCGAAGAAGATGTTAACAACCTACATGCTAACGTAAACTTCACAGCTAAAATTAGCATTCAAGCTAAAGTTACAATTTTAGCTGATATTTGCTAATAAACTAATGTGTGCACACTATATAAGGTATATTAATGTAAGTGAACATGCTAATGAGCATTATAGCTATTATTAGCATTTAAGCTAATTTTGATGTATGAGGTAAACTTCACATGCTAACATGTTGACTGACACGTATTATCTGCACACAATAACAACATTTAGGCTAATATTTGCTCATAAGCTCACTTGTACGTACTAGATTATTATAAGTAACATGGTAGCGTTAGCCTTATAGCTAACATTACACTGTAAGCTAATTTTGATGTAAAAGGGAAGATTAACGGACTAAATGCAAAAATTAGATGTCAGTTAAAATGCTCGTAAGTACCCACATAGTAATGAAGGACGTTACTGTAAGTGGACATGCTAATGACAACCCACACGCTAACGTTAGCATTACAGTTAAATGTAACATTTAAGCCAATTTTGATGTAAAAGGGAAGATTAACGGACTAAATGCAAAAAGCACATGTCAGTTAAAATGCTCGTAAGTACCCACATAGTAATGAAGGACGTTACTGTAAGTGGACATGCTAATGACAACCCACACGCTAACGTTAGCATTACAGTTAAATGTAACATTTAAGCCAATTTTGATGTAAAAGGGAAGATTAATGGACTAAATGCAAAAAGCACATGTCAGTTAACAAGCCAGTAATAGCCCACATAGTAATGATAGCATTTAAGCTAATGTTAGCATTTGGCTGATATTTTTCCATACCGTTTCCACACCAGATAAAATATATTAGTGTCAGTTGATATGCTAAAGACAACCTACATGCTCACGTTAGTTTTATTGCTAACATTAGCATTTAAGCTAATTTCTAGCTAAAGCTAAAATCAGGACCACACACACACAGGCACGCACGCACAATTAGATACAGTTACTGTGTTCAGTTTATCTACATAAATCACTTTATGTAACTCATGTGATATGAGACTATTTAATTTTATCATCATCCAATAGTATTTGTCGCCGCTTTTATAAACCAACGTCATCATTGAAGTGACGGATGGAGGAAATCCCAAAATTCATTAAAACCCCAAAGTCCCGACTACGTGTGAACAAAGTTTTGTTTACAGGTTTAATCTTTTATACTATAAAAAGGTATCAAATCTTAAAAGTGATAACTTCTTAAAATATTTATCCAGAATTGGAAAAATCTTGTAATTTAAGAAATTAACTCATTTTGACTTAAACATTTCACAAACACATGTCAGGGAGGTCATGTGACCTTTGCATGGGTCACTCTGAGGTCAGATCGGTGGCGTCGGGTACCTGGAGAGGCCGCCATGGTCTCGGCGAGTGCGTCCCCAGCCGGCGAGCCCATCCCGCTGTCCGAGTCGATCACCGGCGTCGTCTGGTTCTCAGCCGGCAGAACTTCCACCTGTCAACAAGAGACGACTTTAAGAGCCCAGCCCGTTTCTGGGTCATAAATTACAGAACCAGGTGTTTTAAGTTTAAACAAGAGCCTGAATCCACATTTTCTCTCGTTTTATTGCATTTTCACAAAAAGATTAAGGATGCACCGATATGAAAATTTGGGCAGATATTTACAGATATACGTCGCCTAAGATTTACTACTGAAATAAGTGTTTTTAGCGTGTTTTTTACAAAATTAAATCAGATTTTTGTTGCATTAGCTTGTGTGAACCTTAAGGTCACATGACCAAACAATCTCCCTCACACAAATGCAAACACAGCGAGTAGAGATGAAAATGAACATCAATGTTTAATACCGATATGTTTAATACCGATATGTTTAATGCCGATATGTTTAATGCCGATGTTAATACCGATATGTTTAATGCTGATGTTAATACCGATATGTTTAATGCCGATGTTAATACCGATATGTTTAATGCCGATATGTTTAATGCCGATATGTTTAATGCCGATGTTAATACCGATATGTTTAATGCCGATATGTTTAAAACCGATATGTTTAATGCCGATATGTTTAATGCTGATGTTAATACCGATATGTTTAATGCTGATGTTAATACCGATATGTTTAATGCCGATATGTTTAAAACCGATATGTTTAATGCCGATATGTTTAATGCTGATGTTAATACCGATATGTTTAATGCCGATATGTTTAATACCGATATGTTTATACCGATATGTTTAATGCTGATGTTAATGACGATATGTTTAATACCGACATGTTTAATATCGATATGTTTAATGCCGATATGTTTAATGCTGATGTTAATACCGATATGTTTAATGCCGATATGTTTAATGCCGATATGTTTAATGCTGATGTTAATACCGATTATTTATATAAACTGATGATCGGAACCAGCAGATTATTTTATGGCACATGTAAATAAACAATGAGCTGTCATGGCTTCCTCCCACCTTTACTCCAGTAAACAGCCTTAACGGAACCGCTAATGTTCACTGGCTGTTCTGGGCTCCGTGGTTCCGAACATGAGGAAATAAAAGCGTAAAATGAGTTCAAGTTTATTGTGGATATCAGAGCAAACTAGGCCTCAGTCCAGCCTGCAGGCTAGCGTAGATCCGAAGCTAGCAGGCTAGCGTTGCTCCGAAGCTAGCAGGCTAGCGTTGCTCCGAAGCTAGCAGGCTAGCGTAGCTCCAATGCTAGCAGGCTAGCGTAGCTCCAATGCTAGCAGGCTAGCGTAGCTCCAATGCTAGCAGGCTAGGGTAGCTCCGAAGCTAGCAGGCTAAAGTAGCTCCGAAGCTAGCAGGCTAGCGTAGCTCCGAAGCTAGCAGGCTAGCTCTCCTAAATGTTTACGTCAAAGATAAGAATCTAAAAACGCGCCAACAGAACCAGAACCAGGGGCCAGAACCCGGCTAGGAACGAGGATAACCCGGTTCGTTACCTGCTGCTGTAAGACACAAAGGCTCATCTCGGTTCGGACGGAATCCTCCTCTGGAACCAAACCCAGAGAGTCCCGCTCGGTCGAACCGACTCCAAACGTACCGTCACTGCGACACCGCCGAGCAAAGAACCGTAAAAGTCCGAGCCCGGGCTGACCGGTGCGGTTCCTCTTCTCGCGCCTCCGCCGCTCGCGCTCCGCGCAGTTTGAGCTTTGGCGCGACGTGACAGCTGGAGCTCCGCTCCTATCACGCAGCTGCCAATCAAGGGCTCCTCCTTCCTCTATTGGTCCGTTCAGAGATCTAGGCCCGCCCACTGTGACGACACAACCCTGGGAGGGAATAAAAGGCCTGAGAAATTAAGAAGAATGGCTGGAAGGTCAGGAATGGAGTCTTAAAGGAATTTTGGGAAATGAGGGAGACACGCTGGATATTTGCAGATTAAGGAAAGCATTATTTATTTGTCTTCAAAATACAAAATTAAAAAATAGAATTTAATTGATGTAAAGAAATATTGCTACACACTCATGTACAGTAGGGGGCGGTATGCACCTTAAAGTTGCTGGTGATCCGCCATGATAGAAAGGAAGAAGAAGAAGGAGAGAGGGAGAAAGAGAGAGAGAGATTATATTCATATGTATTTATTATTTTTAGTATTTTTGATAATAATAATAATTATTTATAATAGTAACTCAAAAACAGCTTCTTTTCCAAAGAAGTCACCCCCCTGGACTCTAACTGTGCAACACCCTCATCTCTGTGCAATACAATACCATAATAACAATTTCTGCGCAATAGCTTATATTTATATTAGATTTATCTAAAAGTGGAATCCCACCACCACTGTCTATTTATCTAGAGAGTGTTTATTTTTCTATATATATTTTCATATTCTTATGCATTGTTTATTTCTGCAGATCTCTACTCATTGTTTATTTTCTGTATATATTTTATATATCATCGCCTCTCTATTTTGGAAATAACACCCCAAAATCCTGACATCCATGGCATCACTATCACCATCACACCACTAAATAAAACCAGATGACCAACCGCTTCCATTAGGAAGGAAGAAAAAAAAAACATTAAAAAATGACAGCAAATCTCTGTTAGGACAGATTTCCAAAAAGGCTAAATGACCATTGGTTTGGTTTGGATGAGATCATGTAAAATCTCTAGCAATGAACGAGTTTTATCTTTATTTGACTGAGGCCAAGCAAGACTCTTACGATTGTGAATGTTTAGTTTGAATGTAATGAAGTTTTTGACTCAAATCTAAATTTTACAAACCACTTAAAGAATCCGAATAAATCTGGGAACAATTTTTTATATCACCTAAATAAAGGTTGTCTTGTCAATATCGGGCACAAAAAAAGGCTTTTTTCACAGTAACTTGGATTAATGCAACCAAATACCAGCTCTTAAAGTAACTTTTAATGCACTGGATTAAATTTAATCACCAAACTGGTAGTTGTTCAATGGATTGGTTGTTAAAATCCTGCTGTTATTCTATAAAACACTAAATGTTTTTGGGGTGACCTGGTCAGGTATAGGAACCAGGTTGAAGTTTAAATTTCATTTTAATACACAATTCTTGTATATAAGGAATATTCAGCTCTCTTTTGAACAAAAAAGTTGTTTTTTTGTTATTATCTATCTTTGATAGCATGTACACACCCTGCCCTTATATCTATTTATTTGTTTAAAAGCAGAGCCCTATGGTAGATGTAGAGTGTAGGTGTGATGCTACCGGTATAAAAACATTATAATATTTATAAATAAAAAACAAGAAACATGTAATTTAAAACCTTTATCCCCAGATGAATTTAAAGCAATTCACTGTCCTGTAATTTATTTTTTATTTCTGACTAATAACTCTTATGTCGCTTTTTAATGAATTCTGCAAATCAGTAGTCTGTCTCTGTTTCTCCATACATACATATTAATCTATCGTCTGCTATTTAATTCTGTGAACAGATCTCATCCATGATATGACTTCTTCTTCCTCCATTATTCTAATCAGAGGTGGATGGAGTAGAGTAAAAGTAATAAGTACAAAAAAGAAGGTAATTTTAAAAAGGTGACTCAATTACTGAGTAACTGACCCAAATCTGATCAGTTTACTAGAAATTATTATTTCATCAGACGGATAAAAATATAAAGTTAGGATCAAATTCTATTATTTTAAAGACTAGAATGAAATAATGAACCCCCTATATCGGCATAATTACAGATAATACGAATTTGAAACAGAAAAACAATTTTTATTAGTCACTTAAAAAAAAATACGTACAACTAATACTTAGAACAGCTCAAAAGGCTTAAAAGGCTTCAGTAATGATATATAGTGTTCATGTTATTTGATCCCATAATCGCTCAGTGGATAATAAATAATATTGTGACATCAACTAGGTTTGTGTTCATTTTAAAAATAAAAGTGCAGGTGCAGTAACATCTAAAAGTAATAATTTCCTAGATGTAACTTAACTAAAGTGATCAAGTCAATCAAATCTAATCAAAAATACTTTATTTATCACAAAGCGAAATTAAATCCGGCTAAATATCAATAGCTAATCATCTCCAACTCCAATATATTTCCAAATCAGTCCACTTCTTTTCGGATACTTATAATCTATTTATATTTGTTTTGCTTCATCTCTTATTATCCCTTTGGTTTTTTAAAGTGCGCTACACTCAATCTGCGCATGCGCACCGTCCGCTCCGGGGCTGCTAAATGGCGCATGCGCAGTCCCCAGCAGAAGCAGCGGCGAGTCCGTCAGCATCGGAGCTGAGCGGAGCCGAGCGTCCATCTCCAGTTTCCCTTGATCAGACACCAACAGCCTCGACATACCGCCCCCAATTTCAGCCTCGGTACGGAGCCGCCAGGCCGGGACAGAGATGGAGAGAGAGGCCTCGGCCATGGAAGCGCTCGGACCAGGTAAGAGGCGGCTCGACGCCGCGGAGGGCGGAGGGGCGGGAGGCGGAGCGCTTCACTGGGGGCCGAGGCTGTGGCGAGGCCTCCGCGGAGATCACACCGAGGCCCGGTGCGTGGTCCCGGGGAGCGCTGGGGGGGGTGTTCCGGCTGAGTGGCGCGTGTGTGTGTGCGCGCGTGTTTTGAGTGGGTCTCTGCTGGTTTAGTTCATGTCGGAGGGGCTTTAACTAGGACCTTCCTCCTTCACGCTGTGTTTACGCTGCTGCTTATTCTCCCATTCCGTCCTTTCCTCTGCGAATGTCGTCGAAACCCGCCTCAACAAAAGGAAATACATAAACACGCAAACCTCCGCCACCCCCACGGGGGAAAAACAACCGAACCCAAATGAGGGCTGCCGTGGAAACAGCGCGCGTGGCTGCGGCTCGTTGTTTCCTCGATGATCTTCTTCTTCTTCTTCTTCTTCTTCTTCTTCTTTGCGGAGCTGTCATTGGCTCACGCGCTTCTCCTTGAGCCGCAGCCACGCGGATGGACGGCGTTTGTTTTTATTGATTGATCCCATCTGCAGGCGCGCGCCCATCAAAACACATGAAAACAAAAGACACGCGCAGCCTGCCGCGCGTGCACACACACACACACACACACACGGCGCACCGGATGCAGTTATTGTGCGTGGAAACATGAACGTGGGTTTAACTAGAGAACACAGGTGGGCCAGGTTGGTGTGACTCAACCATCCACAGGTGTTTGTATGGAAGACCGGAACTGCCACAAACCTGCTCACCTGAAAACGCACCTGACAAATATGACACTTAAAATAAATCCTAATAATTAAGAAGAGTTGATTATTGTTGTTCTTACCTGTTTATCTGGCTGCTATGTATGAATTCAGGGATAATAAATAATATTTTTATAGTTTTTTGTTTTTTAAACGCAGGCGTTAAAAGTTCATCTGCAGCATTTATTTATTTTATTTTTTGTGCATAAACGCATCCATGTCCTCACATTCTGATATTTTTCATCCCCCCCAAAGTCACATTTGTGCCACTTTTTTACGAAAGCCGACAAAAACCAGAAAGTTTTCCGAGCGTCTCCAGTCTGACGTCGTGTCGCGTTTCCTCCGACTTTCCGACGTCACCGTCAGACGTGCGTCATGATCGCGCAGCAGAAGAAGCCAGACGTGCTAAATCTGGACTCAAACGACGTCCGAAGCAAGCGGTGCCGAGTTTAGCTTCCTTTCTCTTTTCTCGGCGTCCTTCATCTGATTCTGATCTTGTGACATTGAAACGTTTTCTTTCTTCTAAATGTGCGTCTACGTTTGTGTTTGAGTTTTACTGAGAGCAAACATTGACTCTTGGAGTGTTTCTGGTTTATCGTCTCCGGGGTCAAAGCTGAAACGCTGCCCCAGTGAAAACTGTGACTCACAACAAAGTCAGAAAGCAACAAGTGAACCGATGAGCCAGCTTAACGTCTTCTAGTCTGAGAGTGTATGGAAAACCAAAAGTGTCATAATTTAAACATATTAAACAGGGTTTTAAGCTGCAGCTGGTATGCCTGAAATAGTTATTTCTCTCCTTCTGTGAACAGTTACTGAGTGACTGGGTTTGAGTCATATTCATATAAAAATACATTTAATAGAAATTGAATATTTTATTCTGATAAGTGGTGAGAGAGCTGCTCAGATCAGAAGCGAGGAAGCAGACCGTGAAGATACAGACATGATAAGCAATCAAAAGCTGATAATGTCGTTAAATATCCTGATTCTGATGGGATTTTCTCACCTGTTGGATCTCGAACCTTTAATGTGACGTCATCTTATGTTGCCGTTCAGTTCGTAAACCTGGGATATATCGGCAGACGCTACACATGGTAAACCTTTCCGACACCAGTGAGGTTGCGTTTCAAAATACTACGCGACCAGCAGAAGAAGCCAGACGTGGTAAATCTGGACGTAAATGACGTCTGAAGCAAGTAGTGCCGAGTTTATCTCTCTTTTATCTCAGCTTCCTTCTTCTTGTTCTGATTTGGTTGACTCCCGTCACTTAACGTCCGTCCACAGGCGGCGGCGTCCGTCGTTACTGACGTAAATAAAAAATGTGAATGGAGTATCAGGGACCTGGTGTGCAAGCGAAGCCTAACTCAGACGTGTCTCAGCCGTACATTATAGTGAAACTATAGTGAACCTGCTTTATAAGGACGTTAATGTTCGTCTGGAGAATTATCCACGTTAATTATTGGCTCTCGTTGGTCCTCTCGTTTGTTTTTAGGTGACTTTAACAGACTTTATCTAAATGACTCCGTGCTGGAGCGCCTCCTCCAACCACATGAATGAACCACTGGGAGCTCCAGGGATCCTGATGGGAGCATTAGAAACTTAATCGTTGGTTAAGGAGCAGAAATGACTTCTCCTCTGAGTTTGTGAAGGTCCATGACGCTAAAAAGCTGAATCTGACCCCAGAACTGCAGCATTTTCAGGCTCTGAGTTCATCACCTGAAGGACTTTTATCTGCGTTTAATACATCAATTATATGAAGGAAGGAGAAATCAGAATAATCTACAAATGACTTTAGTTTATTTTGATAAGAAACTAAAGGAATTTAAAATCTGCAGCATATTTCTTCCTATGCTTTCTTTAACCCATTTAACATGATCAGTTCTCACTTTAGAGTCAGTGACACGGTTTAGTCAAAGCCTCAGAAATTAAAAATGCTGCGGTGACATTTGGGAAAGAAAAACTTTGGCATATAGTCTTTATTTGTTTGGGTTTTTTCTCCAAGTGATTTGGGTAAAATCAATTTTATATTTTTACAACCAAGAAAAAATAGGAACTTGATTTAAAAAAAAAAAAAATTTTTTTTAAAGATATTGATATGAAACGGTTGAAATTATATTAGCTTTTTGCTTTTGTTTTTGCAAATAGTTTTAACATTATAATAATAGTAATAATAATGTTTCAGATTTGGATTCTTTTCAAATTGTGATCTAAAGATTATGTTCATGACATGAAGACGCATTTCTATTTGTCTGAGTGGAGCAATATGAGCGTGGTAAGCGTTAGCCTCCCAAAACTCGTTATTAACCAAAAAAAGGTACAAAATAATTGGAAAATATAGGTTAAACTATTTTATACATATCTTTGATCATATAAAAATATTTCTTTTTTGTTGAATTTTTGTGTATTTGACATGTTTTTTTTTGCTGACAATAACATTGAAACCAATTTCTATCCATTTTTAAAGCGCCCAGCGCTGCTCGGTGTCAGTAAAGTGATGATTTTATCCATAATACTTTTCCACGTTTTTTAGTTCCCTGTGTGAAGATTTCCAATTTTTTTGGGGAATCTCAAATTACGTCAAAATAAGTTCAGAACTCCTAAAACATATTGGCGAACAACTTTGCGCCCCAAACATGAATGTTGTGCAGCCTTACCCTGCTTCCAGTCTCATCCAGCTGAAGGGAAGTGCTTAGCTCTGATGGCTGCGGTAGTTGTGATGATTTAAGAGGATGGAAGGAAGTCAGAGCTCCAGATAAATGCTAATATTTGTGTTTCATACGTTTTTTTCCTCTGAGCTCAGAGAGAAGAGTGTGGGAAGTTCTCACTGATCCTGGGTAGAACCATCGAGGCAAAACCAGAAAGTTATTGACATCATTTCTAAAATCATTTTAAAAAATGCACATAAAAAACCTAAAATATCTTCATTGCATTGTCTGTGTGTGCAGGGAAGGTTTGTAGTGGTAGTACTGTGATGTTAATTGGTTTTATTTCATGTTGCTGCGACAGTTGCTGATGGAAACGCGTCAGATTACGTTTTTCAGTCAGTCGTCACGCTAACGTTACATTACGGATGTTTGTATTTACCGGTTGCAGCCAACAAGGCAGAGCTTAATTTCGTCAGGTGTTGACGTCACACATCGCCGTAATAAACAGGAAGAAGAAGAAGTTTGCTATGTCAGAACTCGTTAAGTTGATGTCTTTTTCATTTCCTCGACTGTTTTAGGAAAGTCAAAAATCGCTCCAAGTGTTTGTTACAAACGAAAATGAAGGAAGTGGAACGAATATGTAACGAAAGTTTACATAATCGATTAGTTTTGCGATTTATCGCTTCTATTATTAGAGAAAAGGAAAACACGATAGAATTGTGCCGTTCACTGTAATTTATTTAACCTTGTTTAAAGGAACAAATGAGCTCAACAGTGTAAAACTATGAACATTAACAGTATTTAGCGCCTTTATTTTCTTATTAGCTTATTTTACCGCGCTGGTTCTTCCTCTCCTGCTTCAACTCAGACATGTTTTGGTCTCAGATGTTCACTTAAAGAAGACTTTCCTACATTTTCCTGCTCCGCCATCTTGCTCAGGGCAAATGTGTTTATTAGCCATGCGCTAGCAAAACAAGGCTAACGATTGGCTGATTTCTTCTTCTACTGCTCCACTGGTAGATCACAGCGTTAGGTAGCTCATTACTGCCCCCTATTGACCGCAGATATAACAGATTGTGTTAAAAATAGACGTTTACGGTAAAACGGGATTATAAAGCAACTAATGGATGATTAAATTAGCTGACAACTATTTTTAAGCGATTAAATCGATTAGTTTCAGTTCTAGAAGGACACAGTTCTGTACGTCTCAAACTTCGGTCAGTCTAGGTGATCCTGGCTTTTTCTTGGAGTCTTCTTGGATCCAGATGTTTTCTTTAACTGGATGGAGGAGGTGTTCTGGTTCAGACCTTTCTGTGTTTTATAACGCCAGTGTGTTCGTGCCGTTAACGGCTCCTCAGGTCGGCCAGGACAGAAGAGGCTTCGTGTCTGAGCGTGGAGCCCAGACGGTACCAGGACGGGGGGGTACTGATTGTCCGTGCTCTCGCGCTTCACTGACTAACTGGAGCGCCACGCTTGGGTTCATGGTGATGAGTTAACGTTTGTAAAGCTCAGTTTTAGAGGTGCGAAGTTTATCCTGTTCACCGTTACATTTGTCACCATGATGAGAATCATCGTTTATATCGCAGTGATAAATTAAGATTAATGATGTTTGAAAACTCAGAACATTTGTTTAATTGTTATTGTTTAAGTGGTTTTTTCTCTTAGGTTGTTTTCTATAAAATATTGCAGTGACTGTCCACAAATAAACGGGACTAAAAATACCAATATTACTTTTTCAGATCTCAAAACAAAATCTGCAAATATCAACGTAGAAACCGTATAAAAAAAAATGAATCCTTCCCTCTTTATTTTTCTTTTGTTCCTCTATTTAAAAACCAAAATATTGAAAAATGTTTTTTTTGTTATAAATTCGTGTTTTGTTTTTTCTAGCTGAACACAGTAGAGGTATAATCAAATGTAACAAAAATATGATTAAATGCCGTTATTGTGGAGTTTAATGTTTATAGCTGTTGCTTAACAATATTTCAATACTAACATAGATTTTTAAATCCGTGTTATTTATTTAATGTTGTGCATCGTTATTTAACTGCCCCCCACCCCCCAGCTGGGGCTGTACTTTCTTTAGGAGCGGCGGTGGTCTGCATGTAACGGTAATCTCTGCTCCATATGGCCTCGCCGCCGTCTAAGTGAAGCTGTCTTTGTCTCCCGTTGGGGGCGGGGCGATCGTTAATTGGGGGGGGGGGGTCATTGTTTCTCCGGCCTCTCCTTGACCTCTGGGGGGGGTCAGAGGTCAGAGCTTTGAGCGTTTTATGCACAAGGAGGCTGAGGTTTTTCTTCTGAGGTTTTATAGAGGAAATCAGCTCCTTTTTTTACTACTTAAATTCTACTGCGATCAGGCTTCTATGTGAACGACAACAGAAGAAGAATGTAGACGCCCCCCCCCCCCCACAGTGGCGTCCATGTTTACGTCAGTGACCATGGACGCCGCCGTCTATGGACGGACGTTAAAGTCGTTGAGCAACTTTAGTCGACTGTATCGTTACAAAATCAGAACAAGGAAGCTGAGAAAAAGGAAAGCTGAACTCGGCACTGCTTGCTTCGGACATTAGCCGGGTCTGAATTTAGAGTCTGCATCTTTTTTGAAAGAGGAAGGTCCGAACTTGAACGCTCTTGGCGTTTCCCTCCTGGTCTTTCCGACCACATGATTACTTCCTGATGAAGATGGCGTCATCTTTCATAGCTTAATCCGATCCCATCAGTACGGCTGAAGCTACAACGGCTCATTTTTATTAGTTTAAGTTGAGCTGTTAATGTAAAGAAATTATATTGGTCTAAAGGATCAGTTGGTGACGGTTTCTGAACCAGAACAGATCCTTCAAGAAATGTATTTAGAGTTATACCCGGGAGCAGATCAAAGGCCCCCTGTTGGCCCCCCATCTAGAACCGGCCCTGGCTCCATTAGTTCAGACGTTTCTGTTCCTGCTGACGTTTTATTTGATAAATTAAAAGAAAATTAGGATGATAAATATTCCTTGAAATGAAAATCTCCATAAAATACTAGAAGAGGCATTTCAAGAATAATTTCTTATATTATTTTATTTTATTTACTTTTACATTATTTTAAAATGCAGATTTGTATTGTGAAGCTTTTATTTTGAAAAGCTACTTTAAGTAATGAAATAACTTTATTTTTTTAGGCTCTTTGTATTTCATGTTTTCTATTTAAATGAGGAGGCGGAGTTTCGTTTGTGGGTGGAGTCCCCAGTTCAGAGTTCAGGTCGGACGTCAACAAAGATTCGGATTAAAACTCGGGAGTTCTCCGATGTCCTCCTTATTTCACGCTAAAGTTTGTCGAACAGAGTTGATTCGGGACTTAAAAGCTCGCCGGAGCTCAGCAGCTGGAATATTGCACTGCTGTGATTGGTCAGAATGATTCAGAGCAGCCCCGCCCCCACAGACGAGCCCCCGCCCCCTAATTTGAATACAAGAACATGAACGTTTTCAGTCGCTGCTTTGAAATAATGGAAGAACCTGGTGAAGACCCGGTTGCTTCTGTCCTCTCAGGATAAACTTAAATATTCGGTCGGCCTGACTTCCTGTCCTTCGCCCCTCTCCAGGCCCGCCCGCCCCCGCCTCTCTCTTCCAGCCTCCGCGGCGTCCCGGCCTCGGCACGGTGGGGAAACCCATCCGGCTCCTCGCCAACCACTTCCAGGTGCAGATCCCCAAGATTGACGTCTACCACTACGACATCGATATCAAGCCGGAGAAGCGTCCTCGGCGGGTGAACAGGTGGGCGTCCCGTAGTGGCAGGCGGCCTCGGGTCGGGGGTCGCGCCACCGCGTGACGTTCTGGTTTCCCTTTCAGAGAGGTGGTGGACACCATGGTGCGGCACTTCAAGATGCAGATCTTTGGGGACCGGCAGCCAGGGTATGACGGCAAGAGGAACATGTACACGGCTAATCCGCTGCCCATCGGCAGAGACAAGGTGGGTGTCCGTGAGCGACGTGGCAGAGTGACGTCACCTGGCTGACGAACAAACGGCTCGCAAAACTGTCGCACAAGAGAAGGATTACCGGCACAGACGACAAATGTGGCTCGGAACAGCTCTGGTGATGGCGCCGGGTCTCTCTGTCTTTCTCAGGTGGATCTGGAGGTGACCCTGCCAGGCGAGGGCAAAGATCAGACCTTCAAGGTGTCGCTGCAGTGGGTGTCTGTGGTCAGCCTGCAGATGCTGCTGGAGGCTCTGTCTGGTCACCTGAACGAAGTTCCCGAGGACTCGGTGCAAGCGCTGGACGTCATCACGCGTCACCTGCCCTCCATGAGGTAAGTCGTCTCTGGTCTAATAACGAGATAGGTCCAAAATAGGCTGAAAAGTATCTAAATAGATATAAGCTCTCCGTTCCAGCGTTTAGTCCGCTCCACCTTTTCTATCTGGCAGCTACAACATCTGCTAACAAAGCAGCTGGGTAGCATGTCAGCAGAGTTCACAATAGGGTTATTTCCATAATCGATTAATCTGTCGATTATTTTTACCATTAATCGATTATAATTTTATAATCAATTTATTTAGCCTTTACTTTCCCATATAGGCTATTAAAATTTATTTTTTTATTAGGAACAGGAGAACACAAGAGAATTATGATGTGCACTGTAATTTATTTAACTTTGTTTAAATGAACAAATGAGCTCAATAAGGTGTTTATGAGCCATGCGCTAGCAAAACAAGGCTAACAATTGGCTGATTAAAGTGTGAGTATAAAGCAACTAATCAATCACTAAGTTAGTTTTTAACTATTTTATTAATCGATTTTTAATCTATTGAATCGATTAGTTTTTTCAGCTCTATTTCACGTTTCCAGCACAGAACCAGGGAAACTTAATAAAACCAATTAGTCTTCTCCCTGAAAGTAAAAAATATTCTGCTAATTTATTAATTGTAAATCAAAATACGGAAATAAAAAAGAGCTTTAATATGGAGAAATTAAGACAAACAAATCAACTCGGCGGTTCCTTAAATGACACAATAAAGTCGTTAAAAACTCACATGTGTCATTTAGACACAACCATAAACAAGAAAATTCAGATAAAGGTCAACCCTGGAACCTGAAACATCTGTGGTGTTGCACATGTGGGGTGTTGCACATGTGTGGTGTTGCACATGTGTGGTGTTGCACATGTGTGGTGTTGCACATCTGTGGTGTTGCACATCTGTGGTGCATTCAAGCGTTTCACTAAGGAAGGTACATAAATAACATTCTTAGGGTCAGTTTAAAATTGTTAACTCATTGGTTAATAATAAATGGGTCTAATGTTTAATTCCACTAATTAAGCCTTTTGTAACATTACACACTGCAGAAGTAGTAAAAGTATTTATGGTTGATGCTGATATTGTGTTAGGCAGTAATGACGAATACTAATATTGGTTTTTATCAGATGTGGAAAAAGTTGTGCTACTACTTTTAAAGTTTGATGTTCATGGTTAGAAGTTATTTTATGCTAACAGATTCCAGCAGAAGTCATGAATCAAATACTTCTGAACTGAATCTTGAGTGAAGGATTTGAACTCCTACTGTTGATTCTGATGAATCTTCTTCCTCGAACTGACCAGTTCTGACAGTCCGGTTGTTCCCGCTCAGGTACACGCCGGTGGGGCGCTCCTTCTTCTCTCCTCCAGAGGGTTACTACCACCCTCTGGGCGGGGGCAGGGAGGTGTGGTTCGGCTTCCATCAGTCCGTCCGTCCTGCCATGTGGAATATGATGCTGAATATCGACGGTAAGGTGCCAGTGCAGTCAGACGAATGATTATAATTATTCATTAAATGCTAATTTAAAGTTCTTCATGCATTGATTATTGATGCCTGAATATTATTTAGCTCAAAGCTAAAAGTGTGTACCATGTGCTAATACATCAACCATATAAGTAAACATGCTAATGACAACCTACATGCTAATGTTAGCTTCTTAGCTGAAATTAGCATTTAAGCTAATGTTAGCATTGTAGCTAACACTATCATTTAAGCTAATTTTGATGTATGAGCTAAGCTTTACATACTGAATGCAGACATTCGTTGTCAACATGCTAGTTATAGCCCACATAGTAATGATAGCATTTATGCTAATGTTATAATTTTAGCTACTTTTGGTTCATACATTATTGCACACGCAGTAGGTTTCTGTAATAGAAGATGCTTGAAACAAACCTATATGCTATTGTTAGCTTTATAGCTACCATTTACGATAACTTTAGCTTAACTAAAATCGGAACCCCGCAGACTCTCACAACTGGCAGGAACCTTCAAATTCTCCAGGAATTTTCTAGTTTTACATTTTAGAAATTAGTGCAGGCTGTTGTGTCCTCTCCTGGGTTTCTGTCCTCTGAAATTGATGCTGTGTTCCCTCAGTGTCGGCCACGGCGTTCTACCGTGCCCAGCCCGTCATCGAGTTCATGTGCGAAGTGCTCGACATCCAGAACATCAACGAGCAGACGAAACCGCTGACCGACTCGCAGCGGGTCAAGTTCACAAAGGAAATCAGAGGCAAGTGCACATCCTGGTACTTCCTTCAGACTCAGGATATTCACTTCCATTCACTGAATTACTGAACAACCTTGACCATCACTAGTCTGTTCTAGGGTTCAGCAATGTGGATTTAAAATGGTATTAAAATCTCTGGTGGTTCTATTTTAATGATGAGAAACACAAAGATTCTTTATTCGACCAGTTTTATAAAGAATCGCTACTTGGTTCTATTATTAAGCTATTAACTGGATTTCATCAGTTATTTTTTTTGTAATTTATCAATGGTTTAATTAAACAAACTTTGAGAAAAGATTAAAATCATTTCAGAGGCGTTTTCACTCGTCAAACTATTTCATTCTGACACAAAATTTACCATTATAACAATAAACGATATGATCAACGCCCATCCTAGTCTGTTACTAACCTTAACTAAAACCCAAACTCCAAACTTTTAGATCTGCACTAAAAAGTGAGAAATTCCTGACTTTCCATGATGAAAGATAAAAGTAGGCGTTAAATTTAGACTTTGATGTTTTGAGGTCTCCTTGTGCTCCTGTCAGGTTTGAAGGTTGAAGTCACACACTGCGGTCAGATGAAGAGGAAGTACCGCGTCTGCAACGTCACCCGTCGACCCGCCAGCCACCAAACGTAAGTCCGCCGCCGCCTCTTCCTCTGCCGTTTTCCGTCTGGCCTCCTCGCTGAGCCGTCGGCGTTTCCTCTGCAGGTTCCCCTTGCAGCTGGAGAACGGCCAGGCCATGGAGTGCACGGTGGCGCAGTACTTCAAGCAGAAGTACAGCCTCCAGCTCAAGTACCCTCACCTACCCTGCCTGCAAGTCGGACAGGAGCAGAAGCACACCTACCTTCCTCTGGAGGTGAGACAGTCCCGATTTATTTTAACACGTTTACGTTAAGAAGTTCCAATGATCCTCAATCGACGCTTCAACTGTAGAGATGGGAAACTGTGCGATTCCCCTGCCGGCCACTAGTTGGTGGCACTTTGTTAGAAATTCAACTTTTCCATGTTTTAAAAATCAAAGAAGGTTTGAGATGGGCGGAGATTAAATATTTTCTATGGATCGATGCCTAATAGGACTCGTCTTCCCAGTTTAATACGCAGAATCAGGTTTGAGGGGGAGAAGCAGGTGGAAACGACTTCCTCCACGAAAGGACCGCCAAAATAAAACATGCTGCCTTGATTCTCTGTGTTTGTTACAAACGAAAAATGAAAGAAGTAGGAAAGCAACTAACGAAAGTTTACATAATCAATTATTCTGTTGATTATTTTTACTTTTATTTGCATTTTTATTATTAGGGAAAAGGAAAACACGAGAGAATTATGTCGTTCACTGTAATTTATTTAACTTTCTTTAAACTATGAACTGAATTCATTAACAGTATTTAGCGCGTTTATTTTCTTATTAGCTTATTTTACCGCGCTGGTTCTTCCTCTCCTGCTTCAACTCAGACATGTTTTGGTCTCAGATGTTCACTTAAAGAAGTCTTTCCTACATTTTCCTGCTCCGCCATCTTGCTCAGGGCAATGGGGGAGATTTGGATAAAACATGTCTGTTCTTGTTGTTTAGAAAAATAAATGTTTTTAGACGGGTCTGTTTTTATTTTTTCTGCTCGACTGTTTCTCCAAACCCAAATGATCCGAGCATAGATGGTAGTTTTGTGCCAGACTGCCCCCTATGGGTTTGTCGTGTGTAATCCAGCTCTGTGTGGATAGAAACGACCCCGTTTGTGTGTATGATGTATTATTCCTTTAAAATCTCCGGTTGAGGGGTTAAACGCTTCCCCTGCTCGCGCCCCAGGTCTGTAACATCGTGGCCGGCCAGCGCTGCATCAAGAAGCTCACGGACAACCAGACGTCCACCATGATTAAAGCGACGGCGCGCTCAGCCCCCGACCGGCAGGAGGAGATCAGCCGCCTGGTGAGACTGCAGGAGGGATGTTCTCCCGCTGGTGTGGACCGACGTTAACCGTCCTCCTCCTCCCCACCCCTCAGGTCAAAAGCAACAACATGGTCGGGGGCCCCGACCCCTACCTGAAGGAGTTCGGCATCGTCGTGCACAACGACATGACGGAGGTGACGGGGCGTGTCCTCCCAGCGCCCATGCTGCAGTATGGGGGCCGGGTGAGTACAGACTCAGGGAGGGACTGTGGCAGGGTGAGTACTGGGCTGGGGGTACACCGGGTGGGGGGCTGTGCAGAGTGAATGCTCCCACATAGGTGGAGGTGTGTGTGG
>JAVLVB010000711.1:2272-13781 GCA_032876305.1 Orestias chungarensis | reverse complement strand
CAGCAGGAGGCCACTACCTGAGGTTCTCAGAGTCCTGGCTGGTTCATATGGCTCTAACATGTCAGATATGTACTTTGGGGCTAAACCATGAAGAGACTTGTACACAAGCAAGGCTGTTTTAAAGTCTATTTTTTGAGTGACAGGAAGCCAGTGCAGAGACTTGAGCACTGGACTAATGTGGTCATATTTCCTGGTTTTGGTCAGAACTCCAGCAGCAGCATTCTGGATGTTCTGAAGCTGTCTTAAGGCCCGTTTAGAAAGCCCAGTGAGCAGGCCGTTACAGTAGTCTAACCTGCTAGAGATAAAAGCATGGATACGTCTTTCTAGGTCTGGTTTAGAGACTAGTCCTCTGATTCTGGCAACGTTTTTAAGATGGTAAAAGGCTGCTGATGTTACTGATTTAATGTGGCTGTTGAAGTTCAGGTCAGAATCGAGTATTACCCCAAGATTTTTGACCTGATGTTTAGGTTCCAGAGAGCGTCAGAAGGTAACTGATGACACTTTCTCTTTGTTTCTGTGGGCCACAGACTATGATTTCAGTTTTGTCTGAGTTTAACTGGAGGAAGTTGTTCTGCATCCACACACTGATCTGTTCAATACAGCGACACAATAAATCAACAGGCCCATGTTCTCCTGCTGTCAGCGACACGTAGATCTGAGTGTCATCAGCATAGTTGTGGTAGGACACATCATGGCTGCGTATTAGCTGGCCCAATGGAAGCATGTACATATTGAATAAAAGGGGTCCCAGGATCGACCCCTGGGGAACCCCACAGGTCACACCCATTCGGTCGGAGACGCAGTTCCCAATTTGAACAAAGTAACACCTGTCCTCCAAGTAGGACTTGAACCACTTTAGAGCCATACCAGTGATTCCCACCCAGTCTTTTAACCTCTGTAATAAAATCACATGGTCAACTGTATCAAAGGCGGCGGTCAGGTCCAGCAGAACTAGGACAGAGACTTTGCCTGCATCTGAGTTTAGGCTGATGTCGTTTGTCACCTTGATCAGAGCTGTCTCAGTGCTGTGGTGGGGCCTAAAGCCTGACTGGAAAGCATCAAACACATTGTTAGACAGGAGAAAGTCACTCAGCTGTTGGTATACAACTTTTTCCAGCGCTTTTCCTAAGAATGGCAGGTTTGATATGGGCCGGTAGTTGTTCAGTACTGTGGCATCCAGACTGCTCTTCTTTAGGAGAGGCTTAATGACAGCAGTTTTCAAGGCCTTTGGGAATATTCCAGTCTGAAGTGAGATATTGACTAACTGAGCAAGTTGTGGAAGCAAACTGCTCAGCACAGACTTTAGGAATCTAGTGGGTAACTCATCCAGGCAAGAAGTAGATGGACTCAGGCTGCAGATGATCTCTTCAACTGTTTTATCTGAGACAGGTGTGAAGTGTGTCAGCTGCATATGTCTAACTGGGGGTAGAGGAGCTATGTCTGTCGTGGAAACAATTGCATTTTTAATGCCTTGAACTTTGTCATTAAAGAATAAACTCCTGACATTTGGATGTAGAAATCAGTTCCAAGGGGATCGAGACTGGAAGGTTTGTTAATCTGCTCACTGTAGCAAACAGGACACGGTTGTTTCTGCAGTTTTTGATGATTTCTCCGGTTCTACACAACTTTTCTTTGTGGATTTCAAAATTAACCTGCAGCTTTGATTTAAACCATTTCCGTTCAGATTTCTGTTTATTTGTCATAAGAGAAATAAAAAATATTTTCACTGTTATAAGTTCATAAATATCAACGTTTGAAATAAACATTTTAAATCATAAACATTTATGTTGAGATTTAAACGTTTAACCATCATTTAGTTTGAAGTTATTAAAAGTGTCCACTTGGGGGCGCCGTGGCGCCGCGGCCAGCTGCGGCTCCTCCTCCCCGTCACGCGTGTCCGCGTCCTTCCACAGCTGCGCGTGAACCCCTGACGCAGGTCACATCCAGATGTGCGCGTTGCTCTGGACCAATCAGCGGCGGCGGGGGGCGGGGCTTGGGATGGAGCTGGATTCTCGGCCCACGCGCGTCGAGACACAAGAGCTGCGCGTTCCCGTGGAGATACGCCGCCTCACGCACGCGCATCAGACCTGTCTGTGGTTGTCCGGTTCGGTTCCGGGTTCGGTTCCGTTGTCTCTCATCCGCATCGCGCTCAGCAGGTGATGGAGGCGGCGCGCGCGCATCGAAGGTGAGTGGACCGGAACCGAGCCGACGGAACCTGCGTTCGGCCCCAGAGGAGCTGCTCATCCCGGCTCTGCACCAGAACCACCCGCGAACCGCGCGTGGCTTGGACCGGAACCAGCGCGCTCAGGTGAGAGAGGTTCGGTTCTACTGAGGTCCGGTCCGGCTCACCTGAGCTGAGGATGGGCCGTGGTGCATGCCGGGTCCCTCCGCTGATGGGAGGTTCTGTTTGGTTCTGGCTTCTGTTCCTTCAGAACCAGAACCGACTGGGTCATGTTGGGTTCTGAGGTTCTGTTCTGGTTCTGGGGGCGAGCAGCTGTGATCTCAGGTGAAACCAGGTGTTCTGGGTCTGATCAAACCTCTTCTGCGTTTGGACCGGGTCAGAGAAAGAACCTGCTGCTGGTTCTGGTTCTGACCCGGTTCATAAGTATTCACACACACAACCAAAGAAACCCAAAAATAATTTAATAGTTAAAAAATCAGAACTTCTGACTTTTTCACCCTAAATTTATACAAAAAAATAAAAATAAAATAGAATTTAAAATCTTTTTGAAATGAGTTAAATTAATAATTCATGGATATTTATGACAGCTTTGGAAATATTTAAATATTTTAGTCTTATATTATTACATCTGAATTTATTCCAGTTAGATCATATAAACTTTAATGTCATCGTTGTAAAACATAATAATTATTTTTGTTACACTAGAGAATAAATAAAAGTAAAACATTTTTACGTTTAGTGACATAAATCAGAAGCAGATGTTTAATTGATGTTTTTCTTTCTTATCTCTTATGATTATTACAAGATATCTGCAATAAAACCTGAACTTTAAAACGAGTCTCATTCATCTGGACCGAGGGCGGAGATTGAAAAGGTCGCGACCCCTGGCTCTGACAGCCTCGGTTCCCTCACCCGGGCCGACTCCCTGATCTTGTTACTGAAACCCGGTCAAACGGAGCAGAAGCCGCTCGCCTCACTCGCTCCACTGATCAGGTCAGCAGAACCGGAACCGCAAACTTTGACCAGTGTTTCCATAGCAACTGCAGCTTTGGTTTCAAATGGACCTCCCCTGTTCTGGTTCTGTTCAGATTTTAACGTTTTCCTCACCTGATCCCGCGATTTCTGATTGGCTGAAAGTTTAAATTTGGAGTCTGGATGGTTCTGATCCGGTCCGTCTTTGACCTCCTTGATAAATAAAGGAGACGACGCCGTCCGGGACGTCTGTGGAGCAACAGCAGCAGCTTTGGACAAGAGACTGTTGGTAGGGGTTCAAAGGTCATCTCCTAACCACCTGGAGACCCATCGGCCTGAGAAGAAAACGTCCCAGAAGGTTCAGCCCAACGTCAGGGCGGGAAGCTCAGAGAAATGACCAGAAACCCCACGGCCTCCATCTTGGATTCTGCAGACTTCGGTTAGCAAGTGGGCGAGACTCAACATTTCCCCTTCAGTCTCAATCTTCCCAGTTCTGATCTTTTTACCAGAAAGTCGAACTTGTGTCTCTTCTGAGACGTGGAACTAAGACGTATCCGTTAGTTTTTAAAGGTTCTGAAGTCGATCACCAGACGTCTGATGGCGGCGCATCAAACGAGCAAATAAACGACCGTGTGAGATCAGAGGAGATCAGCTGTTAGGCACGGTGGCGGCGGCATGGTGATGAGGTGATGAGACCAAAGGATCCATATTTCTGACTCCTGAAGGTTTGATCTGAACCGGGTCCTAGAGCAGAACCAAGCTGCCGGAACGGCCTAGTCAAAGTCAAAGATCTAAAAATAACTGTAGAAGACGAGTTTTTAGCAGGACCCAGATCGGGTTCTTGTGCCGTAGAACCTCCAGAACCGTAGTCCGGTGACGACGTCAGAAGGTTCTGGTGTTGTTGTTGGACCTCTGGTACGGCGCGGGGCCGGTTCAGGCCTGTCCTCAGACCCCCCCAAGTGGACCGACCCGGTTCTGTTTGTGGAGCTGAGCCGCGCGGGTGAAGACGGAGGAATAACACGGATGTGAAAGCCGCCTTTGTGGGGACGTTTGGACCAACGGTCCGGAGCAGAAAGCTCCTGCTGTTCTGACCAACACTGACCCGGTTCTTCTGGGTTTCAGCTGGAACTCCAGAAACGTCCAAACTAATGAAACTGAACACGTTTGTGTTCTTTCATCGCTTTGTTGTCTTTGACGGTTTCATAACTGACCGCTGACCCGGTCTGACCCCATCGCAGGTCAGACAGCAGGGGCCTTGTCTGTGCTCTAACGGCGGCTCTGTTTGCGCTCTTCTCTGCAGGTGGGGCCCCGCGGACGTCATGAGGCAGCCGGGGGGGCCGGCCTTCATCATCCAGAGCGCGGCTGGTCGGCAGCGGGAGCGGTCGCCCCCCAGCTGAGGCAGAACCTCGGATCGGATCGTTGTGGCTCGGCGGGTCATGGTAACGCCAGTGCCACGACCTCCTCGTTAGAGTCCCCTGTGAGGCCACGGAGCTGAGGGGCCCCGGAGGCTCAGGCGGGGGCCACAGCCTCCATGCAGGCACGTAAAAAGTATGTTCTGCTGGGCCTGTGCGCGTGCTGCTGGCTGGTTCTGTTCTACTGCGGCGGGGGGGTCCAGCTGCGCCTGCTGCGCCTGCTGACCCGCCACAGGGCCGACGTCCAGCGCCCGTGGCCCAACTGGACCGACCGCGCCTTCCTGCCGCGCTACGCGCACCTGGACGAGCTCCAGCCGGACCCGGGGGCGGCCGAGTCGCCGCGGCAGCGCCGGCAGGTGTGGTCGGCCGTCTACAAGGACAGCCGCTGCCGCATGGACACGTGCTTCGACTTCTCGCGGTGCCGGCGCCGAGGACGCGACGGCTTCAGGGTCTACATTTACCCGTCGGAGAAAGGCGACCGCGTGTCGGAGAGCTACCGGAAGATCCTGACTTCCATCTCCGAGTCGCGCTACTACACGCCGGACCCTCGGGAGGCGTGCCTGTTTGTGCTCGGGATCGACACACTGGACCGGGACCAGCTGTCGGGACAGTTTGTCTCAAACATGGACGAACGCATCCGGAGTTACCCGTCATGGAACGATGGGCGGAATCACCTGATCTTCAACCTGTACTCCGGCACCTGGCCCAACTACACCGAGGACCTGGGCTTCAACGTGGGTCAGGCCATCCTGGCCAAAGCCAGCCTGAACTCGGAGCACTTCCGGCCCGCCTTCGACGTCTCCATCCCGCTCTTCTCCAAGGACCACCCGCAGAAGGGCGGCGAGCGTGGCTGGCTGCTGAGGAACACCACGCCGCCGCGCAGGAAGTACCTGCTGATGTTCAAGGGGAAGCGATACCTCACGGGCATCGGCTCCGACACCAGGAACGCTCTCCATCACATCCACAACGGGAAGGATATCGTATCCCTGACCACCTGCCGGCACGGGAAGGACTGGGAGAAGCACAAGGACGCCCGATGCGACCATGACAACCTGGAGTACGAGAGGTAGGAGCAGGTCACATGACCAGGGGGCGGGTCTCATGTCCAGGGGCGGAGTCAAACGACAACCGTGGATATTCTTATGACAAGTGGGTGGGATCATGTTACAAGTGGGCGGGTTTATAAGATGACTGGGTACAAAAGTGCGTGTCACATGACCAGTGGGCGGATGCTATGGGAAAATGGGCGGGGTTACATTGATTGTGGGCGTGGTGGATTCTAGTTTGTTCTAGATTATTTTTAGGAAGTCGTCCTGCTCTCGTGTTTATGTGTGAACGTTTTATCTGAAGTGTGAACATGAACATACTAGAATCTGAGTGACCAATCCGATCTAAACCAGTCTACTGTCGTCTCTTTGATCCCTGAATGCGGTTCAAGCATTTCTAAAGAATGTTGTGATGGACTGGATCAGAACCAGAGCCAGCATCAGTCCGTTATCTAAAACCTTGAGATCTTCATTTGTGGCTTTTAAGACTTTTACTTGATAAAAATGGTGGATGAGTTTCTGCTCTCTCTGAATCAAAGCTCGGTTCTGGTTCCGGCCCGGCAGCTCTGCGCTGCTTCAGGTTCTGAGTCTCTGTGGCATGTTTATGTTGGATCAGGCAGAACCGGGACGGAGCGCCCCAGGCTATGAATAAGTTCATTTATCCCACAAAGGCCGCAGCGAGGCTCCCGGGTGGGCCGGTGGTTAGAGGCAGAGTTAGAAGTGAGCGGGGGCAGGAGGGCTGGGGCGGTTCTGGTTCTGCAGGGGAGCGGGGTGGGTGCTGTTTTAAGAAGCTGGATTAGTGACCCGTTCTCTCTGTGTGAGCGTGAGGCTCTTACAGGGTAGCTTCAGGTTAGTGAGCCGCAGCATCTGCTAAACCGGCAGATTAACCTGGGGGGACCGGAGCGGCCAGCGACCCGAGTAACGTCCAGAAGCATCAAAGGAGGCGGAGGAGAACCCGCTCGGCCTGGTTTCATCACACGAGTTCTCCTGAGCCTGAATACGATTCTGCAGCCGACCCAGAAACACAGATTCCTTCGTCTGCTTGTTTCTGAATATTTTCCGTCTTTTCTTGCTTTGTCCCTCCACCATCTGACCCAGAAGCTCGACCCGGTCAGCTCATTTGGGCGAAATGTTAACATGTGGAGCTACAAAGCAAAACATATTTATTTAGATTATACAGAATATCACTTTTCTGTAAGATGGTCTGTAATACTGGATATAATGTGGTTTGAGGATTTGTAACTCAGCACAAAATTAGTGATTATGTGGACTTTAAGATACTTACGCTGTCATTGCGCCCCCTTGTGGACAGACAGCCAAGAGAAGACCGTAACTTTATGATACATTTGTTTTTGGTCTCTGCACTTTTATCTTAAACCTGAATAATTTTAGGATTATGATAAAATAATAAGTAAACAAATACCCGCTCTGTCGTTTTCATTTCAGTTTATACACAAATGAACCAACAGTACGTATTTTGCTTCTTCCTCCTCTTCTTCTTTGTCACGTCTTCTTAAAATTACATAAACACAGTCGAGGTTAACACGTTTCCGTTTATCTCTTAGTGAACCGTCCTCATGATGACGCCACTTCTGCAATAAAAAGCTGAACACGGGACCTCGATGGTCCACCGATCAGGAAGATCCAACATCACGCATCAGACACGACCTTTCCAAAGGTCACCGATCATTACCCCAGCGCTCCTCCGTCTCTGCAGCTTCTCATTGGCGAGATCGTTGATGCAACCGTCTGCTGCAGACGCTTGGAGAGAAATGTTGTTCCAGTGTTGATGAAAATTGAAATATATTTATAAAAAATTGCATTTCCAATATGATACTTGGAGAAAAGTGAGAGTTTGCAGTTGTTGAAGCTACGGTTCAGTTCTTTTCACTGATGTCACGTCATCAAATTAGTTCTTTATTTATTTTTGCAGACATTCGTTTCAAATTGAGTTTTAACGGATCGCCTTCCACGGTTTTTGGGGGCGGGGCTTCTTAATCTGAGTGGCTTTTCTATTGGACAAGGAGTTACGAATGATATCTACGGTTTCTTCATACCGTCCTTTGAAGGAAACTTAAAAATAATAGAAAAATATCAAATAAAACTACATTTTTCAAAAACATCCCTTTTTTTATTTCTATTTTTAAAACGTTTCTGGGACCAGTCGGAGCTGCTCGTCATTTCTCATGAAATGTTTGCGGTCTGGTCCTGAGGCGCTCATAGTTCTGCAGAACCGCCGCTGGCTGTGTGGAAACCTGAAGCCGCCGCTGCCGCCTCCTGAATGCCTCTGGAAGCTGAAGGTCGTCTTTGTGTTTAGAGCTTGTTGTTTACTCTCCAGAACCACACTCAGGGTTCTTGCTGAGGGTTTCAGGCGGCCCCTCCCTGTTGTTCAGCTCACTTTCGGTTGCTACGCAAACATTAGCTGGTAATGATGGTTCTGGTCGGCTGTTTTGGACGTTAATCGGCCTGTTCCTATAGCTTGGTCCATAACGTTCTTGTTTCAGTGGTTTTTCTTGTTTTGAGCTTTGAAGGAACAAATTGCGAAATTAATTAAAATATATAGTTAAGCAGTTTTAAACAACGCTCTAATGAAAGATAACAGGAGTAATCACTGATAATGAGACTGAATAATAATAATATTAACTAGAAAATTCCGGTAGAAATTTCGATGGTGCCTGCCAGTTGTGCGTGTCCCCGGGGTCCCGATTAAAAAGGTTACAAAACTTATTTGAGCTAAAGTTGGCTTAAATTCTAATTTAAACCATGTAGCTATTGTTAGCATGTAACTTATCATTAACTAAATTAGCTAAAATGCAAAGTTTTAGCTGTTAAATGACACCTAATGTCAGCTAATTTTGATGTATAAGCTAAACTTTACTTACTAAATGCAAAGATGCTAATGTCAGTTAAAGTGCTAAAATTAGCATGTAGGTTGTCATCAGCATGTAAACTTATCCTAATATAGTTATTGTATTACCCACATGGTAGTGTATAAGCAATTATTAGCTAAAATGCAAATTTTAGCTAATAATTAATACTTATCCTAACATAGTGGCTTTATCACAACAATATAAACAAATTTTTAGTTAAAAGGCTAACATTAGCTTAAATGCTATAATTACTATGTGGGGTCTTAATTGCATGTTGTCTGACACCTAATGTCAGCACTCATTATATAAAGTTTAGCTCATACATCAAAATTAGCTTAAATGCTAATGTTAGCTATAATGCTAACATTAGCATGTAGGCTGCCATTATTATGTCCATATACAATAACGTGCTTCATCTAGTGTGCACATTAGTGTATAAGGTAGCAGAAGCTAAAATGCTAATATTAGCTTAAATGCTATCATTACTACACAGATTCATACTAGCATAATAATATTATGGCAGTATCATACTGTATGAGCTTATAAAAAAAGTCACAGGAACACACACACACACACACATATGTACACAGGAACACACACATACATATTATATTAATATTATATTAGTTTTTGTTTTTTTTACTCCATTTATTCCACTGCGATTTTTGGACGTGGTTTTTCGCAAATAACTTTACAGACTCTCATCTGTACAGCAGAAGTAATAGCACCCATCTCGAGATTGAGCCGCACGTTTTGATATATGGTTTGTGGGGGTGCCGCTACCGTTCGCGCCGCATTACCTCTGACGGAATAATAATAAAAATATAAATAAATAAAGAGTCCGGTTTAGAGGTGTAGAATAGCAGCGGCCTCCATTGCATTGTAGTCCATTTACTTTACTTGCTTACTAGTTACACTCGGCTTTAAGCTACTTTTAGCATGCTAACACTAATTCTTTAAGCTGCTGTTAGCATGCTAAAACTAATCCTTTAAGCAAGTGTTAGCATGCTAACACTAATCCTTTAAGCTACTGTTAGCATGCTAACACTAATCCTTTAAGCAAGTATTAGCATGCTAACACTAATCCTTTAAGCTACTGTTAGCATGCTAACACTAATCCTTTAAGCTACTGTTAGCATGCTAACACTAATCCTGGGTTTGGATCATATCAGCGATAAATGAGACAATTAACAGCCCCCCCCCCCTCGATGGATGGACGTCCTGTTTCTGCTGAGAGGAAACTTGTATGTGATGGGATGAAGCTCGTGTGTGTGTGTGTGTGTGTGTGTGTGTGTGTGTGTGTGTGTGTGTGTGTGCCCCAGTCTTCAGTTCCTCCTTTAACGATCACCGTGCGGGGACTTCCTCTCTCTCGACGCACCGCCGTCTCTGCGTTCTCTTCGTCTTGATGAATGAGAAACATTTGGTGGATTCAGGTTTTCCTCGAGACGATCCAGAACCGTCTCCACTGTCGTGGTCCTGATGGATGATCTGGACGTTCAGCTGCAAACACAGCTGGACCCAGAAACCAGCAGTTCCCCACTGATTCCCTGAAACATCCCAGCATTGTCGCCGTAGCAACACTGCGCTTTGCTGGAGAGTTTCTGTAACTTATATTTTTAAAGCGTTTGTCATGCTGACGTCGTATTTGACCTGTTGGACGGCAGCAGATGTTCAAACTGGACGCAAACAACATTGTTCAAAACGCTGAATGTCACAAAGTGACAGAAGGAAGCAGAGATGCACCGATACGCGAACTTAGGCCGATACCGATATCCAACATTAATAATGAAGCTGTGACTGATTACCAACATGGTGTTTTTGCTCTTTTTCATGTTTTTCTCTTGGTTAAATATAGATTTCTCTGTTACTGCTGCTGCACAAAGATTTGTGGGACAATGTTTGACGTTAAAAGATTAGCAGTACTGACCGGTATCGACGCTAAAGAAAGAGGACAAAGAACACTGGAATAAATCCTTTTTTAAATGCATATCAATCCTGGAACTAATTTCACTCCATCTGTGTTTGAACAGAGCAAAAAACAAGACGACATAATCAGTCCTCTCATTATCACGTAAACGGCGCCAGGACGGATGTTTTCATCGCTCGTGTTAAACGATGCTTCAATGAGATTTATAGGAAGGAAATCTGAGGTTGTTTTTGATGGAAGTGTGGAAGGAAGACTCTTCATTTTCCTCCCTTATGCTGCTGGAGCTTTAGATTAGCTCATCTCTGAATATGAAACATCTTGTTCTGAGTGTCGGTCGCCTTTATTTGTCCTTATCGGGGCTCGGCAGGTGCTGGCTGGATCTCAGCTGCCTGATTGGCCGGTTACACACCTGCTTCCCATCCGGTCTGGCTGTCAATCCAAGACTCTACAGCAGAGAGCGACAAGGCGAGGCAGCAGAGCAGCCAAAATAAAGACAACTGGACCAAATGTCCAAATTATTCCAACTCATCAGAGAAAAAAAGAAAGATTTCATTTATTTCAGTCAGAACATCAAACCAGAAGCTCACGAAATCATGTAAAGTATTGTTGTCGTCTTTGTAGCACAAACATCTCTGTGCACTTAAGATTAAATATATTTACAGCTAATATCAGCAGGATATAGCGGCTCATTTTAAATCAATTATACTTGAGCGAAACATTTCTCTTCACAAGGGCAACAATCTTTCAGAAGAACTGGTAACAGATTTAAAACAAGTTTCTATATTTGACTGAAAAGTTAAGCTGCCTTCACAGTAAAAGTGTCTGGAGAGGTTTAGACGCTCTGAGTTGGCAAAATTGAACTTTGGACGCCTGAGTCTGGACCAATCAGAGAGCTCCTCCTGTGGACCAATCAGAGAGCTCCTTCTATGTGACGTAGTGATGGAAGATCCTGAAGTGATGATGGAGGATAGATTTATTGTGGCTGTTTTCTCTAACTCCAGTGAAACTAGAGCTGAAATCGACCCTCGTCAGCGTTAAGCTCCTGGAGGAGAAAATCACCAAACTCTGAACGCTGCTGGATTTTTCCCCTAGTTACAGAT